>OZ037935.1:12698157-13170718 GCA_964035585.1 Polytrichum formosum | reverse complement strand
TTGGAGAGTAGGTTGGCGGTCCAGGGAATTTCTGGATTTTGCAAATTTAAAGAAGGTTAGGAGGTTCAGGAACGGCATTCCAGTACAGTAAAATTGATTGACTCATCATCAAGTTCAAGAAACTTGAACATGTTCAGGTGCTTGCAAACTCTTTCTTTTTGTCAAGTACTTGCAAGCTCATACTAATTGAAAGTTCACTTGAGCACTTCTTCATCCCTGGGCCCTGGAGGGAATCAGATAAGCCCACTATTATTTTCATTTTCTTTCATTGCATTTTATGTTACTATAACACATACAAGGGTCTGTAAGTTTCAGCCTTATTGCCTGGCAGCAAAGAACTTAGTTTTGTTCTTTATTGCAAATCTTCAGGAAATGTGTGTTTAATAGCAAGTATGTTGAATGTTTCCAATTTGAATTTGTACATGTGAGCACATAATTTCACCTCATCTCATGCATCCATAAATGATCAGAAGTGAGTTGCAACCCTTTTGGCAACAACAACTATTTAGTGTAGCTTTTGAAGCCCCCTTTATTGGCCCAATCAGATTGATTTACTTCATTCTCCAATTTTAGGTCTGCAATGTAGCAGCTTCAAGTGCAAGATTCAACTCTTGAAATTTTTACTGTGTCGATTACTTAGTCAAACTACCCAGCTTGAACTTCAAATTTGGATGAAAGCACTGGAATTTAGTAGAATGGTCTAAACTGAAGAATTTCAATGAATACATCACAACATTGCCAATTTCAACATGGATAACATAACACATAGCCCTTAGTTTCTTGAGGAGCCTAGAAATACAATAAAGGATTGAACCAAATCTAGGGCATTCTATAATTCAGAGTGATTTTCAAGAAAATGACATTGGGTTTCCCACTTCGCTCATTGCAGAGACTTCAAACTCGTATTTGACCTGTATGTGATGTGCATTTGCAGTAATGACCATCTTCATGCTGTAAATCTTGTGTCCCTTAAATATGGACTTCCAGATAATCAGTGACATTTTCATTCTGACGGGAAACTTTTGGGAAGGATGTGTTGTGAGATGAGAATTGAGGTGTTTGCATAGCAGGAATTGAGTGGCAGGGGAGTATTCCTCATGTTTCTTTTCCACTTGTATTGCTCTTCTGTGGAGTTTTGCTTGCCCATTGTCAAGCTGCTATGGTGATTTCCAAATAAGATTTGTGCTGATTGAATGGACACTGGTATTCATTTTTAGCCACATTGCATAACATAGTACTAGTATCTATCCACTCTGGAATCAGTGTCTACTTAAGCACTTTATACCTTGAACATTAACTCATTCCTGATATGATAATCATATCAAGGGATATGAAAGAACTACAATGATTTCATTAAGTCAAGGAAGCCAGTCAATAAAAATGATTGTTAGACGTTTCCCCGCATCGCTAGCTCCCACCCAAGCCCGCCGCCATAATGTGTTAACCTCTACCATTAACCACTCATACTTGGATCAAGAGAATGCATTCCTGTTAGAAATATATCTTGTCCAAGTACTTTGACATACTCTGGGAATAATGCCAGACTTGATGGTGGAGATAATTCTCTGCCACTTCGGATCCAACGACCCAACGTCTAGCATAGTTGCTCGGCCTTGCAATATTGCCACCGCGTCCTCAATCCTCAACCTTGAAAGATCTGGATCTGACTTGGAGGTGATCTGAGGATAGGGCAAGTTAGAGCTGCCCTAAACCCATAAACCGACATGGTCTCTGATAAGAATCATTTAAAAAGAACAAAGTAATAAGAATTGAGAGGCAAAACGAATTTTTTTTTGAAAATCAAAAAACACATTCAAATACTAAAACTTACCAAGGTTTGCAAGTTTGTCGTGTTCTAAAAGCCCTGTCCTAAGCCCTTGGCTCAAAACTTACAATCCTCATAGTTCTTACAATCTTGATGATTCACTTCGATCCCTGTCCTTAAGCCCAAGAATCCACCTCTGACTCCTCCAACAAATGCCTCCCACTCCTAAACTAGGACACAGATGCATCCCTAAAGTTTGAGAAATGACGGGTTGAAGACGAGACTTGAAAAGAATTTTAGACCATTTTAAAGGAATTTATAGACTATACCTTAGAGGAATATCATGTGAACAGTGTGCAAGAACACCAAAAGTTAAAAGGAGAATGGATTTTACATCAGTTGAAATTTTGCACCACCTCCAAAGTTTGATGAGAACATTACAATTAGATACAGCAATAACCTAGCTAGGCTCCATGGACTTAGTTCACTGCGTAACTTCATCACAAAGATGTGTTACGTGCTGCAGTAATAGAAAAAAAGATTTCTACAATTGAACAACTGATGATGACTAGGTTCTTTTTGGCGCAACAGACAACATACCTTAAGAACTTCTTAGTCTTTGACAGAACCGGGTTGTGTGAGAAGCCAACCTGAATCTTCAAGAAGACTCCAGAGTGTCAAAAAACCTTTCTTATAAGGTCCTCTTAGATCCCTTGCTTCTGGATACACCTGCACTTGCTCAAGAACAATTGATTAGTACAAAGGGTTCTAGAATTGATGACATTAGTTATCTGCAAGGTGCCTCTTTGAGGGACTATCCCCTTAAGAGCTTAGGTAGATGGTTCTTAAATGGTTACTTTATCCTACTAGGCCAAATTTCCTAGAATATGAAATACAGGCTTAGTACAAGATGTTAGCAGATCCAAATTAAAGCTGTAGCCACTTTCCTCATAATTTTCAGAGCTCATGTGAGTATCTTATTCATTAAGAAAGTGGCAGTCTTCGTGCTCATTAAATGGTTTCATACCTCATGTTCAAGCATGCCTCGGAGGATCAACATGAATCGGGCCGCTTCAATATCAGCTTCTCTTTAAAATTTTGCACTAGTTTGTCATCCTCTGCCAACATGACTTCAGAGCCTCTGTAATTGTCTGCCCAAAACCCACCACATTGTAAATGCCACAACTGCAAGTCTCTGGAAGAAAATCCCACCCAACTGTCTCACATTTTGAAAGGTTGTGGGTCCTGGGTAAATGCAGGCCTGGGGAAGAAGATGATATAGGTGCCGAAATTTACAATAGGAGGCATCTGCACCTAGTGTGATTGGAATATGTGATTGCCTTAACGTGAATCCATCTTTCAGGGCTAATTTCTCTTAATAATTCACCAGAATCTTACTAAACATTGCCCAATATTGCCACACTCCAGTGCAGAATTGCAGTAAGAAACCCAGTCTTACAACAAGTAGTTGGGATCTGCGCCTACTGTGATTGGCATGTGGGATACTAATTGCATTGGCTTCCAAATCCATATTTGAGAGCTATCTTCCCTCCAAACCTCACAAAATATTTTGTTGAACAACGTCCAACACTACCACAAGGTGGTGCCAAATTAGGCCTTGGTATTTAATGCTACAAGTCTAACTTGGAATACGAGATGTACCTTCTGAAGAGCTGAGCATCCTGGAAGAAGCAAGAAGACCAAGTGGAGATTCTCTAAAACCCTAAAATTTTAAAGAGAAGAAGATGATACAGGTGCCCAATTCATGCAATGAATCATGCAGGATAACATATCATGCTTTGGTTGAATTGTAGTCAATTAAGTACAATGGGGTGAAGGTCTACTGCAAGCTTGTCTCAAATTCTTATGAAGGATTCTGGGAGATTGAAAAAAAATTCCCAAGTCAGTTCCCATACCAAAGTTGATGCATATATTCAGAGTACAAATAGAGGATGAAATGGCACTATAGCCTGCACCTCTATTCCATGTGGATGTGACGATGCTTTTGCTGATACCACTGCTAGAATTCAATGGATTTAATGTCAGATATGTTTGTTAACTTGTTGACATTCTAAGTTTCCACTGAGAGAAAGTGTCATATTTTTTAGGGTTTCAAGTTTTCTTGGCTTGAATGACACAAGGTAACTGAATCTTGCACCTAATCCACAACCTCTGCCTGAAAGGAAGGGATTGAGCTGCACATAAACCCTGCGAACTAAACCGAAACCCTAAACAAGTGCTCATAGATGAAGATGCTTACACCACCTGCGAGTTTATTTTGGGTCACCAAGTTCATTGAAACTCCAAAACTTTGAAGCAGTGCTGTTGCTCATGAGAGCTTCGGAGCGTGCAGAAAGAAAAAGGAGTGAGAACCTTCCCTGTCGCAGGGGATTGATAGCAGGAGCGCCTCCGAAGCTTCAAGCTCGCCAGGCAAAAGCCTCGGCAGGGCGCTGGTAGCGGGCGGGGCGGGGCGGGGCGGGGCCGGGCCGGGCCGGGCGGGGAGGGCGGAGGCCGGGCAGGGGGTGGCCAGGCTCGGGGGGCCGAGCCTCGGGCTTTTTTGGTGCTGCCCCTGCCCGCCCGTATTTAGAGAGACCCAGTAAAGTTGATTTATAATTACCACCGTTTGGCTTATCCAATTATCCAATCACCGCCGACCCACCGACGAAGCTTCCGGCGATGATGACTCACTGCAACATCCCCACAAGCAAGCAAGCAAGCATTCCACCAGCCTCTAAGAAGAGATTCTTCCTCTAAACTTAAGTTATAAATTCCACACCCTCCGAGGTCTCTCATGCTTCTCGATCTGCACACCAATCCAGCTACCTTAATTTACAGGTGGAAGCAATCTCTCTCTCTCTCTCTCTCGCTTCTTCTGTCCCGCTTTTGAGCACCTTGTAAGTTGCAGTTGCTCTCCGATCAGGGGTTTGAACCTGCTGCTTGTAAGTCGCAGGTGCAGAATGGATTTTTTTTTCTAATCTTTTTTCTTTTTGAGACCCAATTAGGCCAATGTTTGCCGGTGATCAGGTTATGGAATTGACATGTGACAGATGGTGATCAACGCCATGCATAATTAGTTTTGGGTTTTGAAACACACGCTGTTAAGCGACTTTGAGTTCAATCTGGTGATAAATTTTTGTTGGGTTTGTGTAAATTCTTTGTGTTTTCTCGTCTTCTTCTATTTTGCAAGCCGTGCAAGAGTTTGGATGCACATTCGGTTTGTTTTATGGGTTTGAGTATAGGTAGTATTTGAGTTTCATGTTTCCTCTTTTTTTAAGGCAAAGTGGATGTGTGCGAGTTTCCTGTTCTGTCTATTTTCGGTCGTGATTGTTAGGAAGTGTGACGGGTCATGGCAAATCTATCTCGCTGTGTGCACATACATGCAATTCTATGTGGGTTCAGAATTTTGTTTAATTTTAGTTTGGGGTTGTTAGGGCGTACGTGTCTGCTGCGTGATTGTCCTTTTGTTTTTTTTAAGAGAGGGATATAGAAAGGGAGAGAGAGTGTTACTTTGGATACCTTTTTTTTAATTTTTAAAAATCATAGTTGATGCTTATATCTGTACATCAATGTTGACTTGAAATCCTTGTACATTTTCATCTTACCAATTTTTTTGGGTGCCTCTGTGATTTGTAGGATTTCGGTGTAGTGTTAATCGAAAAGTTGAAGATTTGGGATTTGGTGGAGGCGAAATTTAGAGATGGAGAAAATGAGGATGAGGCAGCAGGTGCTGCTCGATCACTTGAAGCCCGAATCTGGCCCTCGGGCATCCGCCAACGTCGTTGTGAGCCTCCGATACCACTCTAATCTTTTTCTTCTCTTTGGAGATGTAGTTTTGCCAAAAATTGATGCCAACCTTTCACTTATTGTCTTCACCTGGATAGAAACATTCAGAAAACTTTCAGCCTGAATCTCACTATGAGTTTGACCTAATCAATATAAACCTAATGTGGACACATCAAAGGTGATGGTAATCAAGATGCTTAACATGGACATCTTCTCCACTTTGTTCTCAATGTTCCATTTTAGAATTACAATTAATAAAGAGAACCCCTTAAGACATATTTATCTGGATTATCTCGATATTTAACTAGTACTTAGTTGACAAACATGTTGTCTGCAATGTTCAAGAATTGTTAATAAGATTTCTCTGCAGAAGTGAAGCAATAGAGAGGATTAGCATCTTTTGAAGATGGGTCAGATTTTCTGGTGTTTTGCAACCTAACAGTGTTGTTGAAGAACTCACAAAAGCTGGAACTTTACCATGAAATCTTATAAGGAATTGACAAATTTTTTGAACCTTTGGATGAGTCTGTGTGTTGATTTTGGAAGTTGATGTAGTAGTTATGTATGTTGATTGGTGTGTGGATGGATTGTTGCAGTCATCAATTTGTGCTGCTGGCGACACCACCGCTTATACAAGGGCCTCGGATCTACTTGACGATGTTGTAATTGTTGCGTAAGCACTTCGAGCACTTCACTTCATTTCACTCAACTTGACTTGACTTGGTAAATAAAATCAATTGGGAGTAATGCCAGCTTGTTTCTGCTTTCCACCATCGGTGCCCTATTGATCACTACTGTTCTGAAGTGATTTTCTTCTTCCCTGGATGTATTGGGTGCAGTGCATTTCGAACACCGATTTGTCGTGCGAAACGAGGAGGTTTCAAGGATACCTTCCCAGACGACCTTTTGGCCCCTGTCCTGAAGGTTCAATGCAGTTCCTCATACCTGTTCAAATTTTCTCAAATCCTTCTTCGTTCTACTTCTGGTCTTGCTCTCCATATTGCCTATATTCTATCACAGTTCCCTCCAACAATTGCCCCCCCCCCCCCCTCCTCCCCCCTATATTGCCCTTTATACTCTCAGAGTTGGCTGGTTTTGAACTGGTTCAACCTCATCTATGCTTACATAAGTAATAATCTCGGTGAAGCTAGTACTGAAATAGGTCTTAAAACTTGCTGGGTAGATGGTGTTCATGTACTGTGGAAAGAATGGTAAGGTAATCTTTGTTTTACTGGCTTTCTGGTTGGATGTTGGAGAAATGGTTTGGTATACAGTTTTGTGGGAGCTGGTTGCTTAGTGATTTGATTGGGTTTTTGGGGTTGGGACCAGGCTGTTGTGGAAAGGACAGGTGTCAACCCTGCAGAGGTTGGAGATATTGTGGTTGGTAGTGTACTAGCTCCAGGTGCACAAAGAGCAAATGAGTGCCGTATGGCGGCATTTTTTGCTGGTTTTCCAGGTCCACCATCATTCTTCCTCCTATAACCACATTTGTCTCTCTTTGCTTTGAAGAAGACCTGATTTGGTCCTTATCACTAATATGAAAAGGAAATTTGGGGTTTTACTTAGCGTTCCCTTTCTCTAGGTTTCTTCAAGGTGGAGTTATTCTTCTACTGGGGTTCAGGGGCAGTAGGTGATAAAATTTGGGTATATTGTAACAATGTAACAATCGTGCAGCTAAGTTTTAAATCAAATTTTCTTCTCATTCTCAATGTTCTCTTGTTGACAAAATAGTTGCCAATCATATATGTTTCTTTGAGGATAAGTGATAGGTCTTCAACTCTGAGTTATAGCATGTCCCAGAGCAACTTTGCGTTGTGGTCTTAATACGAATAGAGTTGCCTTGAAGAAGGAGCAATATTATTCTCCATGTTTGGTTTGTAAAGCTTTTGCATTCTGAAATTGTCTAAGAACTTTCTTTTTGGAAGCAGAGACGGTGCCTATCAGAACTGTGAATAGACAGTGCTCCTCTGGACTGCAAGCAGTTGCTGATGTAGTGGCAGCAATTAAAGCTGGCTTTTATGACATTGGTATGTCCATGCTCTTCTTCATTGTACTTAGAAGCTCAAAGAAATAACTTTATGGGTGTTTTTGTTTATGGGTGTTTCAAATGCAATGATTTTACACATTTGGGAGCGAATTGCTTCTTTAAAAACATGTCAGATTTAAGTGGTATTCAACCTCTTCAGGATTGATTGTGGGAAGTATATGACATTTTTTCCTCGAAAAATTGGGTGGGAGAGAATTAATTTTTACACTCCTAATTTCAATAGGTAGTTGTTTAATGATAGTTTAACAAGGCCTGTTCAATAAATTAGCTCTTAATATACCACTTTGATATCAACAGGTATTGGAGCTGGCTTGGAGTCTATGTCTGTGAATCCTATGTCATGGGAAGGATCTGTTAATCCACGGGTATTATTCCATCACAATAAAAGTATATTCTGTGACTTCGTTGATGTGGCTGCTATGGTCGTGTCTTGCTCTGCTATAGTGCTGAAGTATTAAGCATGTGCTACAAATGTTATGTCGTTTTGTGCATTTGATCTCAAGATAACATGATTGAGGATATACAATTGTTGCGTTGTAGGCTTGGGTACTTGTCACTACTTTACTTGTTCTTGTCTAGTTGCCTGCTCTTCTCTGTTTTTCCAGAATCATTATATGGCTTTCCATTCATACTGTTTTTCCATGGCGGCAGCAATGTTTTTATTCCTTCATTAATTTTATTGATTAATTTATTATTATTATTATTATTTTTTGAATATGAGCAGGTGGAGATTGATCAAAGAGCTCAGGACTGCTTGCTGCCCATGGGCATTACTTCAGAGAATGTGGCAGAGCGCTATGGAGTTGGTCGTAAGCAACAAGATATTGCTGCAGTAAGTTAAACATCCATCACTTTTCTCAATGAAAAGTTATGTCTGCATGTACAATTCGTGCTTCATTTCTACCTTTGGTGGCCACTGAAAAATGCCTGAAATTTGTCCTACTGGCAGGTTGCCTCACATCATAAGGCGGCAGCAGCCAGATCTTCTGGCAGATTCAAAGATGAGATAATCCCTGTTGACACTAAGGTTACTAACCTCTTTCTTTTGTTTACCGGCAGCACATTGTAAAGTTTGCGAGTTTTTCATAAATCAATGAATTTGTATGGTTTCAGTCAATGGTTGAACCTTTTGTCATTTGCTTGTTGTCAGCCAATTTTGTTCTGTCCTTTGGTAATAGTGTGGATACTCTCAGTGAGTGGTCAATTAGTGCTCAAAGTGGTGCTTTTTTCTGGCAGTTGGTTGACCCTAAAACTGGAGACGAGAAGAAAGTCACAATTACTGAGGATGACGGCATTCGCCCTAATGCATCTCTCGCTGATT
Organism: Polytrichum formosum; assembly: GCA_964035585.1. Taxonomy (NCBI): domain Eukaryota; kingdom Viridiplantae; phylum Streptophyta; class Polytrichopsida; order Polytrichales; family Polytrichaceae; genus Polytrichum; species Polytrichum formosum. The sequence goes on along the minus strand of OZ037935.1, from coordinate 13,161,802 downwards.
TGTCAAAGTTGAAGACTGTGTTTAAGAAGCCCGGCACGACCACTGCTGGTATGTCTCTAGACTTGAGCTTTTTCCTACATATGGTCTTCTGGGTTTGGGTAGCTCTTTCTTGTGTAGGTTTCAAGATGATTCAAATTGTTGTTAGTGTCAAATCTGTGTTTTACGTTGTAATAGAATTTGTGCCTTCAAATGGTTATTTTAGAATTCATACTAGCAGCTGAAATTTGATGTGGAAATTAAAGAGGTTTCTATTCAGGAGTCTTTACTGATTGATATTTTTTTATTGACAATTTCAGGAAACTCGTCACAAGTGAGTGATGGAGCAGGTGCTGTGCTACTCATGAAGCGTAGGACAGCTTTGGAGAAAAACCTACCAATCCTCGGTGTATTCAGGTGCATTTTTGTTGCACTGCTTTGAGGTTTTTATGTATTACCTTATTACATATATCAGGCAGCCTTCTTGGTGCTTGTATATGCTGAAATCTTATTGTTCTCTTAAGGAAAGTACATTAAATTGTGCTATTAGTGTGGGTGGATAATTAATCTGGAAATAATAAATGTGGGCAATTTTAATTGTCTACCTAGGCAGGGTGGAAATAATGTGGGCCCAAGACACGGGTCTTCTCTTAGTCTCCCTGGAGACTTCCGACCAACACCTTTGAGTATTCATTCAAGGAGAAAAGTGGCATAAAATAAAATAGTCACCCACATCAATTTCTTACAAAATAATTAATTTGGTCCACACTAATTTAAAACTAGGGATTTGGCACGGGTTGTAAATTGGTGTGGATTCTAGAGAATTACTGTGGCCTACACTAATAGGACAATTTAGTGTAGTTGCAATAAGAATTGGGAAGCTGTCAAATGTAGCAGAGTCTTTTAAGGACTTCTCTTATTGCTTCTGAAGTCTAAACAATCAGTGCTGTTTACCTTGAGTCTAATTATTCTGGTTATTTTCTGTGATTTGGTGCTTGCAAGCTTGTGGATGTTTTGGTTCTTCAGGGAGTAGGTTCATGGCTGGTCATCACCAGATATTATGGACTTGAAATTGCAATTATGAATAGAATCTTGCAGATAACAAGTGAATTTAATGATGGTGTGGTGTGCAGGAGCTTTGCTGCTGTTGGTGTCGATCCAGCTGTCATGGGTATTGGCCCTGCTGTTGCCATTCCAGCTGCTGTGAAAGCTGCAGGGCTCGAGATTGATGACATTGACCTTTTCGAGATTAATGAGGTATGAAGATTACATGTGCATATAAATTCTCAGAATGGAATTTGACAAAGCGCGGCCTGCTATAAAACTGCTGCTTTAAGATGCACCTTGCTTTGTTGAGCTGTTGTCATATCACTAATGTAAGTGAGGCTGAATTCGGTTACTTATCCTAATTGGACACCTATGTTTGAGTGGCGTGTGGTTAGGTGTGGATCTAAGAAATGGACACCAAAATGACTTTCTAAAAAGAGATTGGACTATTTGCTCAAAATTTGTTAACCATTCTAGGCTCAAGAGTCAACATAGATGGGGTAACCTATATGATCATTCAATAAGGAAGAGAACATTCACTTTCGTAATGAATAAGATACTCACATGAGCTCTGGAAATTGTGAGGAAAGTGGCTACAACCTTGATTTGGATTTTCTAATCATCTTGCACTAATCGTATGTTTCCTGTCCTAGGAGAAGTGGGTGCAGAGGTAGAAGTGTTTATTCCAGGCCAGCTTATCTTATATCTGATGGGTAATAGCAGTACCTCCATATTGAAGATGACACAGAATAATGTCTTGGGAACTTAAGTAAAAATAATCTTTTTGAGTGCAGGCATTTGCATCACAGTTCACATATTGTGCACAAGAGCTTGGACTAGATGAAGCGAAGATCAATGTGAATGGGGGTGCTATTGCTCTTGGTCATCCACTAGGAGCTACTGGTGAGTTTGAACTTTAGAGAAATCACCAGTTGTTAGATTTTCTCGAAGGTCTTTTGGATATTAGGCAAATAAGTTTGCGTCTGTTCTGGCTTTTTCAAGTTGTAGATATTAGGCACCTAGGTTTGTTTGCATATTTTGGGACCAACTTTCGTTTTTGCTTGAGCAGGTGCACGATGTGTTGCAACACTTTTGCATGAAATGAAGAAACGTGGCAAGGACTGCCGTTATGGTGTTGTTTCCATGTGTATTGGTGTGTACACTTCCCCCTTCTTCCTTAGTGTGCAACTTTGTTACTTGATAATGAAATTATCTTGCTTAATGTGTTTTCAGGTTTTAGTTTCCCGCATAGATTATTGAGGTTTTCATAGGCTATGATTCCGCACTACTCTGTTGGTTGATGTTTTTTTAGGTGAAAAATACACAAGAGTTTTGGTTCCAATAACTTTTACGAGACTGCATTAGAGTTATCATTAACTGAATGAATACTTTTCTGGGAGTTCGTCTCTTATGATTACCCATTGGTTGTTTTGCATAAAATATCCATAAGTTCTTTCCACTTGCGGTGCGTGCCTGGAGACAGTGTTTGAATTTGAATGAAGAGCACCCTATTTTGGTTAATGAGGGTCAAATTCATGTCAAACTCATTTTAGCACATCTTGGCATGCCAAAATGAATTTGACCCTCAATGAACTGATATAGTATATTTTTTGTTCAAATCTCCACATTAAATCCGAGCATGCTTGAAAAGTTACCAAACATGAAAAGTGTTCTGTGCAAAACGACCAACTCCCGACCAAAAGTCTGGTTGGGTTGACAACTGTTATTATCTACTTTTTCCTCACTTAATTCAATTCTCCAGTACATGGCTTTGCTTCCTGGTGACTTGTAGACAGAGAAATTTTATTAAGTTATAGTTGGATCCTTTGATGACAAACAAACAGACACCTGTATGGTGCTTTGGTTGTGCTATTGTGTGTTGACCTGAAATCCTTGTACGTTTCCATTGGAATCATTTTTCAACTTCTGCAATTTCTTACATCTTTGCCAGGCTCTGGAATGGGCGCTGCTGCTGTATTTGAGCGCGGGAGTGTGGTGGACAGGCTAAGTAATGCTCGACCCATTAACCAACACAATCTATTGTCAAAGGATGCCAAGTAAAATGGTGTGAAGGTACATTCATGCAGGGAAATCTACAACCTCTAGTCTTGCCACAAAATTCACAATCAAGTCAACAACATAATGACTTAAATTTATGAGTATAGGCTCATCTACACTATCATTTGATAGATATACATTTTATGCCATATATGGGCTCAGTGTAAAGATTGTGGCATGCTTCACACACAATAGTATAAAGAAGTGCAGAAGACCTTTTGCTTCTTATGTTGCTTTGGATATGCTTCTGTCATTTTGCTTGTGCCCATTAGAGAGGAGACTTTTTTAAAATGTGAAATACAATACAATGTCAATTTCAATGTCCCAGAAAACTCATTGTGCACTAAACCATCTGCAAATGGGGCAAGTGGCTTCATGTTGTTTGACATTTTCTTACTTGAAAGCCAGCAGGCTTGAATCACCTTTACTTAGTAGACCATTCTTTCAAGTCTTTTAATGTCTCCGCCATTCAGTTTCAGCATCAAATGTGATTATGCATGCTACATGGAGCCCACGTCAGGTATGCAAGCCTAAAATGGACATTAATTGCAAAGCGGTCAACATGTTTCAGAATGTCAACACTGCTGCTCATCTTGGAACATACATCTAGGAGATTCACAAATTAAGAACACCTATTTTAAGCTCACGTATCTCATAGAGTTGAAGTTCATCTGCAACCAAGGTTATGTAAGCTACACAATTAGAGTCACCAAGGCATGGTGGGCAATCTATAAGAGAATACTTTTCTTGGGAATGAAAGCCAACATCCTTCCTTATAAATATGTATCATGTTTGAGGTTCAGATTAAGCACTTTTCTGAACTGGATGGAGGTTGTAAATTTTATGCAACCTCATGACATTACCAGTGTTGTGCAGATATTGGATTTTGACCTTGGCTTTGACTTTCTGGGGTTTTTGTTTTGATGTTGGGATCTTATACATAACATTATACATCAGGGTGTGCCTGATGTATAGGCCCAAGAACAAATTACAATCATTGCTCAAATTCCAAGATATTAATCCCAACACATAAAAGCTGTAACCCAAATTTCATAGAATTCCATCACTTTTGGGGACATGTCCCAGATATGTGCAGTCCACTCACTTTGGTAGGGGAGCAATCAATGTTCATGGTTGATTGTTCATTGAAGCTCTAAAGTGTTGAGGTAGGTAGGCACTACAAATAGAAATGGGAGCTTGCAAGCCCATTAAAAAATGTCATGTACAAGTGGGTATGGGTATTGAAAGAAAATTAACTTTTTCATACAATTGGGTCATGTAACATTTTGAAATGGTATTTTGGTTACACATCTCGCAAAGCTTCACAATTTTAGGCTCAGCCTACCACTAGTAGTGTGTACTTTGAGTCCAATGAGGTGACAATGATTTTCTTGGCAAGGTAAGTATAACATAACATAATTCAACCTTTGTTCATACTTACGTGGGATATGAAATTACCATGATATTCTAGAATATCCATTTGGAGTTCTATATTTAGCATTGATCTTGTAACAATTCCAACTTAGGTGTTAAAAGGGGGTAGTTGTGAGTTTTTTTAATTGAAACAAAGGAAGTGGCAGTACAACAAAAAATTGTTCATTATAATAATAGTAATTTCCCAAAAGACTCATTATTGGAAATTACTGAAACATCTTTTGCATGTGCAATGCGATGCATAAAATGCCTAAGAAGTTTGCTTTAAAATAGATCGATAAATTCCTATGTGGACGATGGTAAAACCTTGAACATATATTTAGCTAATTCTGGACAACTTTGGTGAAATTTAAATTGGAATTGGCAATAATTTGCATCAAATTTTCTTGTTAGTGCCATCTATATTCTCTAATATATCGTGTATCTTTGCCACATGTATTGTTGTTGCTCCCCCACATATATCATAATACAACATCGCAAGGTAGGAAGGTAGTGTTGCTTGGAGCTCTAGTGCTCTTTTAAGATATTGCAGCTTGATTCAAAGATTGGTTCACCCAACTCTCAGATTTGAATATGAGCAACCATGCTCTCCAAGTTTTGAGTTAAATCATTCCTACTTTTGAAGTATTAATATAGATCGTCCCCACTCTTAAAGTCTTGACTAGATCAATCTTGCACCCATAGTTTTGACTTGGATAGTCCTTGCTCTTGAAAGTTTGATCTAGATGGTCCTTGGTCTGCAAGTTCTGGATTAGATGGTCACTAGTCTTAAAAGTTCTTGACTCAGAAGTAGAAAAAGAAGTCATATTCAGGAGGCTATATGCACAAAAACCTCTTTGCACTTGAAACTTTGAGGTATACATTATTGCAACAAAATGCCCAAAGTTAACTTTCCAAACTAGCAGTTGATGTCAGATTTTGAAGTTCCAATCTTGCAGACACACTCTAGAGTTTTTGATAGATCTCATAGTTTGGCTCAAAGTTAGTTCATCCAACTCTCAATGTTTTTGAATCTGATCAAACATACTATTCAAGTTCCGAGTTAAAGTCATCTATGATTTTGAAGTCTTGATATAGATCGTCTCCTCTCTCAACATCTTGATTCAGATCAACCTTGCACTCAAAGTTTGACTTAGATAGCCCCTGCTCTTGAAAGTTCGTGTGGAGCCAATTTTTTGCATTTTGTTGTTGTAAACAGGAAGTCAATGGGAAAACAATCTAAATATAGTTGGATAAGTAATTCCCATGTGTTAAATGGAAGACCATAGCTCTAGAGATAGGAAAAGGGTGATTGGGATGACCATAGTTGGATACCGGAGGATGTAGTCTTAGAGATCTTTTTCCAAAAGGATATATAGACTTGGAAAGTTATCAAGTTTTTATTTATTTATTTATTTATTTAGCACATATAGAAAATTGTCAGACTATGTGAAGTTGTTTTGTGGCCAAAGAGCCACCTTAATACTTTGAATGATCAATTTCCGATTATACCTCGAGGTGTCGATGTGTAGTAAATCGTTTTGTGGCAATTGTTTGTTGCCTTGAATGAAGTACGTTGAATCCAAAGGGGTTGTGTTGGATTCCGATTGATTGTATTTGTTTGATCAATTGATGAAGTAGATTGTGGAGTGATTTGTCAAAATTAAGCCAGGGGTGAATTCTTAGTTTCTGTTGTAATTCGTGTATGTGGAATTACTTATGTTAATTTGTAATTTCTGAGAGCGTGCATGTGTTGTAAGTCATCCTCGTATTATCTGCCATAGTCTGTGATGTAGAGGTTGAGTGAACTTCTAAGTTTGAAAGAAAGACCAGAGGGATTGGGCTGGCCTTTTAATTGTTAGTGTTACCTAAGAGTGATTCCTCGGAGATTGATCGTAAATTTGTTATGTTTGCGCCACATGTGATTCCAATTATAATTTGGCGAAGGCTAAGTTCACTACACAATTCTTACGATACTCGGTCAATTGACGGGAGCATATATTGCACTTACTGATTAACCTTGGGAATATACCATAGTGGGTGAAAAGGGGCTGATTTCATCGGCATAGCACAGAAAGAGAGAGGAGTAACATCTCATGACAGATTGCGATTTCCGATACGCGGCTATGTACCAGAAGTCAGCAAATCGTAGTTGATGCCCTCACAAATTTAATTTTAACAACCGGGTATGTGTTGATATTTCTTTGGTTTTGCTTCACTCATTTGAGGTTGATTTCAGAGATCTCTTTAAAAAATGATCGGTAACTTCCCTGACGTCGCGAACTTCAACCGGTTATTTCTCAAACTCAATTCGTTTATCTATAAATGCTCGTTGGCTCTTCCCGCAACATACAGGCCAGGTAATATGATAATTCACAGTTATATTTAAGACTATGGCTTGCGGGAAAGAAAAGCAGTTGGTAATTTTGAAATGGAATTTAGCAGTTACTTGGAATTGAAATGATTAGAGAAGTCGAGGAAGGCTATTGTATGTGCATGGCTACACAATTAAGTTACTGGGTGTGATTACCTGAATGGGAAATTCGATCCGACAATGAGAATGCAGAGAGGGTTCTGTAAAGCTAATGATCTTTCATAACTGTTTGGAGTAAGGAGTACAAATTAATAGCAAAATAAACATAGAGATTCATATTCCTTACAAAGGGAGAGATGAGTGTTTGATACATATTGGAATGATTGAGTTAGAGGCAGGGATAACTTTTCATGCAAAAATCAATTAAGTGTGTATAGCTAAATCGGATTTCGTCACCGAGAGGTTTGGATTGTCATTGCATTGAATTGTTGTATCGAGCAAAGATCAAGACTATAGTCGTTGTAGTGTAAATGGAGAAACCGTTCCATGCTAACCATTGACAGAAAGCGAAACGTCAACTTATCGAGACTATTGATTGCGTAGGGTTAACCAGATGCGGAGAGGACAAAATAACGTGTCGCTTGTGAAAACGGTAAGTATTGATTGATAATTAAAATCTTAAGTGAATCAAGAATAACTTAGAACTCCATCACCTTTAAGAATTGAATTGCTTAAGCATTATTTGTAAGAATGATAAATGACATAAATTGGTGAATTAAATGTTTTAAGAATTAAGAATGTGGAATTTTGACATTGCATAAATAAGATAAGTTTATAAATTGGGTGAGAATATGTTAACATGTATAAGTGGTTTTGACTTATGGACATGAAGAAATAGATTATGATTGCCTTGGCCAAGACCAGTGTGAACCACCAAAGTGGTCCACCACTCCGTGGGGTCACTTTAGTTAGGATTTTAGTATTAAAAGTTAGGATTGATAGCGAATTAAGTGAAAAATTAGTTCATTTAGAGTTTAGTTCAAAAAAGGGAAGGAAAATTACCGAGGACTTCGGACCTTCACCCGTGAAGGAAAAAATCTAGTTTTAGGTAGAGTTAGTAAAAATGAAAACTAACTAGAGATAGAAATTAGCTAAGTTAGGAAAAATAGCTATCTAGGCAAGACCTAGTTAGCGGGGGAAAAACGTAGTTGGTGAAAGCAACTAGCTAAGAGGACTAAATTAGTAGAGCTAGCTAGGCAAGGGTTAGTTTAGTACTTAGTATAGGTCACGCAAGACAAGTGGAGGAGCTGGGCGTGAAGAAAAATTAGCGCGAAGACTTTGAGGAAAATAGCAAGGGGGCCACTTGCCCCCTTGCCAACTTGCTATCAAAAATTAGAACGAATGTGGAAGATTCCCGTCGGAGCCACCTCGGAGACGGGGTGGCAACCTCGACCGGGAAGACCCCCGAGCCAAAATTTCGGGAGGGGTCAAAAAATGGAACCGGTGGCGGAGGGGTCCAACCCTTTTGTGAAAGGATTTAAAAATCCCCTCCTTCCACCTTGAAAACCCCCTCTTCCCTTTAGAATTTGGGCGAAGCTCTAGTTCAAAATAGTTAGACAAAACTCCCTCTCAATTTGATTAGCGGGCGAAGCCCTACTTCAAAATAGTTAGGAAAAAATCCTTTAGCATCCATTCTCAATGGCCTAAGAGAAAGGCTTGAGAAACTCCTCTACTCTCTCTCTCCTAGTTAGAATGTGTGTTTATTAACACACCAACAAAATTCTTCCTTTCTTTTGTAGAGGTAGGTTGCATTGTAGAATTTCGAGTGAAGGCATTATAGACCTCAGCTGCCAATGCCCTGGAGGCTTAGTTCAGAAGCTAGAACAAAATACTTATAATTTTTGTCTTAGAGAGATTTCCTATAGCTATCTATAGCCGTTTCCCATTTGTGATTTGGCCAAGATGACAATTAGTTATGGATTTTCAAAGATGCAGCAAAAAACCGGGTGGTCCTCTGGGTAGCGGCTGCTAGATCAGACCTGCCAGCCCAATCAGAATGTTAATTTTAAAAAATTATATTTTTTCCAAGTAGAACTTTTGTCTAGCTTTCCAGAATTGCTTAGAACGTTTGATTTGAGCATGATTTGAATTAGATATGAATTTTTGAAGACGGAATACATAGTTTGAGAATTCTTGGTTGACTGCTGCAATACAGAGGGTCTGCTGAATTCATTTTGGCTTAACTTGTTAATTGCATATTTTTATCAGATAGATCTTTTCAATATCTTTCCATGGCCATATAGAATGTTTGATTTGAGCATAATGTGAATTAGATATGAATTTTTGAAGACGGGATACATAGTTTGAGAATTCTTGGTTGGCTGCTGCATTACAGAGGGTCTGCTGAATTCATATTGGCTTGACTTGCTGATGTCATAATTTTCCTAGTTAGAACTTTTTAATAGCTTTCCAATGATATAAGGAAAGCCTAGATCCAAGTCGTAATGAATTTACTATGAATTTTTGAAGTTAGAAGTTAGATAGGTGGGTTGGAAGGATCGGTTGAATCGACCTCGCATTTCCAACCCTCATAATTTTTGCATTTCTTATCCGATTAAGGTGATTTTTAGATCGTTGGAAAGATAATTAAGTGCACTCAGTAGATATATTATGCTTAGGCCTAAAAAACACTTTATATTTTTATTGTTAACTAGGGTACGCTTCCTATCAAACTAGTTACAAGGGAGGCAAGGTCGACGCTCGAAGTGGAGCAAGGAAAGAAGTAGCGGCTCGGCCTACATCGAGCCCAAATCAACCGAGGAGAATTGAGGTAAATTAACTAACCTTAGCTTTCCATTTAAGGTTGGAGGGAGCGCGGCGAAGGTACGCATTTCTAACCCACTCACCTATCTCGTAAGGTCAAGTGGTTTGACCACTTGACCGCCAAGGGGGTACCCAACTCCATTGTTTTTGGGGCCCCTTGGTATGTTTTGTGGTAGTAGCTTCATTTATTCATAAGTTCCGTATGTGGTGAAGTCGGGTTAATCACCGACACGACCACTCTGAATGTTGTTGATGGAAAGGTGGGGTTAATGGCCCACGAATCCATTATCATGTTGTTGGCCCCAAGGATTGGAGGTGATGGCCCCAACCCTTGAAGATTGTGCAACAGGTTGAACACACAGGTTGCCCTATTCCCCGGTCCCATCAAGTTGAGTTTTCGTGGTCAAACCGTTTCAAACTAATTAATAATCAACATAATTTGTACAACCCCCGTGGGCAAAAACCAACCGGGAACTTAACTCGGAGGATTGATCCCAACCCCTCCGGCGGCAAAGATCGGAGGGTATAAGTGTCAATCGACCTTTAAGAGACCCGCACAGGGCTTTGAAGGGTTCGGGTTAGGGCGTGCACCAAACAGGTAGGTGGTGATGCCATAATTTATGAATTTAGTAATATAGACTTTGTGTAATCAATCTTAAACTAAGAAGGAAGATTGAGAGAGGGTGGGACTTAATCAAGGTCCCCCCGTTTAAAGAATTTAATTCATAAGAAGTAAAGAATTATGTGTGGCCAAGGCAAAATGTAAGGTTATTTTATTCATTAGGGTTAGGTTGTCTTGATTCCAAGGCTGGTGCGTCTGCGCGTAGACTAGGATAGATTAGGCATTAGGTTAGGAAAATATATAATTCTCTGAAGCACTTATTAATCTAGGCACAACCTACCGAAAGGACATGACGCGATTAACGAATCCCTCCACAAATCTAAATACTTAGAAAAAATCATAACATCCGGGTTCGGCTTGGGCACCTGCTAAGGCAGGCCACCCTCACCGAAGGGCTTGTGCGGTACTTTTAGGCTCCCTTGGAGGGGGGTGCCCAAAAGCACCACAACCAGGTAAAAGACTATTGTCGGACCGTATAATTAAGATTGAATCTAATCAAAAAAGATTGATAATCATGAAAGGATGACTACACTACCCTTTCAAGTTACATTAAATAGAGCTAATTAATGAAAGACTATGGACTACGCCGAAGTGCCCTTGGCTTTGGTAAAGAGAAAAAAATGGGTTACTTATGCAAAACCATTGACTATGGCTGTGCTTATGCTTGTGCACCGCACTTAGTCCAATTAAAATGAACTCACTACCAGACGATTGCTTGGGAAATTAGAGTGAGGTGAGTGACAGTTACGATTGCATGTACTGATATGGAGAGATTTTTTAGAATTTTTATCCCTTACCCATAATCCAATTGTCAATCTAAACCCGGAATAAAGTGAAATAACCCTGTATTTTCCCTAATAAACGTTATCTGAGACACCTAGATGATATACAAGTCACCTTTTAAGTCTTCCTTGAGTGTTTCCTTGGGTTTGTTTGTAACCAAAAACTAAACTATAGTTCCCTCTCAAAATTTTGATTCAAATCAACCTTGCACTTGAAGTTTGACAAAAGAAAAAACACAAAGAGACACTTACAACAACCGAATGCGCCCTCACGCACCTCCAACACTCCAAAGCACCAACTCCTCAAGATCCACTCTACAACCTCAAAGCAATCAAATCTTTAAGCACTTCATTTGCATGGTGGGCCCATAACCTATTGGAACTCAATAGAATTAGAGATCAGATTGCACAAGCAAGTTACACATACACAAAGGTATATGAACAATGCTTGGAGTGAGATGGTCTCCTCTTCCCCTTGCCTTGCCCTTTATTCCTCATGGTCACCTTGGTTGGTACAAACAATATGGGATAACTCCTCTCCCACTAAGGACCAGCCTTGTAGGCTTATTACAACCTTATTACTAGTATTACATGTCTATGACTACGAGCAACCTAATGCTCCACCTACAACACAGACAATGCCGTTATCAACAAAGATTCCAACAATGAGATTGAGTTTGCCGTTGTCAGTGGTTCGATAGTAAACGCAGGTGTCGATGTCACTGGTGGTGAGATCATACAATTTCAGGAAGGCGTCAAAAGTATGATTCCAAAGTCGTCTAGACTGTTTGAATCCGTAAAGGCTTTTCAGAAGTTGACATACATGCTTGGGATGGGTAGAGTCTATGAACCCTTCCGGTTGATGCATGAAAATGACAGTGGTAAGATCACTGTTTAAATAGGCAGTCCCGATATCAAACTGCTTCATATGCATGCGGAATACAACAATAAGAGCAAAAATGACTCGAATAGAGTCGTGTTTAATCACAGGGCTAGAAGTTTCTATGTAATCTATGCCTGCCACTTGACTATACCCTTTCGCAACCAGGCGTGCCTTGGATTTGGCAATTTCCCCTGTGGATGTGTACTTGATGCGGTAAACCCATTATACTGTATAATCTTACTGCTTGGTGGAGGAGGAATGAGTATCCAGGTTTGATTCTCTTGAAGAGAATGATATTCTCTTTCCATTGCAGCTCTCCAGAGCACAGCTTGAGGCGACATAATAGCCTGTTTGTAAGTTTGAGGTTCCCTGTATGTTTCTGTAGAGTGGATCATGTTAGCAAAAAATTGGCTGAGATGAATGGAATCATCTTTAGTAAGGGTAGAAGTTTTGTAGATGTTAGAGAGATCACAAAATTTTGTAATTAAGGGGGCATCCGGGGAAGATGGAGCCGGTGTTTGAACATCGTGTTTGTCGAAGGAGAGAGAGTGAGGGTTTGAGGTGGATGGTGATGAAGCTGACAAAACAGGTGAAACAGATGTAGCGTGATCATCTCCCACTGCCACAGGGGACACATCTGCAGAAGCTGCAACATCTCCCACTGGAAATAGAATAGCATTAGGTAAAATCTCTTCGGCTAGAGTATTACTGGGTGAAGAATCATCTACGGAAGTGTCATAGCCTGTCGTTGTTTCTGAAGATGTAGGGAGAATAAATGGTGATGGGTTAGGAGGATCGAAGGGAACAGAATACGGGATATCAACATGTGAGTTGGTTGTGCAAGGAAAAGATGAGGAAGAATAACTAGCCTCTTCTACAAAAATGACATTGGAGTTTTCCGTGATCTTATTGCTGATGGGGTTCCAGAATCGCCACCCCTTGCTGGTTGAGCTATAACCCACGGTAACAACTCTGGTTCCTTTTGCTTGAAATTTCGTTCGTAAAGATTTGTCAATGAAAATGTATGCAATAGTCCCGAATGTTCGATAATGAGATACATTGGGCTTCTCCCTAAACCATAGCTCGTAAGGCGTTTGATAACCAACCTGGGAGTTGATAGTCCGATTCAAAATATAAACTGCCGTGTTGACAGATTCAGCCTAGAGTGTCAGAGGTAATTTATGCATGTGCAACATGCTTCGGGCTGCCTCACAGATGGTCCGATTGTCACATTCAACATATCCATTCTGTTGCGGGGTGTAAGACGTACTCGTTTCCCTCTTGATTCCTTCTTGTTCAAATAATAGGTTGAAATTGTCGTTGCAAAATTCACCTCCGCAATCTGTCCTGAGAGTTCTTACACGATTGCCAATATCACGTTCAATAAGACGAATGACCTTAATGAAAACTCGAAGTGCATCATTTTTAGTCTTGATAAATTCAATGAACCTGTATGTTGTGCAATTGTCCTTGATAAGGAGATAATATAGTGCTCCATTTAACGATGGTTGAGACATTTTCCCGCAGAGGTCTGCATGCAGGAAGGCACCAGGTACTTTGCAACGCTCCTTGTTAGGGTTAACATGATATGTGGCTTTGTATTGTTTTCCCAATGCACACCCTTCACATGTAGTAGGTATGTTAGTAGATAGTTGTACTGAGAAATATTTAAGGCTGCCATATGTGCTCATGTTTTTGATAACCTGAACACTAACATGTGCCATGCGATTGTGCCAGAGAGTGAGGTTTGTACTGGGGTTTGTTGTAACAACTAATGTAGTGCTAGTTTGATCTGTTGAAGAGAGAATGGCGTCAAGTGTGCTCGAAGGGCGGACAGGTTCTATGGACAGTTTATATAAGGTACCCATTCTTACTCCTTCCATGACTTTTGGTCCTTTTCCAAAATCATGATATAGCTTGTAGCAGTCACCAATTGTACAGAAAGATAGTCCCGCTTTTGATGCAAGACCTATGGAAAACAGGTTGCGTTTAAGCTCATGGATAAATAGAACCTATTTAAAAAACCCTGGTTTCTTTTTACCATCGATTGTTCTCACAATCTTGATATCTCCAATGCCCCGTATCCAAATGTCTCTGTCATCTGCAACCGCGACAAACCATAGTCCTGTTGGAATAGGTTTGCATGTAGAAAACCATTTTCGTCATTTTGTCATATGCTCGGTTGCGCCAGAGTCCGCAAACCAAGAATTCTTGTCAATTCCGATGCTGAGAGCCTGAGATCTCCGGCTGACTGCCATGAATGCATAGTTATCTTAATCAAATTCAAATAATGAATCATTCCGGCTAGAGTCTGAATTATCATTTGTTGTGAGAACGCATGTTGTACTGTGCTTGTCCTTTGACCTTGAGGTTTGTTCAACCTTATCTCGTTTTTGGTTTGAGAACTTCTTCTTGTCATGTCTGGGCTTTGGGCATTCTGTTGTCCAGTGGTCAGTCTCCCCGCAATTGTAGCATCGAGTTTAGCTTTTAAGCTCCTTAATATATTCTCGATCATGGTCCCTTTTGTGATTATCATATTTCTTGTTTGGATTCTTAAAATGTCGTTGAGAAGTCCGGGTGAAGAGAGCCTTATCTGTGCCAGAAGTATCTCCTCCTTGTAAGTTCATAAGAATCTCCATTTGAAGGAGTCTTATCTTGAGGTTTGCGACAATCTGTTCTGACGCAGGTACATTTGCCCATGCTGCAAGAATACTGTTGTAACTAGGTGGTAAACTACAGATTATTTTGGTAATCAGCATCTCTTGAGGGATTGGTTGGCCTAGGTCCTTCAGAAGATTACCCATGCTAACTACCTTGTTAACATGTGTGTTTATAGTATATGCCCTGCCCATTTTGTATTCAAAGAAACTGTTCTACACCATATAGATATTCTCTTTTGATTTTTGCTGGTAAAAAAACGCAAAGAATACTCCACATTGAGGCAGCAGTGGTATAGTTAATGAGATTTTCTAGAATTGGTAGGGTAACAAATGCACTTTTCATTCTTCGTGCAAGATTATCGGCCTTCTACCACGCTTCTTTGTCAAAATCCGGAGCAGTGTTTGGTGGTTGAGTAGCAGTACCATCGACAATCTGCATGATGCTCTTATCTTCGAAGCAAATTTCCATATGGAATTTTCATACAGCAAACTTGTTGTCATCAAATATTTTTTCACTGTCACGTTTCTCCATCATTCTTGATGGTAGTGAATCAACAAAAAACAAAACAAAACTATGTAGGTGAGTGTGGGCCCATAACCTAATGCAAATTAGCGGTGAAGTCACATGTATCTGTGAGTAGTACTTAGGTTTGCTTTCTGAATTGAATTTTCTTTATTGTTATGATCAAGTGATACAATCTCAGTGAGTCCTTTACAGAATATGCTAACTCTATATTCTTACGCCTAACTCCTAGATCGTTGTGCAATGTACTGTTCTACCTTACAGAAGGAGGCTGCCACTCTCTTCCTACGCCTGGCATGCTACTTACACAAGACGCTCGGAGCGATGCTCGTGCCATCTACATTATGGTGTCATCTACTTCTAGATAGTTCCTGGATGAATATTTGGGATGTTTATCACTAATAGTTGGATGAACGTCATGCTACCACAACTCTGTTCATTACAATGTCTACTCAGTTATGGAGATTACAATGCAATATTAGGTGCTACAGGTTGTTAGTGAATAAGTACTTCCTCTGTACATGAAAGGTTCAAACACTGAAATTTCAACAATGTCACAAAGTAAGGTCATTCTCAAAGTCACCAAGAAATCAAAACATCATAGGCAAATATGATACCTTTCAAAAATTCGTTTAATAAGACGTAGGACTTTGTATCCTCTTCTAGATACCATGGGGAGTTGCGGCTTCTGCCAAACAGATAGAAAAAAAAAAAAAAAAAAAAAAACATTCCGCATAAAATGACTGCTCTAGAAGGCATATCTTGCTTCCCTTCGAACAACAATTCCGGCACAAAATCTGCACCCTCTAAGTGTTGGAACCTTGTGAAACAAGAATATTTCCAAAGCTGAGAAGTGAATTTTGTGTTGAGGCACAAACTTGAGAGAGGCCACATTTTGTACTCCTTTAGTGGCTGACACTTATAACTAGCAATATTTTTCCCTTTTCTAGAATTGAAAAGGAAAATGTTGCACACCAATAAGACACAATGTTGGAATGCAATTAGAAAGAACTTTGCTCTGGCTTCATTATGTGATTTTCCAATTTGAATTATTTTTTTATCACGGAGCCATAGATTTTCAAAGATAAAGCAAATTAGCAAATTAACAAATTTTTGGTATTGATAAACAAGTGCTAATGAAAATAAACATAAAATACTTTAGTCTTTTATGTTTTCATCACAAACTAGTCAATCAGAAGACACTTGAAAACCCACTTAAAAGGTTTTGTTGCTTTTGCTTGAAAGTGTGGCGCAAACTTGTTAATCTTGAGGTGGACTATACTTTTCATTTTGAGAGAATGAGCAAAGGGATGGGTGAGGAACCAAAGACATAGCATAGTAAAGATTAAATTGAGTAATAAATGACTTAAATTGATTAATTTTTTTCAGCTTCAATTTTGGCTGCTCAAAATTGGGTTTGTCAATTATAAGTGTCCAGCACCATAGACCCAAGAAATAAGGAGTTTGGAGATGGCCCCTTTGAGGGCCAAAAATTCTTGAAATGTGCTTACAGAATTCTGATGCATAGAATTGGATAAATAGAAATCATTAAGACATAAATGGCCACAAACTCCACTTGGGGCTTAATTTGGTTTTTCTGAAATGACTGACAAGAGCACCATAACAGATGCCTTGAACTAGTTTAAGTCTGCATTGAATATATCAGAATGGGCTTCTTGATCCTTCGTCCTGAGTTCCAAAACTTCCACAGTTGAGACTAGTTTCTGCAAGGAGAGCCCAAATAACATGCGTCTATGTGCAGTGCCCTGATGTACAACAATGTACACAAAGCCGATCAAAGTGTCATAACCTATAAAAATCTGAAAAGACCATCTTCCCTTATGTCACTAAAGCTGTGAAATGTGATAGGAACATAAAGAAAAATGAACTGTTCCCTCTTTTCAATTGTTCTTCATGGTCCAAGTATACAGGCCTGACAATCACATGTTAAACCCCTTGAAGAACACTCACAAAAAGTGAATCTTACTGCACTAGAGTCTCCTATGAACTAGGTATGGATGTGAAAAGCCTTCCCACAGGTAGTAGTAAGTGCTGATGATGTATAGCTGGGTGAGGTAGCGGCTAGGGAGGTATTGGGTACCTACTGCAAGACTACAATCAACGCCAGGGTCATATGTATCCATTACTAAACATAGTGGTCAGACCATTACATGCCCATCAATAATGGGTCATAATGTGCCTCCTTGCATCCAATAAGAAATAGACACGGCAGCAAATTGGCTTAACCTGTCCACTATGGAGCTTTTGTATCCTGTGTAGACCCAGTTCTAAAAATGTGCTGTAGAGCTCCACCTATTAAGTGTTCTGCACTGCTGGATGACGCTCGTGACACTGGTCGGTTAATGGGACGCAGAAAGTCAGGCCCTTGAAGCTCAATCTGCTTGCACAGAGCTTCATAATTGTCCAGAACACTATTCAGTGCATGTTTCATTTCCCGAACCTCCACCTTCACGTATTGCACTGCAGTCCAAGCAAAAAAGCCATGTTTATGTGAACCAAACTGAAGAGCACCTTGTAATAGGAACATAATCCATATTTGGATAGGGAAATTGAGTAAATGACGGTCCCTGGGATGAAGAGGTACCCTAACTCTTATTAAATGTGGCATTAAAATTGGTGGGCCATGCTAATTACAGTGGTCTTCATACCTCGTCATGTGGCACCAAGTGTCAGATTACACTCTCTCTAATTGCCACCCAGTGATTGCAAGGCAATTATGTAGGCCACACTAAATCAGATGTTTAGTGTAGTTATGAACACAACAAAGAGCCACAAGTGTCCACCCGAGAGTTGGAAACATCACTATTGTCTTTCTGTGCTAATTCTGTGCCAGTTTGTACAGAAAGTAAGAAGTGGGTGTCAGTTCTCACAGCTTGAGAACATGATTTCTTTCTGAATAATCTTCAATGATTGCACTATTGATCTATGCCAGTTCAAATATGGTACCTCAGGCGTAGAATGGAGTATACAAATCTCTTTTGACATGAAATACGAAGTTAAATGGGTTAGTCATCAAGCACAACTATGAGTGACATTGCAACACACATGCCATCTGAGTAAGATTTTCCAGCTGTTTGTGTACAGATTGGGAGTTTCTGATCGTGAAAGCTCAAATAGGATGCAAATTCGAAAGAAGGCTATTTTACCTTCTTCAAGGTGTGCAGCACTGGTCTTCATGACTGATGCTGAATAATTCAGCCGCTGTAGTAGTTTCATGGCAACTGCTTCAACTGCGTCTATTTTGAAGCCTATTTCCAGCTGTCCTCTCCAACAGAAATGGAAGGGGATCAGTTAAATGACACACATCCTTCTTCTCACCCTCACCTTACTAATAACTTGATTCAACATATTCCAACAAGAAAGGAATGACCAATTTGTAAATAGCGATTGTATGGCTCAGAAGTAAAGTTGAACAGCACATGATTACTAAGGTAATGACAATTGTTCAGATTTGCATTATTTACCTGGAGGGAGACCGTACAGTAACAGATAATTCAATATTTCAATCTGCTCATGTTTTGTAAGAACCTCCCTTGGAGATTACTCAAAACAATTAATAGATAATGAGCTGCTTGAGAAATAATGTTGTGAAAAAGAGAGGGACCTGATTTTTGCTAACTTGGGCAGCAGTGAGACGCTGCCACTCCTGATACAGTGCTAGTAGTTCAGCAGTTGTGCTGGCATCCAAAGCACCTGCAACCCAGACGATACATCCATGAAAGTTCTTTTTGAAGCAAGCTACATGGGTCCTAAAAACTTAAAAGAACTACCATCAAAAGTAAGAGGATTTTATCTACACAAGCTGAAAGAGATTTTTGATGACCTATATGCCTTAGCAGTGTCGCCTACACACAGACGATAATTTAACCCTATAGACAATTGATCCAAGTAAGCTTGACAAAATATGATCTAGTAGACATCAGTCCTTGACGATCACTATCTGTGCTTTTGCAAACTATCCTGTCATCAAATGTGACGTACTCATCCCTCCAATTTAAGAAAAATAAAATCTAGTTGGAGTGCAGTAGTGAAGAAAGTGGTAGGTCAGACTGCGATGTTTGTGTGTTCATGTTGAGTAGGTGACAGACCATAATCAACAGAACGAGATTGAGACAAGTTGTGCTGCAACAGAATGTCTGTGAAACTGCTCTCCCCCACCGGCGATTTCAGTAAAGGCTCTGCCTGCTCCCCACCAAGAAAAGATGGAAACTTCCATAAGGCTGTGCATGATATTATTATTATGTGACCAGATTTGGCAGCAGGACCTACCTGTTGGCCATGTTATGTTGTTTACAGAGCGTGAATGAGAGACATCTGGCTTTCTCTTCTTAGGCTCCACTAACAATGCCTACCACACGAGCAAGCAACATTCAACATTCAACATCAACATTAGCAGCATAGTGAGATACACGCCCTGTCAAAATTGGGTAATTATTTGCAAAGAAAAACAAGTGCATATTCCGATAATGTCTTGAAACCCACTGTCTCTATTACATCTTCAGTAGATTTTAACGTAGACATCAACCCCTAAGTTTCCCTCTTTCATCGCTACCGATTAGCCCGAGCAATAAAACAAACCACTGTTGGTAGTCCATTCACAAGCTACTACTATTGTCGGGAACCAGAAAAAGGTAGGTAAATTAGATACTCATGTCATGGGGTACCCTCCAAGTTTATTATTAAGCATTTATGTTCAAGTCATACAACTCAGGTTACGACCCAAACATCATCAGGCTTCTCAAAGTCCGACATCATCAGTAAAGACCTCTTCCAAGAGATCCTAAGATGGGAATATATTCCAAAAACAGAGATGCATGATATTCAGGACTCCACGTCTGAATCCTTATATTACTTACAACACGAAGATTCCGAAGTTTCTCCAAGCAGGGATCCAGTTCTTCGGCACTCCTTCCTTTGATTGTTGTGATCTCATCCACTCCTTCCTGCACTTTCCAGACAAAGATTTTTGGTGATTTTCTATAAGCACCACATACTGACAATGTACTGAGTTTTTAATACGACAACCATTGAATGCCCTACTTCTCAGAGATGTTCTTTTGTCTCTTATCAGTAATTGAGTAAACAAGAAAATCAACCGTATGAGATATTACGTAAATCTTAGTTGCAGAGAGTTTCTACACGATATAGTGAAAATTGTAATTGCTTGAAGACAAGTCAATAAACAAGAGATGAGCTGCATATACAACCACAACAGAGAAGTTCCGCAACCCTACTTAGAAGCGGCAATGTTGCAGTTACGGGGTTAACCCCAATTTCGAATTGTGTGACAAAGTCAGGAGAAGAAACCTCTGAAGACAGCAGCTTCGAGTCCGTTACCCCCATGGTAAAATCACCGAAGTCTTCCACGACCTTTCAAACTGCAATTGTTGATTCCTGTCTTGCTCGATTAGTACTTTGGCTTTATCAAATCTTAACCTCCAGTCCTCCAATTTTCTGTTCTTGTACAAATCTGAAGACTCCTCTACATGTTGATGAAGCTCAAAGGAGACTGCATCTCAATCCTTTCCTTCTCCAAAGATTTCTCTGATTCAGAGAATATCACGACGCATCCGGGACCGTAACTTCACCGAGCTCATCCTCACAATCTCCCTCCCACGAGAAAACCCTAATTTTGTAGTCCATCTCTCTCCATTGCTCAGCGCCACACCCAACTACCACTGAATTCAATCAATTGCCAATCACTCTGAAAACACATTGCTCATCGCTATGACAGTCAGGTTAAGGTCCCAACACAATTTAGGACGGCCATCACCGCGATAGCTCCAGTTCATAATTACCTAACCTTGCTGCACATCAGAAATGATGAACTCCTTAAACCCCGTGCCATTTTTTGGTAAAGATTTCCACTGTTCTCATCACTCTCCGAGTCACTTTTAATGTCATCCTAAATTAGAACAACAACACCTAACAGAAGTTCGATGTGATTAAATCTGCCTTCACGTAATTATAGCCCCCCACACCTGCTGGTGGTGGAAGCCAGTCGACGACTCCCACCCGCAGGGCAGCGCCTGGCCGTATTCGGTAATTTCGCGCGAGATAATTCACTACGTTTTCACCTTCGCAATGAGCTAACATACTTACTAAAAGTGGGCAGCAGATCTTAAACAAACACTTTTTAGCACTACAGAAAATTAATGCAAGTTGAGTAACGAATCCAAATCATGTCCATAGTCAGCTTCCTCATAGTTAACGGAGCTAGTATGAATATCTTAATTCATTATCGAAGTGAATATTTTCTCTTCCTCCCTTTTTGTTTCGCTACAGTAGTGCATGTGCACAAGGTAAGGTACTTAAAGTAAGTAGGTCTTAAACGAACCTTTTTTTAGCTCTACACCCTCTTCTTGTAAGATATGAAACATAGAATTAATGGGACATGATGATTGGACGTGAATTCAAGTCATGCTTGTAGTCATTTCCTCCTAGTCTTCGAAGCTCATGTGAATACCTTATTTCAAAAACAAAGTGAATGTTTTCATTCTCATTAAAAGACTGTGTAGGTTGTCCTAATAGTCGTATGAACCTATGTGTTCAATCCAAAAATCAACAAACATGTACTTCCAATAACCATAACTAAACCATGGGAGATCCGATCTTCACTCTGGTTTTTGTTCGACTTACTTACCTCTTTGGGGACATGTAACTAAATAATTACATGAAATAAAATTATGAAACAACTTACATTCCTCATCATTTCCTCTACTCCATCTTTGAATTTTTTTACACAACTTACAAGTAAATAATTTTGGCCGACTCAGCTAATTTTCACTGTTTTTTGTATATCTACCTTAGCAGTCAGTTCTCCCGTTCATTAACTCGCCCACACTTATTGGCGGCAATGAACGGAGCTCGTCCGTTCACTGGTGCCCACCACCAAGGCTGGGGCGAAACAACCCGTACACTGGTTCCTTGGAGGCAAGGGTTTAGGCATCCAACAAGGAACGAGTGTATGGGTTGGTTCGCCCAAATCCCACCACCAGTATGTGTGGGCGGCCTATAAGTTTCACTTGGAACCGGCAGGAGGCTTATTAAACAAACCAGGAGTACATCATACGCCAGGTAAAAGTCTGTTTAAGTTTCCATTCGCAACATGGATGAAAAACGTCACTCGACTGCTAATGGAAGTTGGGCCCACCATTTTCATTTGTTTTTCATTCTGGTCAGAGCTCTCCCAAAGCACTTTGGGCCCACCAATTCATGCTGGACCCACTTTGGAAGGTAATTTTGGAATTGGCTTGTTATCATTGGGGTTGGCCCAAGAGAAATGAAAAGGAAGAGAAGTTTTCAGAAATTTGCTGTTCTCTGACTACTAACTTAAATATTTGGGCGATGCAAGCAACAGGGGTTCAAGTGTGAGCAGAATTGGGTCGCCGTCTCTTCAAGGCTAGAAGAAGCATTTTGGGGATTCAACTGATGACCAGATTTTGGGAATTGTATAGAACTGATAGGGTGGTGGAGCTCTTCGATTTGGCTGCATGTGAATGTGTTGGGAGAGAGTGAGAAATTGGGAGAGGGATGTTGACGCAATTGCTGAGGCCCATCCGTGGAGGGCTTCGGTCTTTTGCAAGTGAGCAATGGAGAAAAATGTCAGGAATTGGGGAGAGGCAAAGATGGGTGGCTCTGTGGGGGAATGGAGATTATGGGCGTCTTGGCCAAGCTTCACCTGAGTCACTTTGGGAGCCTACAATCTGTAAGAGTTTGCAATTCATGCAGCCCATAGCTGTGGCATGCGGCGGTGCACATACTCTTGTTCTCACCGGTCTGGCTTCTCTCTCCACCTTGTGTGCGTGTGTGTGCCTAAGTGGGTTATGATTACAGTGATGGTGATTCTTCAGTTTCAGATTTTTCTATACAATGTTATTCACCATCTCATTCACATGGAGCCAGTCTTTCTAGTTGTTCATCTTTGGTGTGTGAACTATTCCCATTCATTGGGTTCATTCTTATCCTCACCGGTCTGGATTCTTCCTCTCCCCTTTGTGTGTATGTGTGTGCCTAAGTGGGTGATGATTTAAATAATGATGATTCTTCAGTTTCGGATTTTGCTATACAATGTGGTCCACCGTCTTATTGACATGGGAGCCAGTCTTTCTAGTTGTTCGTCACTTTGTTGTGTGCACTAACCCCATTAATTGGGTTCACTTGGAAACGATCCTCATCTTCCTGTCGTTGATCAAGCCACCTGCATTTGATGGTTATCCGCATAAGTATTCATGGTGAGCTCGTGAATCTTGATTTGTGCTATTACTTCAAGTATGGCCATCGAGAAAATACAGTCTGGCATGCGAGGAATATCTATTTCCTGAACTGGTTATCAAGAATTTCACTGGCCTGCTTTTCAGAAAGGGTTAAATAACTTGAAGCAAATTTGGCTCATGGTGGGGCTGTGAATGTTCATCAACAGAAGAAGGTCGAGTGTATGCAACAGGGTTGAATGATTGGGGCCAATTGGGCATGCCTTTGGCCACTGGCCATTCCCTGGTAATTTTCCAAAGCCCTCTATTGGATTTCATGAACATTTTCTTCAAATTCGAATCATATGTGCACCGCCAGCTCTGTGATCCAAATTCATTTATCTACCAACAAATATCAGTGCTTGCATTTTTCTACAATTTTTGTTTTGTACCTAGAAGTAAAGCTTCAATTGTGCAGGAACTCGTGGAAGTCGAGGGTTTACCAAATAACACAAGATTTATCCACATTGCGGCTGGGGATTACCATTCTGCTGCTGTTTCTGGTTCTCACTTCTCTTAAACCTGATAGCTGTGAAATTTGACTACACATTTGGAAGTGCAACCACTTAATGCCAGAGCTTGTAACTTGTCAGTATCTTAAATGGATGCAACGGGGAGCTTTAACAAGTCGGACTAATGTCAAAACTGAGGGAGTTGCTGCTTTCTTTCTTGGCAACAGGTCTTGTTTGCAATCAATTCAACATAACTTTTTTCAAATTCGTGTGCAGATGATGGAGGTGTATATATGTGGGGTCGAAATACACAAGGGCAACTAGGCCTTGGAAAACGTGAGTCTTTAACCAGCTATTTGGTGTCCAGATCGTGCTTTAATGCCTGGAGTAATTGGCGTCTACAGAACAGTGTTCCAGTTTGCATTGGGCTCCATCAATCGACCAATGTTCTGATATGCGCAATTTTGTATCACTGACCCATGGAGAAGCTTTCATTTATTAGAGTTATCCTTCAATTCAACGGGAGTGTTGGGCGGGAGTTGGTTGTTTGGCATAACAACACTTTCCATGTTCGGATAGATTTCGGTACATGCTTGGAGTTGGTGTGGAGTTTGAACGAAGAACATTCTTACCGAACATGGAAAATGTTGTATGCAAAATAACCAACTCTCGACCAAAAGTCGCATTGAATTAAAGGATAACTCTATTGTCTTTTCGTTTATTGTATTAAGAAAGATATGCTCTGGAATGGTAGGGGCGCAGAGTAAGATGTTTGCACCTCAGCGACTAGAATATTTGAAGGATTTCCATATCAGGATGTTAGCTCTTGGTGCTGAGCACACACTTGCTCTCTCTGGTAATTACCCACTATCTTCTCAGCACTTATGCCTCAAATTCTAACCCTTTTTCATACTGTAGAAGATGTTGAAAAGATTACAACATGCCCTCTCATAGCATTTCAAGGAGTGTAGTGGGTATACTTCCTACATAAGCATCTTCGAGAGTATAGACTCGGTGAGATACTTTTGGCAAGATCTTTAAGTTGAATATTGGTAGATGAGGGAAGGCTTTGTCCTAAGACAGGTAACAATGAGGTGTCGACTAATAAGAGCTTGCCACTTGACTATGATTGGCATTCATGTATCTAAGCAAGGACCTTGATTCTTGAATTTTTCCTTGAAGCTAGATTTCAAAGAGAATGTCGTTACAGATGGTTAAGAATGCCATGGATGTATTCTCAGGATAATATTCTCAAGATGAACTGAAGTATGGTTAGGCTTGTTGCTATAAACTCTATAACCTGCACTGCATTCTCTGTAGAAATTTGTTGACCCAGATGTAGTATAAATGCATAAACCCTAGTCTTCAATGATTATATTTGAGGCCCATTGGTAATTCAGACATTTCATTTTCAACTAGGTGACGCCAAATCTCTAGCATGACTTGAGATGAATGTATGAAGGATTTGTGAATTGTTTGTGAATTTGGATGGTATATGTGTGCATTCTAAGAGGAGGGTGCCGTTCTTAGCTGGGGTGCAATCCGGAATGGACGCCTTGGACACGAAGAAGGACACCAATCATCATCCATGTTTAGTTTCGTTCGTTCTTCCAGGTACACGCCTTTCTTGTAGGATCGAGTTTTATTTTGAAGTATAAAAGTTAGAGGGCGTTCTAGGAAAATGAAACCTTGACCTGGACTAATTGCAGCTAAGTTCTGAAAACAGGCAAAGTTCTTCTCAAAGAATTGTTGTGTTGCCCTCTGACTTAATTTCACTTAATTGCAAAGTTTGCCTTTTACCCAAATTTTAAGCCTGTGATTTGTGCGCTTGATATATTTTATCAAATACCTGAGTGGGATGGAAAGTTTTTTTTCTGTGTTTGGGTTTGGCAGTGAGAATATACCAAGAATAATCAAGAGTCTTCGGCATGTCAAGGTTAGTGACAAGGGAACCCATTTCTGGACTGAAGAATGCCAGAAGTATACTCAGCCCAAAATGTAACAGCTGGGAGGCAATTTAGGGGTTGATAAAAAAATAATTATTTCCAGATTCTCACGTGGACTGATTTTTGTGATTCAGGTGTGGAAGGTTGCTGCTGGGCTAGTGCATTCTGCTTGCCTTGATGGTGATTTCTTCGACCAGGATAAACTATCATTTCCATTATAGCTTAGTGAAAATGTAAAATGCATATAGCATGCCTCTGGACTTAAAGATTGCACAGGACAGACTTCAACTAGTACAACCAACTCCATCTGTTATTTTCAATCGTTTGTGTGGATTTTGTCTCTGCATTTATTCAATTCAGTTTTCTTTTATCTTATTTCCTTTTGGGGGGGGGGGATCATATGGGGTTTTTCATTGAGTTTAAAATTACATCTCGCAGAACATCTCAGTCAAAGGATGCAGGATGTGTCTGCTATCCTAGTAAAGCATTTAGAATCAGTTACAGTATGTATGTTCCTGCTGATCTTTAAACCCAAGGTAGGTCCAAATATGGCACACCACTACTCTAAAGAAAATGGCAAGTACGTCAACAAATATGCCAACAAGGGGGGATGGATGCAGAACAAGGTTCAGTATACACGTTTGGTAAAGGACGAGAGTGTCAACTGGTAAGATTTTGCTACTAAGTACTGTCTGATGAGCAAGAACCCAACATGTTTCTTTTAATAGAGTTACCATTCCATTCAATGGGAGTTTTCGTTGTGAGTTAGTCCCCTATGAGCTCCTATTGGTGGTTTCAAATACAAAATCAATCTTTTCTTTCTACTTGTGGCGCATGGTTGGAGGTAGTATTTGAATTTAAATGAAGAGCAACCTATTTTGGTTCATTAAGGGTCAAACTCATTTTAGCACCTCTCGGCATGCCAAAATGAGTTTGACCCTCAATGATCTGATATAGAATGCTTTTCATTCAAACCTTCACACTACCACCAAGCATGGAAGGTGTTGTATGCAAATAACCAACTCCCAACCCAAAGACTTGTTGATTTAAAGGATAACTCTATTATCTTGTAAATATTCTGTAATACCCATCATAAGGTTTGTGGGTCTCGTTCTACCAGGGTTTGGGAGATGATCAAGATACTAGCAAGCCAAGTGAAGTCCCTGAACTTCCTCCAGCCGAGGAATTAGCATGTGGAGGATACCACTCTGGTGCAATTTCCCGTAAGTATTTAGTTATCTATTTTTGCACAGTTAGAAACCACTGCTGCCAAATCAACAAAATGCATATAAACAAATAATTGTCCATTAGTCAGCAGTTTTGTCGCCAATTTCTATATTAGGTGCTTAATGCTACCTTGAATCTTTTCTAAAATATTACTGTAAGAAATAGTTCGTCCTCACTGGTGTTGCTTTCTAATGTATGATTGTAGGCAATGGACAACTTTACATGTGGGGCTCCAACGAATACGGTTGCCTCGGCTTTGGGTTTGTTGAATCCACTTGCCTTCAATTTTATAACAAAGGACCATTTAAAGTCGCTTGTCCTCCTAGAACACTTTCAAATTCTCAAAAGACACAGCAGTCCCCTATTAGACCACATGTACATTGACTTAGTGCTACATAATATGTTTAAATTTTTCTGATCACATGATGGACACAGGTACAAGCACCAGAACTCCACTTCATTACCTATGCTTGTGGAAGGAGCCTTGGCTGCACTTCGAGTGACTGAGGTCAGCTTCTTTAACCTTTTTTTTCTCTTCAACTCTTGGAATCAACAAATCACGCAGAAATCTACAAGTTATTTGTGCCCATTTAATATGATGTTGTTGCCTGTTGTTCTTGTAGGTTTCGTGCGGATGGAAGCACACCCTGGCTCTCACAGGTACTTTAACAGCTTTAAAGACATTGTCTTAGGGGCACTTTACACTAGAGCTTGAGGGCCTAAGGGACCAAGGAAGTTCGAAAAGGATGAAAAACGTACATGGAGTCCTACGTGGCATGCAATGGATAATGTTTCATGGTCTACCGGATTTTGCTTCAAGCCCACCTCAAAGAGGTGGGTCCAACACACAACTGGGAGACCATGACACTTCAAAATCTCACGACCCTTGATTTATGACAACTTATTGTGTGAAAGGCCCACATGAATAGGATGGTAATGAAATAGCACCTAGTTGAGAGGCTGATCACGTATATCTTTATACTACACTTGAAGGTCCATGACCACACAAGAGTCAATTTCAATTTTCCATGGTACAGCCTTCGGATGAGTTTCAAGGGCCCTCACAGTTTCTTCATCACGACACTTGGCCCTAGTGTGAAGTGGCCCTTAACAGCGAGTTTTTGTTTGTGGCAGTTGATGGCCAGCTGTATACATGGGGTTGGGGTGGCTCTCAAGGATCACATTCTGTGGATGGCCGTTCCTCCGGAGGTCAATTGGTAAGAGTCGTGCCATCAGTATCACCACCCTCCCCAACTTTCTTCAGAGCAACTCCTATGGTCACTGTAATATGATTTTTTCAAGAATCGGCTTGCTGGCTTTTTGGGCCACTGACGCATGCTCATTTTACACATGAAGTCTATATATCATAAGTCTTCATTGCCCATTGACTATTGAGGGAGAGATGACCCTCTAAAGTCCTTTGACCCTCAATTCTTAAGGGTGGGAAAGGGTTGAGGGTTGCCTCTCTCAAGTATCGGTGGGCAATAAGGTTTTAAAAACATATAGACTTTGTGGGTGGAATGATCGTGAGGTCTTGCCCCATGAATACCTAGAAAGCAGAGTATTTAGAGAAATCATTTTCCAGTGACCATAGGAGTTGCCCTCAATGTGGAGATTTTTTAAGATTCTTGCCACAGTGCTTCTGGAACAAAATGAATAATGTAGTATACCTGAAAGTTCTCCTAGGAGTAATGGGATGTTATGGCTTGGCTGCATTATTCTCTGTGGTTGTTCTTTGTGGTCTTTAAGAGACGGGGACATTCAGAAATCAAAAAGGGTGTCAACAAGCATATGAGAATGATCATTGGAGCTTCAACACACCCAGCAGAAAATATTTATTTTCAAAGAATTGTGCGTGATCTGATTCTGTTGCTGTGCACTTGCAGGGGCTGGGCAATGAGAATGACTATTTGGAGCCTACACACCTTCAGCTAAAAAACAACATGAAAGCTCTCCAAATATCATGTGGGTTTAACCATTCTGGAGCTATCCTAGAGGAGATGTAAGCATGCGTCATGCCTTCCTCAACACCATAAAATTATGCTATTAATTCATCCCCATTTGTCATTAGTCGGAGGTTATGATTCTTGCAGTATGAAATAGGCTTTATATGTGCTCAAGCAAAGGTCCATGATTATCTTGCTTGCAGGAGGAAGATATCAATGTTGTTCATTATATCTACACATGAGATGAGATCATGAGTAGGGAGAGCATTTCTTTCAAATAAGGTGGCACACATTGACAATCTCATTTTCATAGCTTTCTGCCTAACGAAAGGTCTGGCAATTTGCACTGCCTTCAAGTTGTTCTCTAAGCATTCCCTCTTGCAGTTTTATTTAATTCTTCATTTTATTCATGGAAAAAAATTGCAGCAGATCTCATTGATATAGCAACAATGAAGATTTGTTGGCTTGTGATTTGTAACCAGCTGATCTGATGTTTAAGCATTATAATAATAATATAATTCACCAATCGAATTGGAAAATACAAGAAGGTAGGCCCACCAAGGCGGTACTGCATTAAATATACCAATTAGTGTGGGTGGTACTAATTCAAGTCACATGCACAATCTAGCCAAATCTCAAAGTTGTTGAGGGCTGAAGTTGCTATTGAGTGACACTAAATTTGATTACAGTAAATTTATGCTTAATGCTATAGATTTGAAGAAAATTAGTGTGTGCTTGTGATTAGTGCATGCCACATGCTTGTTAGTGTATAGTGCCAAGTGCCGATACCTTCATGCTAAGGGCCCGTACTTTAAGTGAATAGTGCCAAGTGCCAAGATGAACAATGCTTCCTAAATCTTTTGGTGGCACTAATTCATAGCACAAAGGAATTTAGTATCACCTTCACTAATTTCCCACCCTCAACAATTGATATATTTAGTGTAGCAAGTTGTTAACACCAAAAAGCTATATTGCTATGTGCAATTAGGTTGCCTTTTGCGAATAGGTTGCCTCTTTACCTTGCAAATTACCTTGGATCAAAACCAGATTACAAAACCTTATAACTTTGTTAATTCATCCATCTAACAACCACTGTGGAAAAGTAGTTAATGTATTCTGTTACTTTGGTAGTAAATATTCAAATTAGTGTGCATTGTTGATATATCAGGGAGGGCAACCTAATTGCACATGTCAGTACCATACTAATGCCATCTTTAAGATCCACCCAAGCATTGCATTAACTCATCTGAGCAACTTCAGTTCGTTGTTTGTTTGCACATGAAGTTCAGCTTTCAAATCGTTGGGACCCATGTTTCCCAACGACATTTCTTGTTGCGCCCCGTTTCTCCCCCAGTTGGCGGCTATGGAGAAGATCCGATTCTTGTTGTGTGTGTGTGTGTTCGATCGCCATTGTAACCACGTCAATCCTTCGATCTTTGTTCACTAAGTTACTTAGATAAACACATTCTTCCTACTCCGCCATACACGCCGCTACCGCCGCTCAGACGCCGGTTAGGTTAAGAGCCTTGCGCTCTACCAACTGAGCCAGGACGGCGTCACAGTTCGATCCCCGGGTCTATTGCACAATTTGCTCTCGACACACTTACGCCCCAGGAAGTGTCATCTCCAAGTTGATGTCTGTAAGACCGCTAACTATTTTCTTAGCTAATCAATCTTTAAGAGGAGTCACTACTGTGAAGAAAATATTCAGTAAACTGATGGAGAAGATCAGTATGTGACACTCAGATCCTCTGTGGCAAACAAACATGGATTTTTGAACATGGCATCCAAGGATTTGAGATCAACGTTTGGCTGCAGGATGATTCCAAGAGTGCGTAACAGATAGATAGTTTCAAGAATTGGTAGACCTACAAATGCTCAGCTGGCTAGAGCTCAACAGAGCTCTGATTTTATGCTCTACATCCTAACATCTAAAATTCCAACCAGCTTCTACACTAGATCCTAAATAGCAACTTTCCTACAACCTTTATAATAATAGTACACAGGACTTGCTAAACAGACATTCAAAGGTACCTACACCTATTCAAGAGGAACCTGAGAATGGCAGTCCAGCTATGTCAATCACATGTCAAGTCATCCGCAAAAAATTTAGTGCAGAAACTTGCTGCCTCATGTGATGTTGGAATCTGAGGAATGCATCACTTGGCACGCAGGAGATTGTCAAATGTTTGGTTCTTGGTACAGGCATGAGATCGGTTATACGTTACTGCCTCCATAGGAGCTGGGTTGCATGGGGAGGGAGGGTGCCAAAGACACCGTCCCAGAAGCTGGTGGTCACCCCATACGAGTTGGTTTGGTCCTTGAAGTGATGATTCAAATGGAACCTCTGCACACATGGATCATGGCAGTCAAATCATCAACTTCACAAGCTTACAACATCTCAAAATGCAAGTGGCCAGCATTTGATGTTGAGTCAGTGTCATTACATTATACATACCCTTTAGGGTGTAATTTGTTTACAGTGCTCATCCAACATCTGATTCATCTCACACTTCAACATTCTTAAATCTTGCAACTGTAAATTATAGAATTATACGATGAAACTTGCAAACCTATGTTGGGCAGATGTTGATCCAATGTTGTAGTTTGATGTGAAAGCAGTGTTGACATATGGATCCAGAGGTTTGTGATGAATTACATAAATATCTCCATATGTAAAAGTAAGCCAAGGACTCGCAATGAGTTTCTTGAGCTATCAACTATGCAATGATAAGTTATGTTGAGTCAGTGTTGTCTCATACCCATAGGATTTAGCATGTTTACAATGCTTATTACGACATTTGATTCATGTCACATTTCAACATTCTTAGATCTTGCAACTGTAAATTATAGAACTATAAGATGAAATTTGCAACCCTACATTCGGTAGACATTGATCCAATATTGTAGTTTGACTTGATTGAATCAATGTGAAAACAGTGTTGACATATGGATCTAGAGGTTTGTAATGAATGATATAAACATCTACACATGTAAAAGTGAAGCCAACGCTCGCTATGAGTTTCCTGACCTATCAACTATTAAGTGATGAGTCACCAACGTTGAGTCTGTTGTTACATACCTTTTAGGGTGTACCATGTTTCAATGCTCATTCCACATTTGTTTCATCTCACATTCAACATTTTTAAATCTTGGAACTGTAAATTATAGAACAAAGAGATGAAATTTGCAAACCCCATGTTCATTAGACATTGATCCAATGTTTGTAGTTTGATGTGATTGAATCAATGTGAAAACAGTGTTGACATAAGGATCTAGAGGTTTGTGATGAATTACATGAACATCTACATACACAAAAAGGAAAGCCAATGTATCGCTATGAATATCCTGAGCTATCGACTATGAAAGAAGATACCGCTTTGTGTTCTGGGCTTTAGAAGGCAAATATCTGGATGCAAGTTCTTGAACTACACTACATTCTGGACGAATCGGACTTTTGTAAAATGTAATCGTGCAATATTAGCCAAGGATAGCGTGCAAAGCGGGCTTTGTGGGACAACGTTATTACCTTCAAATCGCGGGATGCTTCGCTGAAAGCCGTGCCGAAGTGGAGGAAATAGTGTGTGAGATCATATGCAACATACATAAGAAGGCCGCCGCTGAATAAGCTTAGCTTCAGCGGTCTACTAACAATGCTCACGAGTGGCTCCGTCACCACCCATATCTACACAACACGAGTTCAAGCAGACAGGACATTAGGTCAATTGTAGACATGTAGGCAGTTATCACCACTGTTGAGTCTATTGTTGGCCATATAAAGCTACAATTCGGCAATAATCTCAGTGCTGAAGTTGTACTAAGGGCCTAACGTACCAAGGAAGGTTGAATGGAATGAAATATCTACATGGATGCCTACATGGCAAGCAATGGATAATGCTTCATGATCTACTGGATTTTGTGTCAAATTAACCTTAAAGAAATCGGTCTAACACAAAAATTGGGAGACCATAACACTTCAAAATCTCAAAACCCTTGATTTATAATAATTATTACTTATTGTGTAGAAGGACCCATTCAAGTGAAAACACACTACCTATTTGATAGGATGATAATGAAATACTATTAGGTTGAGAGCGCGGTCGCGTGAAGGCCTGTGACCACAGAAAATCCACTGGATGCACTGTTCGGCCTTCGAATAAATTTTAAGGGTCCTCACAACGTCATGGTAACGGCCCTTGGCCATAGTGTAGAGTAGCCCTTCTAATTCGTTCAACCACAACAAATGTATGGCCAATTCACTAAACAAAAATTCGATTATGTACGTTGAAATGTGCATAATATGCTGAGAAAATAGAGTGCCACCCTGGCCATATATAGAAACAACTAGAAAATACACTCATGGTTATCAGCCACTTGACATGCAGTTACTTAACATGAGGAGCTGTAGGTGGTAAGGTTGTGAGGACTGAGGAGATGTCTTACGATGGCAACGATGAGGGCCGTGATGGCAGGGGGGAATACAAGGCGAGTGCCATCCATGGGATGCTTATGGTGGAACCCGTGAAGGAAATAGTGGAGTGTGCATGTCCTGCCACATGTAACAAAACAAACAGTTTGTATCACCAAGCCCAGGTTGATGAACTGAATTAAGCCTTTCTGTACGCCATGCATTCAAGCTTTTCGTACGTTGTTTGTCCGAACGTAATTAATAGAAATTACTAAATTGTAACAGGAACACATTAGAACGATTCTGTAACCTGTTACTTGATGTCAATCTTCTGGTAGGCTATTCTGTACCATGGAATTAACAGGGATTCTTTGCTAGAGAAGGTGGTTGTTATGGAATTAAGTACTCACCAGTAACTTGAGGCTTGCATGTGGAAGACGAATCGGTGCAGCAAGTATTCGATGAATGTCCAAATGAAGGCTCCGACGCCCATGGCGAAGGGGGCTGCTGTCAACCACAGGCCCTGTCTGTAGGCCATGACGGCCAGCTGAATTACCAGCGGCACCCAAACCACCGGTATCACCCACCATGCTGTCTGCGTGAAGAACTGCAGACGATATTCACAAAATTATGGCTTAACTCAGTTCACAGACATCACCAGGATACATCACCACAGTACACCTATAACCTCCAAACTGTGACAATAATACGATGGGCTGCAAAGGTCCTAGCCTTCTTCCCCTATTAGACAAACATATCCTTAATTTCTGCCACTGGCAGCCTGAGTACTCACTGGGAAGTGGTGAGATACATGTATTTACCTCGGCTATGTCGCTTTCGAAGAACCGTGGGGGCTCCTTTTGCACTATTGGGTCATGTACCCACTTGTCATACCCAGAGCCCAATTTACCCACCTGTAAAATAGTCATAACTCCATCAATCAATCGATGATCATCGAGGCCGAATCAGAATAATATGGGGAGTTGTGATCTACTGATGTTTAGAGATCAGTACTGCTTGATGCATTACCTGGAACACAAGCGGTTTTCCCAAGTCGACGCCATATTGGTCTATGTTTCTCCGGCTGGTGGACTCTACTTCATGCACCTTACCACTGCAGCCACACCGACATAGCCACTTTTAGTTACCACTTGTGGAGCTCAAGGAGGTTGAGATTTTGCACAGCTCAAAGGTGGTTGAAGATGTAGAATATCAACTTCTTTTCACCCTTTTTGAGAACTTTGAAGGTCAGGGTAGTGATGATGTATTTGAAAGGTTCAGTAGTAATGGCAACAGGGTTTAAGTTTGATAGCAAAGAGGAAACTTGAGCTAGACATATATACCTTCGGTAATCACTGACACATCCAATGCGGAACTGCTGCAGCATGCGGAATGCGTATTTGCTGTGGGGATGCGAATCCGGCAAGTCAGCTTGCTCCCCTCTCATCAGCTTCCCAACATCCTTAGCGTCACTCAAATGCTCCATGATGAGCTGCATCAGGAGATACAAATTAAGAATCATCAATAACGTGGTCAACAATCCATATTATCACATGCAGTTGCGAAAACACACATTTTCTACACTCGATGAATGCTCCTGCAATATGCATGTTACATGTTTCCTTTCTTTTCCTTTAAATCTGATTCACCTCGACGCCGCCAGGATGCGTCCCCAGAAATTCGGTGACGTTATATACAACGCCGTCCACCACAATCCAGGCATCCTTCTCGCTGTTGTGTTTGCTAATCTCCGCTGCAGTGAGGGTGATGAGGACCTCCTTCTCATCCTCCAACCCTTTCCTGTCCGACTCCACGGCTGCAGAAGTAGTACTGTTCGCTTCCAATTCCTGCTGCAGGCGGGGTTGCAACGTCGACAGTGGTTGCTGCTCTGCGAAGCTGGCCATCAGGGGCACGGAGCTCATCGGTGCAGGTGTCATCAAATCTTTTCTCAGTAACTCCAAACTTTTGATCACTCTCAACCTCGACTTTCCACCAAGAGCAGGCAGCTACTGACGAGGAAAACGAAGCTCTGCGCGTGCACCAGCTCAACCCACTGTCAGAATGATATGCAAGGGGAGGCTTATTGTTGGGGAGGTGCTATGCTGCAACCCATGCATCATCAAGTTCGCCTAGTAAGTATTCCCTCGAAGAGCTGCCTCCTCTTGAGAGGTACCCGGCAGCTAGCTAGGACTACTCTTCTAACTTGCTGATGTAAGTGTGTCCACCCTATGTGCAACTGATTACAAGAATGGGACAAGAATGTGGGCATGCACTTGCTGGCTGGCAGCTAAGCTGATGGACTCCTAGTCTGTAGCCGAAGATTGCCTATAACTTGAGATGGAGTAAGTTTGATGGCGATGTGCAAGGCTTGGTCGAGCTAAACTACAGCCTATGTTAACATGACCGTAGTCTGTGTGTCAGGACGGTGAGCAGCAATTTGTCCCACCTTTAGCGATGCAGGCGGTCACAGAATGTGCCATGCTCGGGGAGGGATGAATTCATCGGCTCAGAGTCAGTGTCAGATTTCAGGTGTACCCTGCAGACTGACACCGGCAACTTCACCTTGTGCATTCAATTCTTGCAAGGCATGATGCATGCCCTAGTACATGTACAGGTTCCTCCGAGCACATATCTCTCTCTATAATCTTCATCAGCTTACTCTTGCTGTTTCCTCGCCGGCCAGTTTCTTATGCCCATATTCTCACCTTGATGTGGCCGCTCTCGAATTGGCTCGACTCCTGCATCAGTCGAGGTTAACCGACACAGATATAACGCAAGCGGCGTCAACACATTGCAGTAGTACTACTGTTGCAACCGGCGAGTCTTGTTCGTGATGATGACGGCTGGCCAAACTCGTGTCGTCGACCTTACCACACTGGAACCTTGAAAGAGCCTTCGCCATATTTATGGACTCCGGCCATGTCCAGGTCATGCAGCGTGCATATTCTTTTGTCAGCGCACCGAAGGCAGGAATAGAAGCCAAGTGCCAAACTGCAGGATCACCAAACTGCGAGGAGCTAGCTCACGCTACTTACTTCACACAACTAAGCTGCAACTAGAAAGTCTGGAACAACACTATACCTGACTAAGTTAGGTTGGCATCAGCTGCTAGCTTTCACTTCTGCAGCATGACTTTTGCCATCTTCATATAGCTTGACATTGCATCAGAAGCATCGACTTGGATTGTACCTCGGTGGCTTCAATCACGTGTCAACACTCCACTTACATAACCTCCACTTACTGATTAAGATTTTGCATAATAAGTGCAGAATTTGAATTGCACGACTTCTACACTTGCAGGATATAATATGCCTTTACGTACTGGCGCCATATGGCAGATAGATAGGTAACCGCACACATCAACTGAGGATCATTTCACTGCACCCGTACTTACCACGATTACTTAGGCTCTAGACTCTATATATTCACCATCGCCTGTTTCTTCTGCCAAGTGCACAGCTTTGAGGATATTGAATCCAATGTCTTACCACTCACAAACTTGCAATGCAACGCTGACAACGATGAGGCTTTTCATACAATAACAGTCAGCATTCAACTGCAGTCTTCCAGTTGTCAAATGTCTTCGCTTCCAAGTGGCATAAGCAATTAATTGAAATTGTGCATTATGATTATTTTGAACTGTGTATGATTAATAAGCTCCTGCAGACTACATAGCATTCTGGATTGGTGCTGTGTACTGCAATGTTATCCCCATATTTTGCCAAAATTTGAAGGAAATTAAATATATCCTGCATGTCAAATTTGGTGGTGTGTAATAACTGATTTTGTAAAATTAGTACCAAATCCAGAGTGGTAGCCAGATAATGCCTTAGTAATTACAAACCTGTCTGTGCAAATTGCATTCATCGTACCTACAAGTGCAATATCATGCACCAAGTATTACCAACCTAGTCATATTACATATAATTGAGATAAGTTCAAGACGTAGCTGGAGCCTGATTCTTGGAGTACCTACAGTTTTCAGTTACATTTTCAGCTTCTGGTGTTTGTATAGGAGAGTTGACTAGGTAGACTATGGGTCAAACATCATTATTTGCTTCTTTTCTTATCTATTTTTACTCTTTGTTTTTTAGACAGAGGGCCAATGTGAGCCCAATATGGTGCCCACATGTGTTCTTAATCGCAAGGATTAACAAAACTCGGACTTTTAGTTGTGTTCAAATATTCAAAAACATAAAAACAAGTTGTGTTCTTAGTTATTAGTTGAATTAAGTTGAAGCTAGGGTGTTAGTACTTAAATGCTACTAGGAATTATTAGAATTATTTAGAGGTGGGTTAATGGGGTTCCTAGGCTTAAAGGCTTAAGCTTAGTAAACGGGGTTTTGTTAACCTATATAGATAGTCACTGGATTTTGGCACATCCGCCTGTGGATGCGAGTTGTGTGTAAGAGACTGGATTAAGGTCTGGACCGACCCGGGTTCGAATCCGGTTGGTTCCATTGACTGGTGCTATCCCAAGATGAGCTAGTGGTAAAAGCAGGAATAGTCTGTAGGCGGAATTGGAGAAGAAGTTACTACATATGTGTAAGTAGAACCTTCTCAATTACTTTTCATTTTTTAGAAGCATTTTACTTATATTCACCTAACCGCTCACGGTTTATGAAGGTTCGCGGGTTAATTAGAAAGGAGGTTAGTGGGTCAAATTATATTTAAGTTAAGTAATTCGTATGAAGAAGTCAAGATACTTGCGAAGGACATTAGGATGGCAACGAACGGAGGATGAAGACGAATGAAGGATGGCAACGAACGGTGGATGATGCTAAGCGGATGAAGCCGGACGGATGAAGACCATTTGATCAAGTGGATGGAAGACCAAGACCGTTGGATCTAGGGATTTTAGGGATGACGGCTAGAGTATGACGGCCGGCAATTCCAACCGTTAGATGTATGGTTAGATCTACGGCCGGTAAGGTTTGATGATGGAAGGAGATAGTCCGATGAAGACCGTCAGATCAAGTGGATGAAAGACCAAGGCCGTTGGATCTAGGGATTTTAGGGATGACGGCTAGAGTATGACGGCCGGCAATTCCAACCGTTAGATGTATGGTTAGATCTACGGCCGGTAAGGCTTGGTGATGAAAGGGGGTGGTTCCCCGAAGGGAAGAGAGGAGGCTCATTCTCACTCTCTCACTCTTGCAATTAGGATTACTTCTCTCTCTCTTTCTCTCCCTCACTAGGTAGATGAAGGCACAAAGCTCTTAGAAGGAAATAATAGGAATGTTAGCAAAGGGTTCATGAATCCTATGAAGGTTGAATGACGGGGTTGGAATAGGCTTAGTGATAAGTGTGGTAATATGTTATGTGTATTGTGATCAAGTAATGAACCTCAGTGAGAGGCATTATATCATTAGATCTCTAGGTTGATATTATTTAGCCTACAACCTTGAACTTGAATTTTTCTTTGATTTGTGTGAGTATGATACTCTAGTGTTTGTAAACACTTGAGTTTGAGTTAATAAAGGAGGAGGTGTTAAGTACATTGATTCACCAATTAGAATGGATATGAGTTACAATTGATTACTAAGGCTAGTGAAGTTCATGTGAGTCATAGGCTCCCACCCGGACTACAGACGCATAAGGGTGGGGGTTTATGGCTGACAGCCAAACAGCCGGCAGACGCTAAACTCTCCCCCTATGAACTTTCAGGGGAGGTGGATAGGGGCTAGGGCCCACAATCCGGCACCTCCGGGTAGCCCCCACAAAACAAATCTAAAAATTTTAGATCCTGATCGAAACTTGTTGCCCACTCCATCCTTCGAAAAATAAAACTGCCCTTGCATTCTTGAAGGCCGCTTGCCCATATAACCCATATTGAGTGCACTTCATCTTCAAGGTCCAAAACCCAATATGTATGTTCACTTTCATTAAGTAGATTGAACACCATTTTAATTAAAATGAGACTTTTCAAAGTCTCATTTTGCCAATCACCTTAATAGTGTACATTAAGGTGAATAATTGCTGAGGATGGGAACGTGGTGGG
Organism: Polytrichum formosum; assembly: GCA_964035585.1. Classification (NCBI taxonomy): domain Eukaryota; kingdom Viridiplantae; phylum Streptophyta; class Polytrichopsida; order Polytrichales; family Polytrichaceae; genus Polytrichum; species Polytrichum formosum. The sequence continues at coordinate 13,122,448 of OZ037935.1, read as the reverse complement.
GGAACATAGTTTTAGTCCCATAGTTTTAGAACATGTTCCCACTATGTACCCCATTGGAACTTGGCTTATAGGAACAAAGTTCCCCTTGGATTTCACCTTAAATTTCCTTTAAGGTGCCTCGAAACTTCACCTTAATTTTTTGTCTCAAAAAGGCCAAATTGTCTCATTTTAATTAAAATGGTGTTATTGGGATTTCATTCTCGAAGTGAAGCCGTCAATGAAGCATGTAATTAACTTGGAAGTCAAAAACATTACAAAACCCTCATTAGCACTGAGGTTATAATTTTGTGAATTACCATTGAAAGGACCTTTGTCATTCTAAAATGGAATTAAAATTAGTATTTTATTTTTAGTATGTTTAATTTAAAATATTTTAGTTAATGCCTTCTATTTCCACAAGTATTTATACACATTCAAATAATAAAGTGTGACTGAATGTAATTAAGTCTAATCAATTCTAATTAAGCCCAATTAAATCAGACAATATAACAATGGGTTATATAAACAATAATAGCAATAATAACAATGGGTTATATGGACAAGCAGCCTTCAAAAATGCAAGGGCATTATTATTTTTCGAAGCCAGATGGAGCGGGCAGTAGTTTTCAGTTGGGATCTAAAAATTTTAGATTTGTTTTGTGGGGTTGCCTAGAGGTGCCGGATTGTGGGCCCCGGACCCTACCCAACTCCCCCTGAAAGTTCGTAGGGGGAGGTTTAGGGCTGCTTTACACCTAGAGGCCAGGCCAATTCGTTGTGTAAGAGGCTTGAAATCCTCACTTGTGATTGGCCTAAAGGTTGAAATAGGCCCCAACCCCTTTACACCTAGAGGCGGGGTCGATTCGATGGTATGAATTTTTTAATCCAAAAATGTATGGTTTGACATGGCCCGAGCTCATTGCATTGGGTGCAGCCAAAATGGAGGGCCAATTCTTGGCCTCGGGGCCAATGTCATATTTCAATTTTAAAAAAATTAATAAAATATTTTTCAACGAACCAGATCCGTTGGATTATGTGGAAATCTGAACGGCTCTTATGGTTCATCGTGACTTCATCCTCTCCTCTCTTCTCTTCGTCTTTCTCTCTCTCTTCTTTAGGGTCGCTTTTCTTGCTGAATTTTTTTGTACTCGACAAATTGTTGCTACCGTTTCTAGGGATAACATGGAAGGTCTTTGAAGATGAATGGATGGAATTCTAATGAAATGTATGAGGCGATGCAAAGGTATCAAAGTGCTCAAGCTCATGTTTTCTAGCCCTTTCAAACTCTTTTACAAGAATATGTATGTAGTGTAGGGGTTCCCGAATTTTTTCAACTGCCTTTTGGAACTCCTATTCCTCTTCTACCTCCTTTGATTATGAACATGTGTGCAAGTAATTTGAAGAGAAAGACTACGGAAGAGATTAGGGATGAGGATGTGTTAAGGTAGGATTTAGCACTATGTTTCATAGATTGTCATAAGGGCAAAAAAGGCCATTTTACTAGTTGACGTCAATTCTGTCCTTAATACAACTAGTTGTTAGGACGTCCACTAGTTGGTTTTTACTGTTTTACTGCTGAATAGTCTGTTCAGTAGTAGTAATTATTTGGTGTTAGTAACTTAGCTGGTCAGAAAATGACTTGTAGGTCCAAAGTTATTAAAATGTCATTGCGAGTCTTTTACTAGTTGACCGTTTTTTATGACAGTATGCCAACTGGTCATGAACTGGACAGAGGGCAAAAACGCGTCAGGACAGCTAGTTGCAGCGTTTTGACAGGGTGGCAACCTACCAAGTTGACCCACCTAGTAGGTAATTGTTTTGAAGTATATAAGGATGGTTTTAGAGCCTTTTGGCTCTTTTAGTACACATATGCGAAGATAGCTTAGACTCTTAGAGAAGATGTGTATGCTTGTAAGTTTTAGATCTGGACGTGTAGCATCCTGAAAATGTGTGGCAGTCCGGACGGACAACAATTTTGGAAAACCAGCAATAAAGTGTTGAAAGAGGGATTTAGAGAGTAGATCCATTGTTGGCATCCTCTTATTACTACTCTTCTTGTAAGCTAACTTAGTCCTTAGTGTTGACATGGCGTAGGTGTTGAGTGTGTTACTGAAAAGGTGCATCGGAGAGATTGTGATGGAGTATCAAGGAATGCACTAGAAAGTAGGAATGGTGAATATGTGCGGACGTGACGCTCAGGGGGGGACATCCAGAGCAAGTAGTTAGAATGACCTAAAACTCTACCATAGGTTGGTAGAAGGTTAGAGAGGCCAGATCCGGACTCGGTTTGCGAAAACCACCTCCGGAAGTTGGCCGATCTGACCAAGGACGTGAGCTGGTCGGAAATATGAAAGTAGTCAGAATGACCCGAAAACTCTACCATAGGTTGGTAGAAGGTTAGAGAGGCCAGATCCGGACTCGGTTTGCGAAAACCACCTCCGGAAGTTGGCCGATCTGACCAAGGACGTGAGCTGGTCGGAAATATGAAAGTAGTCAGAATGACCCGAAAACTCTACCATAGGTTGGTAGCAGGTTAGAGATGCCAGATCCAAGCTTACATTGTGGAAACGACATCCGAAAGTTGGCTGATCGGGCCAAAAACACGAGCTGGTAGGCAGTGTCCAGGACGTATTTTCGAGCCTTAAACGGAAGTTTTAGGGGATTATACATCAAGGAGCTGTCTAGGGATGAAGGACTAGCTTGGGAGATGTTTCTACAAGGCTTGGACGTGACTGGCGGCGATCTAGTTAATAGAGCAAGGAAGGAGTGCGAAACACCATTAACAGGATGTACAGATTGTAGCTCCACCAGCGCCAAAGAAGAAAGGAGCCACAACTGCAAAACAAAGCCTCGCAAGAAGAACATGAAGGTGGAAGAAGATGAAGGATCTAGCTCAAAGAATTGGAAGGACCGTGAAGTGGAGACGATGTTTTCGTTGCATGGTGAGAATCTCTGAAAAACACAAAAACAAAGTAAGACTTTTGTATACCTAAATTTTTTTTTAAATCAGATTTCAAATTTGGCCAATTTGGCCTTCTGAAGACCTTCGCCTTCACCTCTCGCCCCGAAGCCCCCCTTTCCGCCCCCCTCCCCCCCCCCAAACGGCTTGTAAAGGATCTTGAGGGGATAATTTGTGATTGAGCTAGGATTTTTTTTCCCCCACCTCACGGGCGTGAGGAGAGAGTCTCTTTGGGAAAGCTTCAAATCTTCTTTTCTTTCTCCTTCATGTCCATTGCATCCAAGATGTGGTTCTTATACCAAAGTCATCGGTGTAATTTTAAGCTCATTCATTGTTTAGAGCCCTTATGACGCCCGAATCCTCTTTTCTACTATGTTTCCAACCCATGCATGTGATGTGCAAATGTACATATTTAGTTGAAGTTGCACGCTCATTTGATTGTAGGAATTCCTAGACTAAACCGAACTGCTGAGGGTTGCAAAAAAAAAATTAATATTTTGTACAAGTTATACAAAGAAGACAAATTGGCAAATGATATTTCAGGATCGGATCGACATGCATGTAAGTTTTTTACGATTATTTTGATCAATAGTGGCATCAAATTGAAACCGTAATGAAGCGTGTGACAGTGTCCGTTAATGATTCTATTAGTATGGAAGATAGCACCACGGACATTCAAAACGATTTACATTCAAAAGACAATCCAACTACAACTGCGACTCCAAATTTAGCAAAAACAATCGACAAGAAAAAAAATTAGGAATGATGCTATAGAATTTTTAAACAAATGTCCGAAAACAGTTAATTCATGATTAATTTTTTTGAAAAAACCAATATTTTATTAGAAAAAATAAAAATAACAAAGAGATAGACTTAGACAAAATGTTGATATTTTTATAACAACTACACAAACTGCAAAGGAGATGAGAAAATACCTGAAAATGGACGAGGTTGAAGCAAGAACTATGCAAATTGAAGACCTTGAAGAAACCATGGTAAATGATATTAAAGGTATAGAAGAAAATAAAGATGAAAATGCGGAGGTTATTAAAACAAAAATGACAAAGAGACTAGGATAAAAAACATGCTTGTCCAAGCTACACAAACACATAAATTACTAGCTCAATATTTTTGGGAAGCATATTCGAGAATAGTGGGAGAAATTCTCTTCTCTCATGATTACGATGCATCTAATTCGGCATAGGAGTGTGTGTGATATTATAAGTATAGTTGCATTGTTTCTTATAAGTATTGATTGTATGGAATGAAAGTTAAGCGTTGCTCCCTTGGATGTTTAGAAAAAAGGGTATTTTGCAAGGTGACTAAGGAATGGTGGTAGAATGCATATCAACGATCACTTAGCATTATGTAGTGTCAGACGTATAACAATATGAGTTGAATGCACGTATACTCGTTGAGTCTTCTACAAGAAGTGTTAAGTACTTGTAGAAGGAGTAGAGGGTGAACTAACTTTGAGAGTGATAATAGAAGAGAGCAGTAGACTAAAGTATCAGTAAAAGAGATTTATAGAGTGTTATGATTGATAACAAATAATAAGTGAAGTGATACCTTAATAGTAGTAACTTCAGTGTTAAAGGTAGTAAAAATATAATTACGGTTGATGTGTAAGGACGGGGGTAGAGCGGGCCTCACGGCAGGTAGTTAGAACTTGTCTTAGTCACCCTATTAAGGTAGTACAGTTAGAACCGGTGCATAAAACTTGAAAGCCAGTAGGCGGGAGATAACCGGTAGGTCCCCGGGAAACCCGGTAGAGAAACCGGTAGGGGTACTGGTTGATTCAACTGGCATGTGAACAGTCTTACCAATAAGACAGGGTAATGGTAGTACGGACCCCACGGGGAGGTCACTAGCGAAAATCGTAGAAACAACGTGCGATAAAAAATAGGGTCTAATATATTCATTGTAGGTAAATTTTGCAAAAAATGTACATATAATATAGGGGGTTTTAAAATAGTGAAACATGTTTACATGTAAAATACCATCACATATAATGGCCTCTTTTATCTAGTCAGTACATGTAAAATAGCTTGGAAACAATTACTAGGGGTAGCGGGTCTAGGGTAGGGTCTGTGCTAGTGGATGAAAAGAGGTAATTTTCTGTTGAAAATGCTTGGATGGATGACGTTGCAGGTTGGCTTGCTTGAACATTATTAAACCAATGGTTCCAATGTGGAGTTAATGGTCTCTACCCACGTGCCGGGAAGGGGAAAAAATGCAGTATAAGTAAAATAGGGTATTTGAAAATGATGCCCCCCAAAAATTATAATTACTAATAGGGTGTATTAAAATACAAGAATTTACCTTTATTTTGAAAAATACCATATCTTATAATCTTTTCTGCAAGGTAAACAGCCCCCTGATAAATAGGTCCTGAGCGCACGTGTATGCATTAATTAAAGAGGGAGTGACCTCCCCGTGACGGACCCTAGAGAGGTAGGAGAGAAACCGGAGGTATGGAAGGATAGTTCACACCTAAACCGGTAGTAGGCAAGGCCTTAGGATGCCGTCTGGAAGACTGGACTAAGACACCTTGCGTACCGGTAAGGTACTACCGGAGATAGGGTAGTACCAGAAAGAGAGAACGAAGGCTACATTTTTTAACATTTGGCGACCATGCAGTGGTTTGACAATGGACCAAGAACTGGTTCCCGGTAGTGTTTTCTCCGTAACGGCGAAGGTAGTTCTTTCTGTTGAGTACAACATTGGCCAAGAAGATATGCAGCAATTGGCACTGAGTAAACAAGGGAGATCACAGAGCGAAGAGGAGAGAATCTGGTGCAAAGAGGAACCAAAGCAGGAAGAGAGCTTGGGAGAGGAGAAAACGTCACTCCGGAGACGAAGCAACCTCGGCCATCCTAGTTAATTTATATTTTCCATGTGTATAATTATCTTTTTTAGTTCATTCATCATCAACCTTGTCTTGATATATTATACATAAATTATAAAGACAAATGCAGGTGGTAACCAGATTTGGTACATATCCGAGAGGTATGTTAGTTCTCTTTAAAAAAATCCTCTACCTCTCTTTCAATATACCAAATGTTCTTTCTACCACCATTATTATTGACGATTGGATAAATTTTTATTGCGTTTTTGCTCTAGGTAATCCATCTTTTTCACCTTTAAAAGGAGAATAGAATCATAGTCTCATTGGATAAGCAGTGTTATCCATAAACTTGTAAAATAATAATTCGTCTTTTATCACTCTCTTCCCAATATCAAAATTTTGGAATAAAGTCCAATCATGGCAACGCCTAGCCTTTTCAAAATCGTAATTCTAAAACCTACATTTAATATCGACTACACCTTAAAGTAGAGTTGAATATAACATTTTCTACAATAGTATGAAGTAGGATTCATAGGAGGAGTAATGATAGATATATAATTTTCATCAACCGCTCCAATCACATAAGGTAATCCCTTAAGCTCCTCAAACTCAATTGCAATTCTACTCAAAATAGCTCTAGATTGTTTGTCAATCACTAATGGTTTTAAATGCTTCTCAATTGCTGTACAAAACTCCCTAACAATGATAAATGCATTATTTTTATGAATTCCATAAGTTTCAGCATAACTGTGTAATGAATTACCACTACTAAGTCTATTTAAAGAAAGAGCAATCTGATTTCTAAGAGGAATGGATGCTCTAAAATTTGTATCCTTACGACTTAATGATGGAAATAAGACACCGTATAAATAATCAAAAGTTTTGAAAAGTAACCTTGTATGTTACTTGAATAACTTAACCGAGTAACATCCAAATAAAAATTTGTATGCAAAAATAATTTTCCGGTCATACATCCAAACACTCCATGTCCTCCTAGAAGCACTGTTCTCCGCAACCAGCATAGCAAAAACTATTATTATGACAGCATAATGTTGATGCAAAACAAGTTTTTGCAAAATTACAACAACCGCCATAACATGTCGCACAACCATGAAGAACACAAGAGCCACTAAAATCTTTTGTCTTTGTTCATCCATCTTGTACAAATGACAATGAAGAAAGAGAGAAAGAGATGATTTTTTTCAAAACTTTTACAAAGTTTGAGCTTCCTCTTTTCAGAGGCCAAATCCTTCAATTTCTTCTTCATTGCACTTACAAGGGTAGGTGGGTGGGTGGGAATTTCCACAAGACTCTTTCTATTTTCTTTGTATCTGCCTACTTGGTAAGTTGGTAACATAAAAACATCTTGCATAATAGAGCTTGCAATTATGCCTAGTTGAATGTGTTGTGTAAATACAGATATGTTGTGTCACAACCTACTTTGCTTTGCAAAAATATCTACCCTACTTAGGGTTTTTGCTACCAAATTGTATCCAACAACAACAAATTGAACTTGACTGTCCCATACCTTGGAAGTTTAATCACCTATCTTCATGCTTCACCTCAAAGCATAAATAACTAATCCACCACATGTATGGAGTACTTACAGAAGAAATGTTCCTAGTAACTTCAACCAATAGATATGCATAAAATGTCATAATCACAATACATCATTGTATTGAAAGTGTGAAGGGTCTGCCTCACTTGTGCCCATGCAACCAACCAACAAACATTTGAGGATTAGGTACGTACACGAGGTAAATAACAACAGGACCCAATTGTTATCCATGTCGCACACATTTAAATCACATCAAATGCATAGTAGTATTTCAAAATATAACACTCATTGCATAATAACATATGGGTGTTCAACTCGGGGAGATCACTCCCTCTTTAATTGATGCATACACGTGCGCTCAGGACCTATTTATCGGGGTTATTTACCTTGTAGAAAAGATTTTAAGGTATGGTATTTTTCAAAATAAAGGTAAATTCTTGTATTTTAATACACCCTATTAGTAATTATAATTTTTTGGGGGAATTATTTAAAAATACCTTATTTTACTTATATTGCATTTTTTCCTTACACCCCAAGTAACCAATTTTTTTGACTTTATCCCAATTTTTTTTCTCGGAGCCCAACTGTTGTCCATTTTTTTCTTACACCGTATTTTGTTTCTTACACCCCATTTTTTTTCCAACACACATTTATATATCACCACCGACAAACCAAAGCATGGCATTTTGGATGCACAAGCTTCCTTAATGACCTGAAGTAATCTTAAGTTGTTTTTCATTCCATCAAGTAAGTATCCCACAATTCAAATGTATGCCCACAAGCAATCTACAAAAAGCTTGGTCATAAAGCAATAAACTAGCTTCTCCAAACAACTGGCTTTCTATGTCATTTTGAGCACACCCAAAAACCGCCATTCACATATTACCATCTAGAAATCAAAGTATGGGATATTGACTACCCAACCTTTTTTAAGGACCTGAAGACCACCCTAAATTGCTCTCCAAACATTTAAGTAACAATCACGCTACCACAACACAGACCACTTTTCATCCACTAGCACAGACCTACCCTACACCCGCTACCCCTAGTAATTGTTTCCACGCTATTTTACATGTATTGACTAGATAAAAAATGCCATTATATGTCATGGTATTTTACATGTAAACATGTTTCACTATTTTAAAACCCCCTATGTTATATGTACGTTTTTTGCAAAGTTTACCTACAATAAATATATTGGACCTTATTTTTTATCGCATGTTGTTTGTACGATTTTCGCCAGTGATCTCCCTGAGGTGTTCAAACCTGTTCTTTGGCCATGATTGGGTTACTCCAAGTAGAATACTCCTCTTGGTGACTACACTATTTTGTCTAATTAGTGTGGGCCACACTAATTCCCAATAAAACACGTTAATTTCAAATTATAATTTAGAGTGGCCCACACTAATTTCAAAGGTGAAAAATTTGTGTGGGCATTGTCGTTTCTACAATTGGATGAAACTTCATAATTCCATCCAATTATGCATAGCCATGCATGAGAATCCAGTTAGCCCAAAAAGTTGTGGGGCGTCGGTCAGTCCGAGAGAGAGAGAGAGAGATATATGTTCTAGAACTCATAGCCAGGAGGATGCAGGTACGTAGGTAGATAGTCTCATGAATTCATCACTTAGACAAACTCTGAGTGCAGATGTTGCAAACTTCACTCGGCCAGGAAGAAAAATGGCTACTTTCGGCGAGAATCTTCGATGCAATTCTAGTTCTAACGCGCATGTAATTCCCTGGCTCACTTGAACTCCGGAATGTCTGAACTTAGATTTCTTCCTTCGTGGGTGTATTCGAAAGATCATGTTGAAGAGCCAGCAATTTCCACCATGTTCTCAAGTCTCTTCTTCAGGGTACAACGATCTTCAAAAATCTCACCCTCCTATACGAGAGAAAATGTTGAAGACCGGCGAAGCACTTCTATTTTAGAAGTCTTCCCTTCCTGATCACTCATACTCTTGGCTTTGTCGAAAATCACATTGTAACAGAATTCTATGTCCACCAAGATCTCTCGAAAGGCCACTTCATTGCGAATCTGGAAAACGGCTGCTCTACACCAATCTACTTCACAACATTGATTCACGAGCCTTCTCAACTTCTCCGAGATTATGTAGAAGTTCCACAATCTTGGTCGAAAGGGTTCCACTCTTGATTACACATGTCTTGAATGAAACACTGCCCTTCTCTTGTATCTTCAAATTATAATTTAGAGACGGCTTGGTGGTTCTAACTGTATTGTGATGAATTTGAGGTGACCTTGTAGAAAATCTAGCCGCTCTCGCCACTCCGCCCTCCCCTCGCAGCAACGCCACTCGCTCAGGACTCAACTCTGCGCGCACAGACCTAATGGAGGTTGTTTGCGAAGAACCCTAACACACACGGATGGATGACAGTACGAATTACATCCAAAGTGATGCAAACACTGGAAATTTAGTGTGGGCCACACTAATTTCCAACCCACACTAATTAGACAAAATAGTGTAGCCCAAGTTTCTCTCACGTATCTACCACTCCAATGAGTATACACAAGACTAACCCCACCTCACTCTCGCGTGAATGGTAAAAAAGGAGACTCCTTTTAGGGTTAGGGGTTTATATTGGAGTTCTTACCTATGGTAAGTTTTCCAACCCTAATTTTTACCACGTGTTAGAGACATGGTTTACGTCTATAACTATGGTTGTTTTTGCTCCATTCATCTACATCCTTGTTACATTTCCACCATGGTAAATATGACCATTTTCCATGTGTGTCTCTTTAGGATCTTCCGAGCTTCTAGTTGTTTATTTATAAAATAAGACAATTGTTATGTATATTCATGTATGAGTTTACAGTTACATGTTTTAGTTGCATGGCATCGAGAGAGAGAGTTGACTTTTCAAAACTTTTTCAAAGCTTGAACTTCCTCTTTTCAGAGGCCAAATCCTTCAATTTCTTCCTCATTGCAATACAAGGGTGGTTGGGTGGGAGCTTTCACAAGACTCTTTCCATGTTTCTTGCCTCTTCCTAACATAACAACACCTTACATAATGGAGTCATTTGTAATTATGTCTCCTTCTATGTGTTGCATCATACATCCATGTTGTATCACATCCTGGTTCACTTTGCAAGAATATGTACCTTACTTAGTCTTTTTGCTATCATATGGTGTCCAATGCCAAATGTTTGTTTTTGACTATCCTATGCTTTGGAGTTTAAATGCCAACCTTCTTGCTCCTCTATCAAGTATAGCTAACTAGCCCACTACATGTATGAGGTACTTACAAAGGAAATGTTTCTAGTAACCTCAACCAATAGAGATCCATAAAATGTCATAATCATAATACATTATTGCATTGAATGTGTGAAGGGCCTGCCTCACCTGTGCCCATGCAACCAACCAACAAACAATTGAGGATTAGTTACGTACACGAGGTAAATAACAACAGGACCCATTTGTTATCCATGTCACACACACTTAATCCACTTCAAATGCATCAAAGTATTTCAAACTATAACACTCATTGTAAAACAACATATGTGTGTTCAAACCTGTTCCTTGGCCATGATTGGGTTACTCCAAGTAGAATGCTCCTCTTGGTAATGAACCCTAGTAACCCTTACTTCTAACACGTATCAGTTACCCTAACGTGTATACACAGAACTCGCCGCACCTCTCACTTGTGTGAATGGTAAAAAAGAAGCTTTTTTTAGGGTTAAGGGTTTATATTGGAGTTCTTACCTATGGTAAGTTCTTGTAACCCTATTTTTACCCCTTTCATCTATGTCTTTGTTACATCCATTCCATGGTAGGTATGATTTCCTTCCATGCTTGTGTGCTTAGGATTCTCTGATTATATAATCATCCATTTTACATAGATGATTAATGCTAGGTATATTAGTGTAAGAGTCCAAAATTGAAACCTTTATGTAACATGGCATTGAGAGAGAGAGAGAGAGAGAGAGAGAGAGAGAGAGAGAGAGAAAATTTGCCAGATTCATTTGCTAGATTGAATCGGCATGGCTTCTTGGTCCTAAGGCCTTTACATATGGGAAAATTGGCCCCCGTTATAATCTTATTGTAATGTGTAGTTGAGGCCGGCCTCCAACCCAAAGGGGCTGATATTTCATGCAATCGGCCTCAAGGGGAATTGGCCCAGCCTCTAGGTGTAAAGCGGCCCTTAGTGTCCGCCCAAACAGCCAAACAAACTTTCCACACTTTTTCCTCGGCAAATTGCAATGGAAATCAGTGTGGGCCCCTAACAGAATGGACATGAAGAATCAGGTGTGCATCTGTTCTAAGTGAGCTAAAAGTAGCCTTAAAGGAATCGTGTGTAGGAGCCGCTCTACCAACTTTCAAGCACTGATAATTTACTACCGACCCAGTTCAGACAAGTGTGGAGAGTTCTCCTACTCACATTCATTGCTCATTTCAATTTGCTGGACCTGTGCAGGTTTGGAAAGCAAGTCATAGTTACGTCCTTATAACACTTTCTTACTAGGGATTAAATCGTGCCACAGCTTTTTCAATGGTAACAGACTTGCTTGCATGATTTCTAGGAATTGGTCCCGCCCAGTTTCATCTGGGAGCATCAGACGTTTATTAGCACAATTGAATACGACCTGAAGAAGGATGGGAATATGCATGTACTCGACAGTAAAGAGGTCATGGTCATCATTCGAGGAAGGGCAGGACACAGGAGCACTAAATTCACAACCCTGGGATCATAACTTCTAGGTGGATACCTTACTCTTCTACCCTGGATCTGAACCTCACCTGTCTACGTACCTATCTGCAGTTGCCAGTCAACAGTTCCCCTGTGGACACACTACCGGCAATATGAGGAAATCCTCCTACATCACTAGAAGAAATATGCAAATCTATCTCTTTGGTAGATTTGCAGGTTTTTTCAGTGACGTAGGACAATTTCTCAAGTACCTATGGATTCATATGCTTGCAATGACATGATCTCAATAGCAAGCACAAGTAAGTAGGGTGAACCACAATTCAAATTGAGAGCTGCTTGGAATTGAGATATTGGATCAAATAGTCCACCCACTTGTCACTCGACATAGTTAGCATCGTTATCGACTCGTCACTCACCACCCCACTGTCCAAGTCACTCACATGCATGAAGTGGAAACTCCCTTTTACCCACTAATTGCTTGCTTCTTATAGGAAAGAATCTTAATTTGGAGCATGTAATCAATCTTCAGTCAAGAAATCCATGACATAACAATATTACTTCACGATACATATTATTTTGGATGCGAGAAAATCAATGTGGCGAGCATATATATACATTTCAAAAATGAAGATGCTCCAAAATCAATGCAGTACACACTATTTGAAATAATTGGTGTACCTAGCCTATATGGAATAATTGTTTCTGCAAAGAACCCAAGTAAGGTAAGCAACCATATACTGTATATGTAAAACTTTCCAAGAAAAATAACTACCCAATAACATTTAATATAACATAGTTGCACCTCTTCTGTCAACTTCATGTTGTGTGAGTCTCTGCATTTTCAACTTCAAGATTGTCTTGAAGTTTACCTTCTCTTAAGTTACATTGTACACTTGCAGAATCTCTCCTCCTTGGAAAGTCCAAACTTTTATTCTAAAATTCACAATGCACATGTAGGTAAACAAGAATTTCAAGTACAAACAGTGAGCATGAGCACAATGAATGGGCGAAACTGATCACTAGTTACAGATGAACCAGTTGAGTTTGAGAAATAATTGGTTAAAGGTCAAGACTTTAGGAAAATTAGCAATCATTTTAGAGCTTCTTAAAGAATATACCTTGCATTAATAAAGAAAACCGAAAGATGTCAACATCATAACATTACTCAGCTAATGAGCGAGTTGTGCTCATGGGCCCCGTAGTAGATTCGAGAATAAAATCTTTGAATGTTGAAATTCTAGTGCCTCAAACCGAATCTGATGTCAAAGCAGTTGAACACAACTCATCAGCTGAGTAACGTCTTGGAAACATTAGGATCTCAACCGATGATGCTCAAAATCCCCCGAGACATTGCATAAGGATCACTTACATTATCATAAGCTGGGAGGGACACTATAACACCTCCCCCAGTGTTACCCTAATAGATCAGGATGTAGTGCATGTCAGCCTTATATCACATGATCCATCATTTGTCAGATGAAGGCTGCAAGTAATTACACAAATTGTAAAGGGCCACAAATCGCAACTTGCAACTTGAAAAGGCTTCATTTTTCTGGTGTTTCTATGTGTGTTACTAAGATACGTGACCTTTTATTGTGAGTGGTGGCCATTTCCAACTCCACATTTCAAGTCTCAGTATTGGAGTTGAGATGCAATCAAAAGTTGTAACATAGTTAAAGTGAAGATTCTCTTATTTTTACATGATCGATTAGATAGGGCCGCCCAACTATGTTTACTACACCAAATAATGTATTTAGTGTCACTTGCTATTTGAAGTTACACAATGTTATATCTTTTTACTATCAATGTAAGTTTTTACCAAGTACATATGTTAATGTTCTATAATGTCCAAACAACCAATTCGACCTTTGTTGGCGCAAAAAAAAAATGATGTATAATAAATAGTCATAGTATTACATAAGTCCAAATAATAAGTGACACTAAATACAAAATTTGGTGTACTGAATTTAGAATGATGTTTATATTATAAGATAAACATTCAATGATCTCATCGTAACACGTGCCCTTTTTTATGTCCATTCTTAACTATGAACCTTGCCATATACCACACAAATACAAGTGTCTGATTAAGAAAAACCCATATTAATCAGATTCATGGCCTGCAGGTGAAGTTAGCCCTACTTTCAGCCACACAATGTTAACTTTTTCCAAATGAAGTGATGATTCACAATGGTTCGACAGGGTGCAATTTTAAACCACATTTTCAGCACCGGAAATCCAGAGGAGGCATGGACACGAGCCTAGAGACAAGAGCGGATCTTGTCAAATGATTCTTATGAGCAACAAAAATATGCAATTGCGTAAAGTGTGTGAAGAGTCCGACAGTGGAGGCGGGATCCAATCAACAGAGGCCCTATCATTTACTCACCTGGGACCTGCCTGGCATGTGCTAACTGCTAACCACTGGACCAGGGCTCGGGGAGAACCGGCGGTTAGTTACAGATGAACCGGTTGAGTTTGAGAAATAACTGGTTGAAGTTTGAGACTTCAGGAGAATTACGGATCATTTTAGAGGAATCTATAGAATATACCTCAAATGAATAAAGCAAAACCGGAAGATGTCAACATGTAACCGGTTGGATTTAGAATCACTAGGATCTTGACCGACTATGCCCAAAAACTTCCCGGGCACTGCACTGGACTTCAGTTTTGTCTTCATTTTGGATGTCACTCCTGGTACATGAGACCTCAGGTAGAGAGATGGGCCTTAAAATGGTTACTTCTTCCAGCTAGCCCACTCCTCCTGGTATATGAATCACTCGATTAGTACGAGATGGTCAGCAAATCCAAATGGAGGTTGTAGCTGCTTTCCACATAATTCTTGGAGCTCATTTGGATATCATCCTATTCACTATCAAATTAGAAGATTCTCATGCTCGTTAGATGATTACATAGCCTTCCCCCTTCTCCCAATTATATCGACACTTGATCTTAGAATGGTTATCATATTTTTGAGCATGTAGTGGACAATCTCTCTTAAACACGTGACTTTTTGGTATCAGTTCTTGGAGCCACACCTAAACACAAACCACTCAACTATAAGTGTTCGATTAAGTGTGTATCTCTCACTGATGTGATTTGACTACGTTAATGTCAACTTATTGAGCACAACAATGTCACAAATATGACACAATCTCTCAGTGGAAACTAAGAATGTTACAAAGTTGACAAACGAATATGACATTAAATCCACTGGATTCTAGTAGTGTCTCTCTTTGTTTGCCAACAATGAATGTTAGCAATGCAGATGTGCACATAGTCTAGGCATGTCTACCTTAGACTTGATTGAAAATAACTTTAGGGTGGATTTATGTTACAGGTTCAACATCAAAGAAACTATGAAATCCAACAATTTTATTGACCAGGACTCAAACTTTTGGATCCCAAGGACTTTACACTAGAATCCGAGTCCAAAGCACAAAAAATACAAAGTGGCGCTAATTTGCCATTGCTTTCCTGCCAAATGTCGTTGCTCCTAACTCTCGACTTAAGGAAGTACTCATAGGTAGTTTGAGAAACCTCATTTCGAGTTTCTCAAACTACCTATGAGTACTTTTTTAAGTTGAGAGTTAGGAGCAACGATATTTGGGAAATTCAAAAATTTAACTCCATTTTTGGGAAGTTTTGGACCCCAAGCTTTTTGGGACCCATTCTCAATGTGAATCAACCTCTAGGATTCACAATGTAGTTAACCTTTTCATGACAACATGCTCTTTCTACTCCAACACCCTTTAACTTTGTAATATGGCATTGTGTCAACGTTTGGGATGCAAGTGTCTTTGTCCATCAAATCTTTATTAATCATTAGGCAGAAAAACACCTAACTCACTATCCCGTGACTATCAGGCAAGAGGGAACAATTGCAATCCAACGGCACCTCTGAACAATTCACTCAACCCCTCCACATGCATAGCAATAACAATTCAGTGCAGCTCTTTACTCTTCATGTTGGATAAAAAATCACGGTGCCAAATGTTGAGTTTTTCACCAGTTCACTAAAGCGGATCGGATCTGTATTTTACTAACTTATCCCTTGAATAAAAAAACAGACCTTTATCCACAATGATCTCTGGCTCTGAGATTCATTCGTCATTGCATGCAGTTGAACAAGAATTCTTGGAATAAGTAACTCTTCAAACTAAGTTGATAAATTGTAATCTTCTCACATTGGCAATATATTATATTTTCTTTAACATTGATCACCTTCTGACTAGCTACCTACACATGCATGGGCCAGTGCATCCATATCTGTTGGAATCATTTGTTTAAGTTACAACAGGAAATACGTATATCAAGTTTCATCACTGAAACATCTGCCCGCCAATGCTCAGCATGTAAGTTACATCATCAATCGGTGTACCCTTGTCATGAAATTCTTTCATTCTGTGCATATTTAAGATATTTTATATTGGAAAAACGCACCTGATGCCTGGCAGACTTGCACAATCCATACTCACTCACATGTTTTAAAAACATTCATGCATTAAACTGCGTTGCCGCAGGGGGCACGATCCCACTTGATGCGACAAATTGCATTCATTTTAATCTCTGAAATGCATTCCTGCATCCACATTTGACTTACTGGTTCGAGATGACAGTTGGCAAAAAGTTGCCAACCACTGCAACCTCGACCTTGGTGACTCGACTCATACCTAACTCCGTAAGATGAAATATTCTTAAATTGCTCCAAACTTAGGGCCGGTTTACACCATGGACCATGAAGTCGGACCATGGAAGATGGCCTTTTTCCATGGTCCGGCTTCATAGTCCAACTTTCATGGTTCAATTTTATTTTTTAAATCAACTTACAAAGTTTTTGGGCCCCCTCACTAGGTGTAAATCGAATGTGGACCAAGAGGAATGACCATGCATCAAAAAGTGAATGTGTTGATTTTTTTTAATATATGTTCAAAAAGGGTAGTTTTGAGAAATTCAAGATTGACCATACTTTTATCTTCTCTTGTCTTCAACTTCACTTCCCAAAAAAAACATTAAAAATAGATTATAACAATTGTTCTCCGCCCTTGCCTTTTTCTACCAGAGCACCTCTTTTGCCTCTCCCGCCGCAAAACCCGTCGGACCATGTCAACGGATAATGTAGGCCTTAAAATATGTCTTTTGGGGACCTCTCGAACTCCAAGGTCACTCTAACATTTTTTCCTTGGTGTAAACCAAAGTGGTCTTGGGACGAGTTCAACAACCAATCACGGATTTTACAGGGCCTTGGAACGACTTCATGGTCCATGGTGTAAACAACCCCTCATAACCAAATGACCAACACAAGCAAGTCGTAGTCAGCAAGGAGATACAAACTGCAACATTAGATATATAAATATGTAAGGACACACTTCCATGTGCAAACAAGTCGGTGAAGCCCACCAAACAACTAAGAAGTTTAGCCCGACATTTTCCTTCGAATTTGTACCCATACCCAAACCATAACCATCAGCAATGACCTATGCCCACCCATGCCCACCCATAGCATGACCTGTGGCCACCCATGCCCACCCATGCTATTAAAATTGCGCCCATGTATTCAAAAATTATGTAATGTGTATTACCCGCCTACACCAAGTCTTGGTTGGATCGGACAAATAAAAGGTCGTTCGCTGTCGCTGGCTTTAGCCCGGAGCGCTTCTTGGTTAGCGTATTCCATGCATCCGAGAAATTTGACTCCGATTTGGAGCTGGATGCAGGGATGCAAGGAAACAATACCCACCCATGCCCACCCATGAACAATAATATCAAACCCATGCCCACCCAAAACCCATGGGCATGGGTGGGTTTGGGCCTCGGTTTGGGCATGGGCATGGGTATGGGCACCCAATGTAGGGCTCTGCTAAGAACCCCAGCCCCCCATGGTTTTTGCACATGGAAGTGTGCACAATCTACGTTATGGGTTCTCAAGCCTTAGCTGCTCTGGAGACAATCTTGGAGTAATGAAGCCATATATTATGGTTATACAACTTCCATCCAAATGTGAACATATCCATCTAAAATTTGTATATTTCATCCAATTTATATATTTCTCTGCATATTTTGGCAAATTTGTATGGGAAATAATGACAGATTACAATTTTAACAACCAAGTACTTATTGGCCTACACATTCACATGGGAATGAATGATCCAACAAGGTGTCATCTAAACTTTGTATACTTATAATTTGTATTGAGTACAAATAACAACTTAAAAGCCCCAGTGTAAAATGAATTGATTGCACCACCACAACAACAACCAACCGATGATAAAATCATTATTAAAAATAAATAAATAAATAAAAATAAAAAGAAGGAGGAGGAGGAGGAGGAAGAAGAAGAAGAAGAAGAAGAAGTCCACTATCAATGAGAAGGCACCCTCTCAATATTCAAGAGTCGTCTATTTAGAAAACCACTAGGCATTATTACACAACTGGAGGTCTTCATGCATGGCAAATAAAGAGAGTTCAAGTTTTATGGCTACTCCAAAGAGAGAGAGTTGTCATTTTTCAAAGCTTTTCAAACTCAAAGCTTGTTCTTCCTCTTTTCAGAGGCATTTTCCTTTCTATTCTTCATCAAAATGAAGCAAGGGTGAGTGGGTGGGATTTCTTTCATCACAAGTCTATTGCCTCCCTAAACATAGCATCGAATATTGCAACTATGGATTTAGTGCTATGTTTTACATCATAGTAAGTTGATTGAACTTTCAACTAGGAATATGTATGCTAATCAAAGTAGTTAGATACTCCACTATGTTTATTTGCTTTCAAATCAAAGTATAATAGCATGGGTTGTCATAAAATCATAAAGTACTAAAATGTTATGATATATGTCATGGTAACCAACATCCATCACGGATGGCAACTGAGTTCAAAATGTAGTCTAATATTTGACTGCATTGTACTCAATGATTATTGTTACAACCAAGTAATAAAGCAAAGATGTGATATGTAGACTTACATACCTCATTTGTAGGTATTCTCAATGTCTCGACTACTCTCTGGAATTTGTGTATACATCATAATATTAATTCAAAGTAACATAATAACTTTCACAAGTGTACTATTTCAATAGTGAAAGAGCATTCAAACATTACTAAAGCATTATTGATGGTGTTGAAAATGTGAAGAGCTAGCCTCACATGCACCCGTGCCAACCCAAACATACATTTGTGTGTTAGAAAGGCGTGTGTCAGGTGTCTTCAACTAAGCTCAATTACAATCCATGTCACACATACCTCACCTATCAAGTCCATTGAATGTTTGCAAACACTTATACGCAATACAAAACAATGAGTATCAAACTTGCTCTTTTGCCATATTGTGTAACTTTCTTGAACAATAACAACCTTTTGTACACCAAACACCATGCGCTTCCACACTTATCACACATGTATCTACTTAGCCTTATTGAACAATCTAAGCCAAGTGTTTCCTCCTCCAAGCATGTAAAAGAGTTTTCACATGGAAGAGTCTAGGGTTTAAGTATTGGTTTAGTAAGGTATGTGGCCGCTTTAGGTCACCGAAATCCTAAATCGTGGAGTGTGGTAATTTCCTTGACCATGGTTAGCTAACTCATGGTTAAGTATAGTGTAATGTTCTAACTTTGGTGTAGAGCCTACTAAGTATTTCAGGCTCTATAGGAGGTTTTAATTTAATTGTCAAGAGTATCACATTTTACTATTCATATACTTTAAAGGCAATAACAAGACCAAAGAGAGAGAGAGAGAGAGAGAGAGAGAGAGAGAGAGAGAGAGAGAAACGTCTATCACATGAAAGGTAGCTTCTTTGGTTCTGACAACTAGAAATGGGGGGACATTAAACCCCCCCCCCACGAGTTTTTCGGAGGAGGTAGATACATGCAATGGCAACTCCCAGAAAGAAACCGAGATTTTTTGGACCCGACCGAAAACTTTTGTCCACCATGCCCGACTTCAAAAAAACCATTGCCCTTGCATTTTTGAAGGCTACTTATCCACAAATCCCATATTGAGTGCACTTCACCTTCAAGGTCCAAAATCCTCTATGTGTGTGTGTGTGTGTGTGTCACATCTTTTGGTATAGAGAGAAATAGTATAAAGATAGAGAATTGCATATTTAAAGCTTTCGGAAATAGATGTAGTTCTCACCCTTGTTAAACCCACAAGGTTGAGGCCTTCATACAAGCTCTACTCATAGTTCTGACAATCCACACTATCGTGCTTAAGCGCACTTCCTACATCTCACTATCACTCACCATATGTACTAGAAGAAGGTGTTGAACTCTTTGTCGAGAGCCCTTAAATACTACAAATGTGGAAGTTTCACTCAAAATATCTTAAATCTACTCACTCGTAAATATAACACATAAATCTATAATAACATAGATGTGACTAATCTAGGCACTCCTATCACCGTCATCTTGATAAGACGAAGGCCTTGTCATTATTCTATCATCTTTGGACATTAGCAAGAGATAGCCACATCACCAATATCTTCTAGAACTTATCTCAAATCCTAACACCTTACTTAGTTTCCAATACTAAGTAAATCTTCACAACGCAAATAAATCAACAAATTTAATCATAACGTGTGGGTGTGTGCACGCGCGCGCGCGTGCATGCGTGTTCCCTTTAGCTTAGCATTCAAAAAGCTCATAGGGGAGGTTTACTATCCCCCAAAAAATAATTGGAGTGTTGGAGAAAATATGAAGATGTACACATATTAAGATCCAAATAAGAGTTGATGACACTATATGCAAATATTTAGGTGTAGTCGTCATAATTGTAATCACATTCTTGATTCCTAGTGATGTTGTCAACTTGTTGTTACCTTGATCATCATTCCAAGTCTCATATGCTTGTAGTGTGACTTATAACTATCCTAGTTGTAGATTCTCCTTGTTCTTTGTCTAGAGCTTTTGGTCATCTTCTCGTCATGTGGAAAAGGCCTTAGTGCAACATGTACGAACTTACTCAACCCATGCCAAGACATCGCAAGACCCCAGGTTCAAGAGAACTATTGTGGCTCGCATTAATACACTACAAGCATATGGGTCTTGGACAATTGACACATGCCATTGGCATGTTGTCATACATCACATAACCCTAAACTCCTTGAGAGACCACTTTTAGGGTTGTGAATGATATTTGAAGGCAAATATATCAAAAAGGACGATGCTATGAAGGTCACAATAGATATCATTGTGTTCCTTGTGGCATTTTTTTTTGTCAATGGCAACAATGCCATTCCACAATGAAAAGACAAATGTTTACAAAAAACAAAATTCAGCCAAGAGTAAACTAACTTTTTCCCTTTGTTGATACAACACTATATACAATAACGTCATATTATATTGATTGAGAATTGTCAATTTTCTACGGACTCCTTTTCTTACATGAAGGCTCGAAGTGTATATCTATTCTCAATATAATCTTGAAACTTTAGACTATAATGTTATTGAATATGTTTATCACAATTTCTTGAAGCTTAATGAGTCTAGATCGACTATAAACAAATCACGAATCACTAAATATTGCTACCTATTTGACGTGATCTTAAAAATCACCAGCAACAACCTTCTTCTAGTTACAATAAAAATCGGGCTCTAGCAACCTTACATTTTTAGATGAACCAATGGAACCACAACACGCTCCATGAAATGCAGCACGATTTTCTAAATCCATCACAATGTTAGATTTTACAAATGTCTTTCAACGACACATGATGTCGGTTGCCTAGGACTCATAATATGATTGTAGTGATAGGACCGCTATTTTGCGGTAACTTTGGACCCGAATCGAATATGGAATAGCTAGCACCGACCAAATGGCTTGATCGGTGCATGCCAAGATCGGTGACATGCAAGGAAATGAAAGGACGGACCCCACTCGGGCCCTTGCTTTTTGGATGAAGATATGTGAGTACATCAATAATGGACTCGGCGATTCCAAAATATGATCCCTTAGGTGACGGACACCTAAGCGGCTAGGACAACATCTTAAACGCCCGATAGTTTCGGGCTTTTCATTTGTGTGCATGTTCATGGCACCGTGCCATATGGAACCGGGCCCATTTGGAGAAAATAATTCGGCCAAAAAGACTCCAACATGCACACATGTTCGACAAGGCTTCATGCCAAGGCTCTCGTATGAGTGGGTGAACCCCGTTTTTGTGATGTGCGAAAACCCAAAAAATAGAACAAAACCCTCATTTTTTTTATTGTCATGTACTAGGTGGCACTTTGCTACATCACTTATTGCAAAGGGCTTCTGCAATGTTGAGGAGGGTCTTGGTAGTTCCATGTGGCGGAAGTTCAATGCATGTGATTTGAGCCATTATTTTGATATTTTTACATGCAGGGGCATTTTCCTTGAACGTGTCCTAAATTGAAGTATAGAACTCCTCAAAAAAAACTACAAATCCCCATAACATTGTTCAGATCCATAACAATGTTCTGTGGGAGTGACAGTATTTCAGTTTGAATGTGGAGAATATTATGTGAAATATTGTCAGTCCCACATAACACACTTATGGATCTGAATAATGTTATGCCAATGGCACTAATAAAAAAAATCATGAAAAATATTCACCAAATTGCTATTAAATATCTAACGTACATAATACCCAATAAGAGGAAACTCGATAACAAATAAGAACCCATACTCCCCCCCCCTCACATAACAAAAGGATATTGGGTAACATGACCCCTACATACAAGGGCCCACTTACCGTAAGGTAGGCAGTAAACCCTATCATGCACCAAGGGGACTCTTGAGCATGATATGGCCAACGGGCTCAAATTCACATCAGATTGACTGACGTTAAATTTTCTTTTCTTTTCTTGTCATGAAGACTACAAGTAATATTGGGGACTTGGTTATTGGGGTGATCTTGTGGGTGGAGTTGTAAGACATCCCACAAAATCCGAATTCACATAGATCCTAGTCGAGATGCTCATTAAGAAAGAACAACTCGGGTCTCCGAAAGGGCCAAAGTGAAGTAGAGTGTATGTTTGTATAACATCTTTGGCCATATACTAAAGGACAATGAATGTTGGTCATCATTGTATACGGACACACAAAATGGATGGTCCCGACTCCCAACTCCTGGTCAGTGATGATTGGTTGGCATTGGTTGAGGTATGGCGGTGCTTAAACCAACCCTTTGGTTGATTTAGCTTATATATAGCATCCAGATTGTATGAGAGATGGCATGTATGCCAAGTAGCAAATGCAACCACACTGTCATTAAAAATATATATAATAAAAAAATCATTTTTAACATAAATTATTTTCACCGCATGTAAGTAGCTTCTAAATGCCAACATATAGGGGGACATTGACTAGGCCATTGCCTAAGTGCAAAGCAAGTTTCTTATAGCCTCAATCCATCCACACTTACCCTTTTGAGTTAGCTTACCACAACCTTGATCTATTTGTGTCCATTTCTAGCATGCGGGCCCAAAATTGTCCCCATTAACCCTATGAACCACCCCATATGGCTCAATCCGTCTACAAGCCAACCCACCACTTACTAACTTTGGTGTTATATGCCATGTCATGCATCATATGTCACTAAACCTAGATAACTACGTTTTCTAATTAATCGTAGTTGTCCCCAAGTAACCACTGACATGTCCAATCAATGCCCAACATCACAAGTCAACACACTCAATCCCCACCCTCGAGCTATGTACTTACAATCGGACAAATGTAGGTCGCATAAAGGTATTGGAATGGGAGAGACCTAGGGAACGGATTTAGGTAGGCGTCGGAAATAGCTCCCTCTACCTTTATTCACCTTGGCTTTTAGTCAAGGACAAGTGGTTGACATTCCTTATTCATGTCTAAGGTCAAAGGCATCCATAGTCAACCAAGGGCTGGGGTGAAACAACCCGTACACTGGTTCCTTGGAGGCAAGGGTTTAGGCATCCAACAAGGAACGAGTGTATGGGTCGGTTCGCCCAAATCGTCAACCAAGTCCATTTAAACGCTCACTAGGGTCATGTAATGTCGACATGGATGAGATCTATGTTTTTTGAGCAAATGGAGTTAAGGTTTATGTGGTGGTGGTTGTGATTGATTACCCTCATAAGAACTTTCATAGCCAAGAGTTAGCATGAGATAGACGAGCAGTTATGGGTTAACCTATAGATCGGCTATGTGTTACCCTAACTTTACTGCTTCAAACTTTGTAGCAATTTCCATAATATTCATGAAAAAATTAAACTTTTTTCTTTTACATTCTCCTTAAAATTTGCCTCTCTTTGCAAGAAATTAATTGCCCAGTATTACTCTTCCTAAACAAATGCAATCTCCCTTATTTTATCAATTATAGATTCCTTAACCTTACTTAAGTATCTCCTTTACTTCCAATATTGTACTTTGAGTGGACCGGGCTCCTTCACAATACAGTCTAACCTTGATAATGTCACACCATCCGTTTCACCAAAAAGTGTGATATAAACAAGGTGTGACATATTTGATAATGTCACATTTGGAAGATTTATGCATAATGTGATATTATCAAAGAAATAGGTAGAAAAACAAATAAAAATTACAATGTTCAAAAGAAAATAACAAAGATGAGAATTCAATGTTTTTAAATATAAAATCAAATTCAAAAGCTTGAATAACAAAGATAGCACATCATAATGTGTCATTGAGATCAGGTAAAGACCTCTCACTAGAGACAAAGAAGCTCCTAATGTCACATTGTTTTGTTGACATTGATGTTAAATGTGCAACACCAATTCTAATGAGCTTGTCATGGATTTTTTCCATTCCTAACAACTCCATAGTGTTGAAAATTTGAGAACCTTGACTAGCCATAAAATTCAAAAGTTGTTGTCCATCTGGCCTTTTTTCATCCATATTACTTGTTATTATCACACTTACACTACAAATTTTGGAAAAAAATAGTGACATTATCAAGGGTAATAGGGATAATAACGAGGGAGTTTTATACTAGAAAATTTGGTTTCGAAGTTTTGGGTGACAATATCAAGGTGTTCTATAAACAAGAGTGACATTATCGAGGTTAGACTGTATCTCGTTAATATCTAGAGAAAAAGAGATTCTATAGATTGAGTGCCACATCATTGGAAAAGATGAATACATACATGCGTAACATTTCTTAGGGTCAAATTGCACCACCTACATTATTTTGTCTAATTAGTGTGGGACACACTAATTCCCAATAAAACATGTTAATTTCAAATTACAATTTAGAGTGGCCCACACTAATTTCAAAGGTGATTAATTTGTGTGGGCTTTGTCGTTTCCACAATTGGATGAAACTTCATAATTCCATCCAGTTGTGTTTTAAGACTTTCCCCATATTGAAACTTTATATTTGACTCGTGAACGGAAACCTCAAACTTCTATGCCATACATACTAGGTGTGGATTGCACATGGTGTACATTGTTGGAATTCTAACCCTGTGCACAGTTTCATAAACTCCAAGTACAAAATTTATTATTGAACTTTACGTGATTGCATATTGAAGTATACTAAACCTTCAAAAAAGAAGTACCCTCACAACTATCTACATTGACATAATGCTTACTTGTGCCCGGTTAAATTCCGACTAAAACATGTCTTCAAAATATGACATCAACTTCCTTGAATCTCAGGTACGGGTTCCCTTGCAAAATAGTCAGAATGCTTCCTTATAATGTCTTGCAAATATGGAAAAAGTTGTTTGACTTGCCATCTTTCGTCTATGTCCAATGACAATCCACATTTGATCATGGATTCTCTTGTTGCAGACAAATCATTTGAATCACGGTATTCATTGATAGCCCGTACATTTTCTGCAGCAAGTTCAAGAAAGAATTTTTTACCATGATTATGTAGCTTTCCAGACCAACCTATTCCCCCTCTTCCGTCATTTTATTATGAAGTATGTTGCACGAGTTTCATTTTCTTCTTCTCCCATTACGTAGTCCAAACATCTCTTATCTTGGAATTGACAAAAATGTCCGTTGGTTGACAAAGATGCGTTGTACAAGGTGGCAGATAACAAAGTCTGGTGTTTGTTGTTGCTAGAACTTGTGTCAACTCAGGTAACTCCGCATGACCCGAACAATTATCCACCCAGACAAATTTTTGGCGGCCTTCAAGATCACCTTTGTAAACACGACGTTCTGCAAACCACTCCAAAAATAATAACTTGTCCATCCACTCTTTCGGTCCGGTCTTGTATGATACACCTTCAACGTTATCAATGATGTTTCTTATAAGATAAGTCCTATTTGCATTTGTGAAAATCATCATCAGAGCTTCAATTTTTGCTTGTTGTCTCCCAATGATCCTCACTATCATGGTCATGGTTTCTCCACCCGCAACAATATTAGCGTACTTCACAATTGAATCCCTTCGCATTCCAAGAGTTCGTCCATTGTCGCAATTGATGACAAAGTGTATTTCATTCATATTCTCAACCAAGTCTTCATTGTAATTACCATTTAAAAAACCTCTACGAAGTGCACCCAAATGGAATGTTGCGAGCATCTCAATATGTTTTTCCTTTTCGAAACTACAACTTAGCCTCCCTCTTTGTCGAAAAATGATAATATTATGAATATCCATAAAACATTTTACCCATGCATGATTGATATTCATGGATATCAACATTTGATCTTTAGGATCAAGGTAGGAGCGAGGAATGTAGAGATGTGAGGATGGAACTTAGAGCCCATCGCATAGAACGATATTATGTGAGCGTGGTTTATTATGAGGCACCATTATGAGAGCCTATTACCGTGGATTCTTGCATCCTCTCTCCATTAAAAACAAACATTTTATTTACAACAATGTGCCCTAACACCATGCAATCATAATATTATTCATTTGAATTCTTTTGAAAAAATAACCTCTAATTTTCTCCTCAACATTACAAGGGTCTAAATTTTCAAATATGCAAACCACCTTCAATATCAATGATGCACAAACTATGCATGTTGGAAATCCATATTCAATAACGATGTTGATGCAATAACAACAAGGAAGATTCGATACAATTAAGATAATCACACATATAGAATTCCAAAGAGGAAGTATGTGAATTAATATACATTGTCAATTAAATTTAAGAATGTGCAAAGTTTAACAACATGAATCATTGAGCACCAAGAAGATCATATAAAAAAACAAGAAAATAATATCTATTGCAATCTTTATTTAAATAAGGTTGTATTTCCAAACACAACCAAAGGTACATAAACCAAAATGAAGTGAAGTATAATGAATATAGTTCCACGTTAACAAACAAATTCTAAATATATTAGATGAATAAATATCATTTATTTATTGATGATTACTAGTGTTGGAAAAAGAAGTATTTGATTTTGAACACTCATCAGCGGACAAATCAAGATATTGTTTAACTCGAACATCATATTTAATCCCATTGTAGTAAACTTTATCAGGCCTAGATGCTAAAGCTCTTGTCATATTTTCTTGCCAAGGAGAGAGTGTAAAAGATTGAGATGGACTCGTCCACAAATCCGAGTGAAAGGAAGAAGTTGCATAACGAGGAGTCATGGAAATAAAAAATCATAATCAGTATTTGATGAAAATTTATGATTAACTAGAAAATTTTGAAATAAACAATAAAAATAAAACTATTGACTAACTTACGCACAAAATACATCGAGCTCAATATCCTCATAATCGTCATCATCATCCTCAAGGTTTTCCACGTTTGCATCAAGTGTAGATGGGCCTACCAACAAGGGTTTAAGAACACCATTGAATAAAGTGATGTCCTTCTCAAACCCCAAGAAATGCTGACCCGATACTCGACACGCATGAAGTGCAGCACCTGTAAGAAACAAACTTTAGAAAAGGATTGAAGAAAAATGATGTATAATATATGATGTATGTTTGAGGAAAAAATTGCAAAAAAAATTGAGGAGGAAAAAAACATGAGAAAACCAATTTGTAGAAATTGATACATGTTCCAACAGTTAAATCAACTCTCCTACTACCCGAAGCAAAACATGTTTCAATAAGCATTTGCATAAATATGGAGGTTTTCTCCTAAGCACCTTTCCATGAAGTAACACCATTGGAATGCATAGTTAGATTATTTTTGTCAATAAAATTTAGAATGGATAGACTGGAAATAGGATCAAAATCAGTGTTAACCAGATTTTTGTCAGAATGAAGTTGAAAAGAAGGCTTTCGTTTCATTGTTTCAAAGGTGGCACGGACGAGCAGAACGGAGCAAAATATAGGGTCTACAAAAAAATACATTGAATTATTCATGTATTATATGAAATAAAAATAATGGAAAAAAATACGATTGAAAATGTGAAATTGAATATATTACCTTCTGATTGGGAAAAATTAGATGAGTGAGCATCATTCCATTGTAGCATGTCTTGACCAAAAAAATTTCGAGACAAACCGATTTGAGATATGACATCAAAAGCTTTCTGGATTCAAGGGGTTGAAAAACCAAAAGGGCTCCATCATCATGAAAATATTTCTTGCAAAATGAAAAAATAGATTGAATGGGATTAATATTTTTGGCATTCCAAAAAGGAATCACATGATCAGAATTACACAATCCAGGAACTGGTAGACCCTCGGGTATGTCCACAATAACAAGATCTACCGAAGGTTGAATCATGTGATTTCCATGAAAGTATACCTTACGGCCATGACTAATCTATACAAGGACAAATCATTGATCAAAAGATGATTATAAAAATGAATACAAAAAAGACTTGAGATGATGAATATGATATTCATAAAAATATAAAAGTTACCTTATCAAAAAATAAAGACATTTCATGATATGTCGAAGACCATTGTTTGGTGGTTTTAAAAGTGTTCTATATATTGGCCACTGTATCATTGAGGACAAGCTCAAAAACAAAAAAATTGTGATCTCTTAATATAAGACCAGGACAAAGAGTTTGAGCATCACGATGAATAATGCTAGAACTACAAGGGGAATGCTTTGCAGAAGCTAGAAATCTTCGTGATTTGGATGAAGGTTCAATGGAAATATTTTTTTGTTGGGACATCTCTAGCATGTTTTGTAGTAGATTGGGTTGGATTAACATCAATATCATATTGAGAAACTCGTTTGCTAGATTGTATAAAAACATGTTAAATGTCAAAGGCATCAAGGGTATTACCTAGAACAACGACATTATCATCCGTAAATTGATTGGTTTTAACACGAGAAGGAGGTAGGAGTAGCTTTCTCTATATTCAACCGTAGGTTTATTCTAAAGAAGGGGTTTTGTCTATACGACATTCAATATACCATACACATGACTAGAAATGGAATAAACTTTATAGTTGCAATTGATGCGTAGTAAATATATGAGAAGGGGTGGCAATGTTTGTCCAAGTATTAAAAAATAAATATCATCTTGGATAACACTAGCAGGTACCAACACATATTTCTAGTACCTAAGAATACAAAAATCAATGTAGAAATATATATATACATATGCAATAAGAATATATATAACTTATTTGTATTAAAAAATGTAATGATTCTTATAATCTATATATATTTTAGGATCTTCAAAGTCTCTAAAAAGTCCACAGTGCTAATTTTTTTAGCAATATTAAAACATCCCTAACCGCATTCTCATAAAGTGGGTGAACATCGGGAGATGCTAGAAGGAAAGTTGTCGAAGATGACAATGAATTGATGTTAGAATCCACCATCTAGGGAAAACAAAAAAAACACATATAAAGATAGAGCAAAGGAGAATAATGAAAGGTGGATATATATTCATAACCCGAAAATGAAAAACACCTCAAATGAGTACATTCAAAGCCCCAAAATCAAATAAAAAAACCAACACAATTGAAGACTAATTACACAAATTAATGTAAGAAACTACAGCCCAGAATGTTGCCATAGCACTGCTGAAATCTACGTGAAACGAATTTTTTTGGCAAATCTTCCCATCGCTAATTTTTTCGACTTTAGAGGCGTGCAGAAAAAACAAAAAATTCTAAAAATCTGAATTTTTTCCTACAATAACATAGGAAGGTTCTCAACCCACCAAAAATATTTCAAGTCAAAAAGATGAAATGACAAGAAGTTATAGCCCAATCCCTCATGTCTACTACCGCAAAGGAGCCTCCAAAAACCCGTGCGATGCCGCACGGGGTTTCAGAGGGTCCTTTAGACTTTTGGTGAGGGGGATCAAGGACGTGTGCGGCACAGAGGGGGGGTGTGCGGTGCCGCACACCTCCTTGATCCCCCCACCCGATTATTGCGACTTTAGAGGCTTGCAGAAAAAACAGAAAAATCCTTAAAATTTGAATTTTTTTCCACAATAACATAGGAAGGTTTTCAACCCACAGAAAAAATTTCAAGGAAAAAAAATCAAATGATAAGAAGTTATAGCTCCTCCTTGACCCCCACCCGAACCACAAAGGACCCTCCGAAAACATGTGCGGCACCACATGGGTTTTCGGAGGGTCCTTTGCAGCTCTCGCCAATTGGTTCAAAGGAGCCTTTAAAAATTTGTGCAGTGCCGCACATGTTTTTTGCACCTCCTTTAGAATCCCTCAAAGAAGGTGGAGAAAAATCGTGCGGCACCACACGGGTTTTTAAAGGCTCTTTTGAAGTACTGGAAAGGATCTTCTAAAAACTTGTGCGGTGCTGCACAGGTTTTTGGAAGATCCTTTCCAGTATCTCAAACTGCCTCAAAGGTGGTAGAAACAACTTGTGAGGTGCCGCACGGTTTTTTTCTACCTCCTTTGAGGCAGTTTTCAAGAGGCACAAAAAAATATTGCATTCATTTTTTCTATTTTTTAAACACATGTATAAATTTCAAATACATTATTACATTTGATTTATGCAAACTTGGTTTTTATTGCGCACTTCATTTCTTCGGCTTTTCGGAACATCGTTACCGCTTCTCTATCTCCGTCTTTGCTGCTACCATCTCTCCATCCTTGCGATTTGTTTTCGGATGTTTCTACTACCATTATTTTTCCAACAATTTGTTTATACACAATACGATTTCAGTCCACATTCTTAACTTCTAATTCTCTCACCATTTTTTACAACCTAATACCTCACCAAAAGTTTCATGACAGTTCCTCTCATATTTCTTCACGGAATTAGCCACATAAATTTCTCCAAACCCTAAAATACTTATATAGTGATTTTTCAAACTTTTTCTAACCCTAACCACTTTGTATTGTTGCCAATATAAACACAATCGTAGTCTTTTTTATAACATAACTTGCACATAGTTGCTAATGTGAACACAATATCAATGCATTTAAATATATATTATCACTTCGAAATCTTCCACAATTTTTTTTTCTTCTTCTTTTTCCTCTTCTCCTTCATTTATCACATTCAAGTTTTGTACATACTTGCATCCATCTTCACTATTCATATCTCCAAAATCAAGTGTCTTTGTTATTTCAAGCAATTTTGCATCTTTAATTCTTAACAAAATTTGTGTTTTTTTGTTATTCTCGATATTTCTAATTCTCTATTTACTACTAAAATACAAACATCTTCTGTTCTCTTTTTTCTTTTCGAAGTTCTAATCGGTGTATCATGTATGTTCGTCTTTTCATACATCTGGGAGATGCAATCACTCACACACTACTTATCTGCTACTTCTTTCATTGTACCCTATCCATTATCTCCCTCTCTCTATATATATTGTATTGTTTTTTGTATAATCTTATTTTATATATTTTATATATTATTATTTATTTTTAAAATTTTCTATTACCGTACTATATGTTCTATTATCTTATATCCGTTGAATGTAATATACCTATTTTTTTCTAGATGACATTATTTTTTTAATATTGTTCTCAATTCAACCGTTCTTTCTTTTCTCCCCAATGTTCATTGTTCTCCAACTTTCAGCTTCCTCCAATGTTCATTTCCCTCCAACGTTTATTCCCCTCCAAAGTCATTTTATCTACAATCACTATAACAATCTTATTCATATGCAATTCATGTTCATTTTTTCAATCATGTGTTTTTCCGTTTCACATTTTCAATGTTTACAAATTATATATTCATGTATTTTGTTTTTCATTTTGTTTATCTTTCTATCATTACCATGGCTATATTTCGTGTAGATGGACATTTTGTTCCTATTACGTTGAATATGTCCGCTGATGATTTTGCTACTGTCTCTGAACAACTTCTTAGTCTTCAATTTCATTTTCAATTGTCCTCAATTTTTATCGAACAAGAAGTCTTTGATGTTATAGGTATTTTATCTAAGATTGTCTTCCAAATACCAATTCATGAAGATATCTAACTACTTTGTGTGTAGCCTTCGGGATGAAGGCGAGAGAAACACAACAAGCCGCCTCGCTTGAATACTTTATGAAGAATGGGCAGAGCTATGGTGCGCTAGTGATGGGCATGAAGAACGGAGGCGCGGATGCATTCAAGCCTAATTTGTATGCCAAAGTTATAGTTTTTGTTGAATCAATGAGATTTTATTTTATTTTTCATTCCCAAAAAAATCCAGTCATAGATCATATTTTTGGTTTGCATAGTGAGTGTTGATGCCAGTGGATCTTGATGTAGGGCTCAAAGTTTCCTATGAAACTTGGGATCATCACACCTAGTAAAGTTTCTTGGCGTCATCTCTACAGTGGTTGTGGGCATGAGCTTCAGATTTGCAACTTCGGCAGACCCAAGGGATTTAGGATCCGCAACGTTGTTGAGCTCGTAACTGGCACCGACAAAGATGAGGATGGAATGCTTACAATTTTTTGAAGCGATAAAAAGACATAATCGCGGACACATCAGATTAAGAGTGTCCAACAAATCGAGCAACAACAAGAAGCTAGGGTGGTCCTGGGTGTACAACACAAAAAGAGGAACATGAGCTAAAGAGACTCCAGACTCTTATTCATACTAGACAGAAGAAGATCGACGACGCCGAGGCACTTGCGAGCAAAGTCTAGGAAACCATACAAGTAAAACATGCTTCTACACAACAACCACAAGGCATTTAAAAGATTAAACTCGATGAGGATATGCAGAACAAGACAAGGGAGAGTGCAAGGAGAACAAGTCAGCTGAAAAAACTCAAAAGAATTGCGGTAGAGCAGCGTGACAAGCTTCTACAGAGCACTCAAGCTGAGGCGTTGGAGAGGGAGCAGCAATTTCAGAAGGTTGTGCAAGACATTGAAGCAAAGAAAGCGACCCCGGGAAGCACCTCAGCCTCCGCCTCCCCTCGTAGTTCCGCCGCTCGCTCAGGACTCAACTCCACGTGCATAGACCTAACGAAGGTTGTTTGCAGAGAACCCTAACACACACGGATGGATGACAATACGAATTACATCCAAAGTGATGCAACACACTGGAAATTTAGTGTGGGCCACACTAATTTCCAACCCACGTGAATTTCCCACCCACACTAATTAGACAAAATAGTGTAGTTACGAGAATTATAACTTACAAGTTAGGGGGGTTAGCTAACCAAAATTCTAGCTAACTAAAATCATGGCCACACAACCTAGCTAGGAGAATTAGCTAACAACGCAAGATAATGGAATCAACTACCATAGAGGGCTCTCTATTATAACACAAAATAATTATTTTCCCCTCAAAAGTTGCCATGTGTCATGCTCACATTTTCCACGGCCCATTTGTATCCCACATGGAAACTATATTCCAGCACATGTGAAGATGAAATAGGGAGCCCTCTATGGTAACTCATATGTGAGGTAACCGATTGCATGGCCGCACATCCCGGTTACCACTAACCAAAGGTTGACCAATTTAAGAGGGGAGGTAAGGTTAATTGACCAAACTTTTGTTCTCAACTTCCCCAAGTTTTGAGCATGACATTAATTATGATACATTATAACTATGTGGCCAACACCATTCGTGTTTCATTATTATTAAAGCATATTAAAATAGTATAATCATAATTAAATATTAGCATATGTCTAAATGTGGATGTTAAATTTTATTTTAATAATATGCTATCACTAAAATA
Source organism: Polytrichum formosum (assembly GCA_964035585.1). Taxonomy (NCBI): domain Eukaryota; kingdom Viridiplantae; phylum Streptophyta; class Polytrichopsida; order Polytrichales; family Polytrichaceae; genus Polytrichum; species Polytrichum formosum. Next base: position 13,088,477 of record OZ037935.1, on the reverse strand, counting down.
CTATTCTATCATCTAAATGGATATGCTAATTTAGGACAATGTAAGAAATAATGTGATCCACCTTGTAGCGGAACGGAGAATATATGGGGAGAATGAAAGGGGTGCATTCAAATAAAAAATTGGGCTACTCATTTGTAAAAGATAGTTAGCATTAGGGACATGGATGAGTTAAGATTTCTTCACAAAAGCAAGGCCCCAAGAGTTAGCTAAGTTCTATTTTGACAACTTTTATTTAAACCTTGGTTTTAACTAGGTGGTGTGGCCATGAGATGCACTAACTCTCACATAGGTTAGCTACCTCATATGTTAGCTAACTCTCTTAATTGGACAATGCAAGCATAATATAACTAATTTGAGGGGTTACTTACTCCAACTGGAGCCTTAACCAGGATGTGCAATTGGACCCTTATATCCACACTTGCCATTTTGTGGGCCTACAAATCTTGAGATACTAATTCAAGTATCTATGAGCACATATGTAAGGTTGTTGAAATTTCCAAGGTGGAAGCATTGTTCATTTGGAGCTATAACCAACACCCAGATGTTCATTGGGATGGATTCATCCCAAGTTGTTCTTCACAATGTCCTCACATGTAGGGTTTTTGCCGAGGCATGTGGAGGGGGGGATTGTGTAAATTTGACAATGGCATTCTACCCACATACTTACTTGCAACATATCCTCTAGGTACCCACATTCGGCACCGTTTATGGTATTTAGTGTCACATGCGTTATAGTGTCACCTCGGGGAGGTCACCCTGCGAAAAGTAGTAAACCACGTGAGTTAAACTATAGGGTTCATTTTATTCATTGGAGGAAAATTTTATATAAGACTTGGATCTACCATAGCCTTCAATTAATGCTTGAAATGTCATTATGTGTAAAACAGGGTATTGGAAAAACCCTCATTTTTTTCAGTAGTAGATATAAATTAGTATGAATAAAATCATGGGATTTTTTAATATTAGGATGAGTATAATCCATAGTCCTTCTAGTAGAGAGATTCAAAATAATACATTTTCAGTACAATATAATGATGAAATCATCACTAAAAGCATATCATGGGCGCAGGAGGGAAAATTTTGCTTGTGGGCTAGAATTATTGGTCCATTTTCAAATCGGTTTAGGGCTTCAATTTCGAGCCTAGGAGTGGTGGTGCTGCTTGCTCCCATTTTTCACTTTTTCGCTATGCAAGTTTTGAACACTCACCACAGTTGTAATGCATTTTGAGGCATTGGTTTTTGGTTCTACTGTGATTTTATTTTATTTTTGTGATTTGAATGGTTACTCAATTGCTATGCTCATTTGTTTTATGTTGCTTTCTAGTTTGGTTCAAATATGCTCATGTACATTGCATATGTCCTTGCCAAACACTTACCCTAAAACCTTTAATGTCCATCTGAGCAAATGCCTAAGTTTTATAAGTACTATAGCATGCCAAGAATTAGGCTACATTTGGACTTAGAATTACCTATAGGGTGCTGGAAATTAAGACAAAGTAGTTTTTTTCTACTAAAAGGGTCTCTTAAAATCATAATTACTAGGTAAATAGCCCCCAAACAAATACCCGGTTAACGCATGGGGTTACAAAATATAAGGGGAAGTGACCTCCCCGAGAGTGTCACTTACCCTATTTTGAGGCATATGCTAGGCTACACTAATGATGAATGACTTTGCCGTTAGTGTCACCTCATGATACTTGGCGTTCAAGTGCGTTGACTAGTATCTTGGCATGAGTATGCTCAATTATGTTCTAAGGTGCATCTTATGTTACACAATGGTCTAAAAGTTGACTGAAATGTACACAAATGACACTTGCATTAGTAGGTATGCTCAGGCATATCTTCCTCTTGCATACTAAATGTAAACACATGACACTTGCCATTAGCATGCTCCATATTATCTTCCCCTTGCATACTAGAACGTAAAACTATCATCTCAAGTATCCCAATGTGCTACGGTAAATGTCGTAATGTAAATTAATTTTCACTTAAAAGTTACTTTTGTTGATGAATTGTGTCATATTAGCAATTAGTGGATGTGACATTTTGAGACTTCTATGCATCTAGTTTAGGGCCTTTGTAAATAGTATATGGTGTACCACCCTCACGGTGTTACCCTCCGACTCAACCCCATTCACTATTCACCCAGATTCACACAATAACCCTCGCCCCAAACCTATGACCACAAAGATAACATCTCAACACATTTGAATAGCATAACATTACTAAGCAGCTTTTCCAAAGATTCAAGAGATTGCAATTAGACAACTCTGAATTTATGGTTGCATATCGAAACTCCACACTACACAACCTGAGTTCTCCCCATAAATGGGGAGAACTGTAATTAAAGATTAATTATCATCATCCGATACATAATCCCACAGAATATAGTCAAGGAGTTGAGTAATGGTATGAATGTTCAATATAATACTCTTAGATAATCAAGTAAAATCTATCTTCCCTCCTTCCCTCCCCTCCCATCCTTCCTTCTCCTCCTTCTTTTGTTAGAATTTTCTCCTCCTCTCTCCAACCCTAAGTTTCTTTCATAATTTGTAACTTATATTGAAACTTTCACTATCCACAATACTATGGAGTAATTTGTTTATATGATTGTATGATAGAAAATCTAGAAGTAGTTTATCTTGTAGTCAAGTCCATCCTAATTCATTCCCAAAACATATGGTTGAACACAAAATGCAAGAATATGGAACACGAAAGACTATGTCCTCAACATGTTTTTGAAGCTTGGGGGGGGGGGGGTGACTAGCCGAAAAGTAAAAACCACAAGAAAAATTATAGAAACTTTGGATCTATCATAACCTACTTAAATTGTGAAACATGTGATTATATATAATTTAGCATAAGGGGAAAACCCCCACTTTAGGTTTGAGGTAGAAAGAAACTAGTATGACAAAAATAATAGAGGATTTTTAAAAAATGAGTATATTCACATATAATACATGCGAAATGAATGAAAATCGAACAACTGGGTTATGGTGTGTACACTCTTCTTTCACCAATATATAGCAACTTGGATATACACCATGCCATATTGGAGTCTTAAGTTTGCCTTCGTACAGAACGAGTAAATCAAAATTTTATAAGTAATTTAGCATCATTTGAAATAGTCTAGGTTTTCTTTCATGATTACCTATAGGGTGTTGAATATTTGATGAAGCTGTTTTTTCCTACTTAAAGGGTTTTCTAAAATCCAAAAGAGGAGGTAAATAGCCCCCATAAAGATACCCTTTGTATGCACGTGGTTTTATAAAACAAGAGGGAGTGACCCCCCCCCCACCCGAGTTTTGAAGCTCAATGCAACATAGAAGGTAATTTGTATTGAATTACCTAACTAATCACTAACTAATGAAAGTTTGATAATAGATAATGTGTCCAATTCATAAAGAATTATTTAATTTGAAGTCCTCATGCATAAGATTTGAACAAATTCCACAAGCTTTTCTAAGAGGTATAGGAGGTCCAAAGAAAGAAATGTGGTATTGACATATTTATGGAGATTAATTTCATGAAGAATATCAAATTTCTAGTAGTATTTCAAAAACAACAAATCATTATTAAAAACAACTATAATATTAAGCAAACTTTCACCTCCAAAGAAATATTTAACCTTTGAAGTGTTTTTGCATGAATTGTACACAAATACACAAAGAGGACTACTGGGGCTCCATCTAAAGTTTGTATATCCCACATGCATTGTAAACATTGGATTAACACTACTTCACAATACTCCATTGCATTGGTATAAAGGGTAGAGTTTTTCCCCAAAATCATACAACTTACCTCTAAATGCCCACCGGTTGGAGGCCCTAAATGATTCTTGAGGACGTTTGTGACACAATGAACTTTGGAGAATTATTTCTCCACATTCAAGAAGCAAATAAATAAAAGTAACATCAAAGTTTGGATTTTACTCCGACGTGAATGGGAGCATGTTCCTCACTACCGTGTTCATGTTTAACCAAGCTTCACCGTAGGAGTACTATTCAAGAAGCAATTGAGAATCCCAACCATATAGAAGTTTAGGGCATTGGATTTGTATGCCAAAAACATTCAATTGTCCAAGTGCATTCATTTGAGATATTATTACAAATAAGTATGATTATTGGGTGTCCTTGATGGTGAGAATTTCAAGGGTTTTTCTTATTGAATTTCATAACTAACAAATCCAAACCAAACAAGCAATACACTATTGGAAAGCTAATAATTTTTCCTAAACATTTGCAACTTTTGAATTATCGGATGACCACATTTTGTTTTTTTGAGAAGCCTTGCAAAGTTGCAATGCTAAAAGGACATTGTCAAATCAAATTCTAGTATTTTGGTAGAGGCAGATGTGGACAGCAACATCCAAACCCCAACAATAGAAGTGGCATAAACAACTTACATCCGTTTGATTAAACTCCACTAAACATATATTGAATGCCTTCAACAATTGCCTAAACCCAAATCAATTTACCCATTTTCACCCCAAAATGCCCAAGTGCATTCAAGGGTTGAAATTTTGACAAATGTAAGCACACCTACATGTATGGCTGGAGATTCTTGGCACTCAACTAAAATATCACATAACAAAAATTGAATGATTTCATCAAGAGGCTCGGATGGTGCTTAATTTAGGTATGTACCTTCGAGTTGGCACGTTAGACCCCTTTGTCCCCCTATTAACTACCAGTGATGGACTGCACCGGACACCAACTTGGTGACTATATTATTCCCAAAAATATTTGAAATTAAAAAACAATACAATGGATTTTTCATTTACATTATGATTATCAATGATTCTCTAATTCTCTTCTTGAGAATAAAGCTCATGTAAAGACATTTCTAAAAGCACCCCAATGTTGTTACTTTGGATATTGCGTATGTTAGGTTTAGTTAGTAATGTGATAGCTTTATTATGGGCCATCCTTGTGAACACTTATTTGAAACGATACAACCACAACTAGGGGGTCAAATTTTATTACGTTGGATGTAGGAGAGGTAGGCTCGTATGCAATAATTCCCTCTCTCTTGCTTACATAAGGATGAGGGATCCATTGTCCTACAAAGTATCTTCCCTTCCGTCCACTCTCCTTTTTGTTGCTCCTTGGTTAGAATAGACTAGGTTAGGTTAAGTAAACTTTGCGTGAATTGGATTGCTAAACGTGAATGCATGATTAATGTCAAGGTAAGCTCCAAATCTCAAGACATCATCTGCAACTTTCATCATTTCTCCAGTCACTATAATCCTCCACATGCCATTTTGTTTGCATCTTCAACAAGGTTAAGTTTATTAAGCTTCAAATCTCAAGTACGTATACTTTGAAATAGATTCAATCTCCACCACAATAGTTTGTAGTTTACAAGGTAAACTCCGATTCTCAACACATTTGCAACTTCCACCGTTTTTCCAATCACTATAATTCTCCACATGCCATTTTGTTTGTATCTTCAATAGGGTTAAGTTTATTAAGCTTCAGTAGGTATACTTTGAAGTATATTCAATCTCCACTTTGTAGTTTACAAGGGATTTCTCTGCATGCCTTTAAGCAAGTTTGCATGATGATATGTAGGATTTTGGATGTTAAGCTCCAAATCTCAAGTTTGCATGGGAAAGACAAAGGGTCATGGATGAGACCCGTCCTTCGGATGTAACACTTGCTGCCATCTTTGTCCAACAATGAGTCTCAATATTAGGTAATAACTCCCCTTGTTGATATGGTGCGAATGAAACTCAAGTAGGTGGTTTCAATTACTATTTTGTCATATAATTAGCTTTGTTCATCCATTATGCAATGGAGTATATGTAACTCTTGTTATTGCTCTATTGATCAAGAGTCAACACTCATCCACGAGGGTTAGTTCTTGATAACACTCGTGGATGATTACATTGTTTTGTCTAATTAGTGTGGGTTACCATTTGAAGTTACACATTGCTATAGATTTTATTGAAAGTATATTTTTTACCCAAATAATGTAAGTAAATAGCATACACGCCAAAAATGATATAACTTAGTTGGTGAAAACATTTTTGTCGGTAAAAAGTTATAGCAACACATAACTCCGAATGGTAACCCACACTAATTAGACAAGACAATGTATTGTCCTTTGGATGCATCGATGCCAACTATGTTCATCCATGGCTAATGGAGTCTCAACATGACTAATCCATGAAGGTTAATCCCCTAGATGAGAAGGTTCATGGATGCATGATGCCAACTTTGTTCATCTACGATTGTACTGGAGTCTTGGCAACTTTAATTATTGCTCTAATTTAGTGATTGAGACTCATCCCATTTACATGCATGGGAGGGGAGGATTTTTTTTCCCGCGGCTAGAATTATTTTCATGTCATAGACAAAAAGCACCACCCCTCCATGTATAATAGATTGTGAAATAGTTGTTATTTGTAAACAACAAATAGGTGGCAAAGGTCACGAAATGAGTTAGATTCTCTTGGCTTATTTCCTAACTTTCCACGAGTTGTCACCAAGGTCAAGATGTGGTATTAGATTTCACATAGTTGTTTTTATATATATTAATAATGTAAAAATCCATGTGTGTAATACATGGAAAACCCTTTATTTGTTGCCGAACTATGTATTTTGCACGTGCAAATTTTTAACATATTGATAATTTGTTAAATAAAGACCATATTATATTGTGGTGAATATAAATCACAATAATTATACATTTATCATAATATGTTTATGTTTATATTGTGAGCAATATCATGGAGAAGATGAGCAATGTGATCTGATGAAATAAGAGCACTAGACAAATATGAAAGGAGAGAATGCATAAAGTGGTCTTCATGAACAAAGACCACCAAAATAATTGAACAAATTGATCTACAAAATTAAGAGTTGCAATAACATTGTGAAGAGGAAGAAAAACTAAGGAGACATGATAGAAAATGAGGGACATAAAAAATCCAGTGAGGAAGAAAGCAATGTACAAATGATAATAAGAGCAAGAAGATCTTAAAGGACAAGGAGAACAAAACAAAAATAGTATACGATCAATGTCTAATATACAAGAAACCAAACGCTCTCATGGACGAAAATAAGCAAAAAAGAAAGAAAGAAAAGGATGTTGAGGTCAAAACAAAAATTGAGAAACAAAACATTCTCTAAATAAAAGGATGGCAATAAACAAGAAGAGCATGAAAGTTTCAAAGGAAAGGAGAAACAATGAAGAAGTGTAGGAAGGTTTGGGTGTGGCGATTTCGAAGAGGAAAAAAGGTCAATGCAAAATCATGTAAGAGGATGTGGGATGAAGAGGCAAGGATGAGGAGTGTCCTACATGGCCACACTCAACTTATAAATCTCTCTAGGAGACTCTAATGGAGAATTTTAAATGAATTCGATCTAAGGGGATCCACTTGAGGGTGATAAAGAGCTCAAATGGAGGGTAAAAGGGTGGGGTGTTCCACATAGCTTGTAAGTATTGGATTCAACATTGAATCTAGTGCCAACAAGATTTAGAAAGAATTATGCCAACACAAACCCAAGATATTTTGGTCCCTCAATACTGCTAACAAATGATGAATAATGTTACATATAGTACCAATTACAAAGTTCACAAACTATTTAGTGGGATTGTGAAATTTGTACCGTATAATCCTTGATATCCTTGAAAAAACCATAATCAAAAGTAACACAAGGTTAATGTTAAATGCATGGCCCTCTGAACGTTAGGAAAACATTATTTGTGAGACTTATACCTTACAATTATTGCCATATGATTGCCATCGCATGAGCAAATGTTTATGGTTGATCTCATGTAGATTTGTGCTTGAACTTAAAATTTTGGAAGTTGTTAGCTTGTTCATGTAATCAATAATAAGCTTGATATGGGACAAAACTTCCAATGTACAATCTTTTATACACACTATTCAAAGAAATAAATAAAAGCTTAGCAAATCATTGGAACCTTTCAATTGCATTTGGTTCTTCTTGAGGAGTGGTCTTCCATGGATTATTTGGCGTCAACATAATGATCTAGTTTTTAATGTTCTTTAATGGCCAGTTGAGAAAACACACCAAGTTGTTTGGGATTCCTTACTTGACAATGATAGACTTGAGTGGTAACAAACTCTCATGGATTTGGAAAAAAAAAACACATGATGTTGCTTATGAGGATGTTCTTAAATAATTTAACAATGTTTGGTGTGTCAAAGGTCTTGTTGTTGCTTGTAGCAATTTAGTGGTTACTTGGAAAGTTAGGCCCCAGATGGGCATTATTTCTTAAGTCCCTTTGTTTGCTCTGTTTCGCTCAAGGTGGTTGTTCTTTTCCTTTTGCAATTGAATTCACTTTCAATTTGTGCAAAAAACATACTAATAAATAAACAAAATCAAGGAACTAGTAAATTTTGTACATATTTCTACATTCAAATGATTTGGAACCACCTTTTGGACTCTCAATATTTAGGTTAAGTTTCCTAATGAACAAAAATCAAAGGTGTACTTCTTAGCTTTCATCTCTAAAATGCCGGTTTTGAGTATCTTCTAGTATCATGTGCCTATCTTGTAAGTGTGCTAACAAATCGTACTTGTAGCTTGAGCCCTCCACGAGGCTTGAATATGGATCAACCACAACCAACCATTCAACCACATAAATTCATATTATGTTCAACTTTCATTTAAAAGATACAGTAGAACCTGTCTAAATTAATATTCTTGGGACCGCCCATGGCCGATTAATTTACGGAGGTTATTAATTTACGAAGGGTGCTACATTTACGGTGCTCTGATTTTCCGCTAGACCAAGGCAAACGACTGCAATCATACACACTTTCAAACGCACCACCCCCAAGACACAACCAGCAACCAAACACTGCTCAAGAACATCACCCACAACGAGGATGCCACTACAGGGAGCAAAACACACTACAATGACGGATACTATCCACATTGCTCTTTGCAAGCATCATACAGAAAACCCTAAGCTGGCACAGAAGGAACTCGTCATCTGGCTTCAGCAAACGCACAACGTCAAGGTCAGCCAGGGTACTGTCTCCAACACCCTCAAACGGACGGTAGAATTGCTCCAGCTCGACATGGAGGTGGCAAACCCCAACAGCAAGCGTCAACGGGCAGTCAAATATCCGATGATGGAATCTGCATTGATCGATTGGTTCAAAGGTCATCAAGAGCGGGTCAATCTAAGCGGTGACCTGGTGTGCGAGGCTGCAGAGAAGATTCTCAATCGTCTCTATCCAGACCACGATGTTTTCAAGTTTTCTAATGGCTGGCTGGAAGCATTCAAGAAACGGCATGGGATCCGTTCGTACCGGCGTTTTGGAGAGAGCGGCAGTGTAAACATGGAGACCATTGAAAGCAACCTTCCACGGCTCCGAGAAACTCTTGACAAGTTCCAATGGAAGGATATCTACAATATAGACGAAACTGGGCTCTTCTTCAGAATGCAGGTGAGCACAAACTACCGATGGCACAAACCCTAAATCCAAACCCTAATTCCTAAACCCTAAATCCTTCAAATTTTCGTTGTCTAATGTGGAAGCATTGGCAAACGGCAGGTAGACAACTCCCTTGCAACTCGGCAACTCGAAGGCCATAAGCAAAACAAGGTGCGGATCACTGTGGCTGTCTGCTGCAATGGTGACGGCACGCACAAGCTTCCTCTCTGGATAATCGGCAAGTACGCCAATCCCATATGCTTCAAAAATGTCAACCGCGCAAATCTCGGATGCGAGTACCGGAACAATAGCAAAGCATGGATGACACAGGTCATTTTTCTGGAATGGTTGAAGGACTTCGACCGTTGCATGACCAACCGGAAAGTGCTACTCATCCTGGACAATTGCAACGCTCATGTTCCGATTGACGAGCTTCCCGACCGGATCAATCTTCACAACACCACAGTTTTCTACCTTCCGCCTAACACGACGTCCAAGATCCAGCCATGCGACCAGGGGATCATCCGCAACTTTAAGGCCTACTACCGCCGGAGCTTCAACCGTCTCCTTCTCCAACGTCTCGATGCCAAGGTTGACCAGCCAGAGAAGATCGACGTGCTTGAGGCCATCCAACTGGCTGTTCCAGCTTGGTCTACTGAAGTCAAGGCCGAAACCATCCATAACTGCTTTCGTCACTGCAAGATCAGGTCGGAACCAACTGACGTCATGCTAGTTGAAGAGGAGCATCTCATGGACCACACTGTCATTGAAGAGTTGGAGTTGCAGATCTGCCAGTTCCATTATTCGAACCCGATGGACATCCGGAATCTGCTTGACTACCCCGATGAGCAGGAAGTAGCATTTGTCCTGGATGTCGACGATGTTGTCCAAGCCCAGCTTGACGGCATGTCAAGCGGAAATGAAATAGTGGAAGCTGACGACGAAGATGACAACCATGAGCATCCAGAGATCAATCCAGTCGACGCACATTTGATGTTGCAGATACTCGAAACCTTCTGGCTACATCAAGATGAGGATTCGCAGGAATTCATTCGTTCCCTCCAGCAGATGAAGAACAAGATTAACAAGATCCGTGTCAACCAGATGGTCCAAACGGACATTCGCAAGTTTTTCAACCGTTCGTAGGTCATTTTTGCAGTATTATACGTAGCGATCAATGTACTTCAAGAGTGAAAATAAATTTATGAAATCATCGGGACCGCTCGATTCAATTAATAATTAATTAACGGAGGTTTATTAATTGATGTATGGGTCCGAGCTGGGGCCGAGCCCATCTGATTAATTTACGGAGGTTATTATTTTATGGAGGATTAAATTAGACATGTTCTATTGTATTGTCATTTCATAAGCCCATTCCCAATTAATCAATTATGACTTAGTTGCATTGCAAACCTTATTGGGTGCACATGTCTTGAGAGGAATGTCTTTGGAGAATGTTGGCAATATTCTCATGCGAGCATATTCAATGTTGAATATGGTAATTCCTCTATGGTTTCACTTGCCACTTGGTGATGGCAATGTTGCAAGAGAAGTGGGACCAAGGTTTTTAAGAGAGCACAACATCCTTTGCAGTAAGATGGACACAAAGCTCGAAGCACCTCATATCACACAACATTTGGATACAATATAAAGTCCACGAATCAAGCCCTCAAAGTACATCCCCTCAACAAACATAAAAGTAGATAGCAAAGAGTATGCAATTTATATTAATATGATACAAACGGTAACATCTCAATTTCTTGCATGGGTCCCCCTCCCTTCCTGCAATATACCACATTAACTCAAATTCGACAAAATTAAAGCAACAATGTATTGACACATTAGTATACATTGTTTTAAATTCATGTTTAGTGAAGTGAAATAACAATATTACAATGTACATTGAAGGTCACGCAAAAACAAGGTGACAAGTAAAATCAACAAAAGGGGGTGAATAGTGGCCTTCCCCCAAAGCAATGGCTTATTGCCATCATGTTCAAACCATCTAAACCCCCCGTTCAAACGTATGTCATGCCTCCCTCGTACTTGGTAAGATGAGGGGCACTGACCTTGTGGTATTAACCTCCACCCCCCCCCACCCCCAGGACTTGTGCGCCAAAGGACACAACTTGGAGGAGGACACCAAATTTAACCATGGTCATGCAACCATTTACCCATGTTGGTTCCAAAGGTAATTCTTATTATTGGAAACATAACTTGGCATAGGAGGTTGAATAATATCATTATGGTTGGCTTAGCTCTTTCATCTAAACTCTCGGCATTAAACAAAGATGATTGAACATGAACTAAAGATGGTCAAAGATACACCATTCAATTAATTTCCCATCCAACTTGTCATCACATTCATCATCCCTACCCAATTCTGCACCCTTCCAGCCATTATTGGATGGTTTCACATGGATACCTATCACCTTAGCTACCCTCTCGTGCTCCAACTTACCCCCCACCCCCACCCCCCACCCCCACCCCCCACAAATTGGCTTCAGATTGGTTGAAGGATTACAATTTATAAATTGTTCACCCTAGTTTTTAACCATGAAGTTGCATAACCTTCACTTTGATTGCCCTCCAAACAATATATAATATGTAATGGACTTTTCAAGATGATTATCATGAATTTGGTTATGGAGGATCCATTTTGTCCCAATCTCAAAGGATAACATAACAATTGTATTGTTCCTTTTACAACTTCATGACTAATATGTTTGTTTTCCTTCCACAAGATAGTGCAATGCAAAGTAGCCTCAAGTCTTGCTAACTATTGAACTTGATCACAATGTTGATATTAGCAATTATCTCACACATACTATTGCACTTTGACTCTCTAACTTTGTGAATCTTTGACTCCACATTGTCTACTTCTGTGGTAGTTTCAAATCTAGTTCATTCAAATACTTAATTTATTTCCAACATTAGATCTTAATTTGTTTTGAAATTGCCATTTCCCCTAATTTTCCTTTTTAAATGTTAATTTTATTAAAAATAAATTATGTCATTTGGGGTTTTTTAAAATAAAATAACCCATCAAAGTTGCTTAAGTAAGATGGTATCTAGTACTACACTCAAATGCTATCCTTGAAACATGTTCGGTTTGAGTGTTGCTCATATTGTAAAATGATGGTCAATAGTTGTAACGGGCAATACCCATAAGCAAAGGGGCTTGCTTCCTTATGGAAGTCTTATTGCCATTCCACAAGCGTCAAATGCACTTTGATGCACATGTCTTTTTAAAGTCAAAGCAAAATGTTACAAGACTTGCACATGCCTATTTTGCAACCGCGCTATAATCTCTTTGCTAAAGAAGGGAGGAGGTGTAAAGTTATTTCCCTTCAAGAGCAAATCCCTTGAGCTTGATGGGACAATAAAGGGTTTAACACTTAATTGTCCATGTTGACTAAGTGGAGGGGTTCACCTCTTGATGCAAAGGTTCCATTATTATTTACTAGGCCATTGTTTCATGCTATCATTCATCCCCACCACCAAAACAAATGAAAAGTTTACATGGAAATTTGATGTGTTTCAAAAATAAACATGAGCAATTCATGGTACAACTCACTTTGACTTTATGGTAATTGATGACCTGAAGTGCATTTGATGCTTATAGAAGGTTATTGGTACTTGAAGGAGGAAGCATGTTTTATTGCCTACTATAAATGTCAAGTATTTGGACATCACCACAAACCAAACATGCTCCAAAGATAGTATTACAATCTCATTAAAGTTTAATGCAAGGGATTTGATGAAATGCACTTATCCTTAGGTCATTGAACTTTGATCTCCTCTATAGTGGTGCATATGAACTCCAAACACAAAATACCCAAATTCTCAACGTTTTACACTTGGGCGAGGCAATTCAATGTACCATGTATGGTATCATGTGGATGTACACAAGGTATTTATTGAGGATAGGGCTTACAAATCATACATGTGGGATAAATATTGTTCCCTATAGTTTTGTAGAAATAAACTTTTGAGGAGAGGTAAGTGTAGCCTAAGCCCCGTGCCCCTTCAAACAAGGCCCAAGGGGTCCACTCTTTGTGGAGAAAGAAAGAAAGAAAGCAAGAAAGACGACTATGATGTTGCCATTGGCATGAAGTATGGTGTTTCGAGTTGGTCTAAGTCTACATGTAATCCCGAAATGGGTAGTACGAGAATTAGACAACCCCGGACAACTATTACCTCCTTTCAAAGGTGAACACCTTGAACGGGTGCAGACAAGCTGGTCGACACCTATCTCACCCAAGGGCAAGCCCCGGCTAGGGCGAACCGACCCATACATTGGTACCTTACCGGATGTCTAGTGATGTCACATTCGAATGAATCGGCCCTCAACCCCATAGGGGATCTTTTTGTATTGGAGCCACTTCATCCATGATATGTAGGATGGTTGATTTTAAGTGAGTGCCACAAATCCCCAGCCGTTCGCCCTCCCCGGTAAGGTACCAATATATGGGTTGGTTTGCCCTAGCCGGCAAGCCCCTAGGTTCCCACATGGTTGGTTGAAATTATCTAGTTCACTTGGATACCCCCGCTATAATTGGGTGGGTCATAGGTGGCAGGGTGCATTATAAATCAAGTGCTAAGAAGGTCAACCATCTAAGTACTATTCCAACCTTAGGTGGATTAACCTCGGAGTTCCCATGGGAATCGGGTTAAGGCCTTGGTTCAAGCCACCTTTACTATGCGTTGGAACTTCAATTCACGGTGTGTGGGCAACTATGAAATAAACCCCCTTTATGCACATACACTTTATATATGAAAAACATTTAGGTATACATATTGATTGTGGGCTTGACAATAGACTCGATTATTTATGCAAAGGTATTCAATTTTATATGATTAATGCCTTCACTCATACAAAAATATAATATAATATTTTTGTACGATCAACTTTCACCAAAGACTATTTCATCTTGACTATGTAACTCATAATGATATGCCCCTACGACATGCAATTATTCTCAATTCTTTGGACCCTTTTTTTTTGTTCATCTACCTTACTTTAACATTCTCAACAACGTTTCTATTTGTACACAATAGAGAAATACAATACTTCCCCCTTACATATACTATGTATGCTAATACCTCAAGAACTAACCCTTTTCATATGCTCATGCTAGTTTGTATGTGGTATAAAGAGTGGACCCCTGGATATGAAGGTATCTCACAAGAGAATTTACCTCGTTCATATGTACTTTATATCCCCCAAAGTTCATGTGTGTTCATCCATGAATAAATATTTGTCATCTCCCATATCATACTTCAATGACTTTGTCAACATAAGTGATTTATAAGCATACATACAACAATTGCCTCGTTTTATTCTCATTCTTGTACACATAATGGAGACCATATATCCTACAACTTCAAAATTGCCACATACATACATGAGGCTATTATTTACTCTATGAATTGGCCATGCAGACATGAGGAGTAGGCGGTGAACAAACTTCGCATGTCAGTGTATGAGAACATTGACGTTCCTTTTATTATTTTAAAACTCTATGAATGATATGTATAGTCTTTCTTTTTTTGGTCATAATGAGGGGTCCTGCACGCACATGGGCCTCCCACCATGTTGGTCTCTCTCTCTCTCTCTCTCTCTCTCTCTCTCTCGTATATATATATATATATATATATATATATATATATAGATAGATATAGATGAATACTTTTTAATCCAAGGTCATCATTCATCCCATCATCCAATATTTTTTGTGTTTTTTTACAGAAAAAAATTCTTTAAGCTATCCCAATTTGAAAACTTCAACTATACAACTATTGGATCAATGGACGGGACGAACCAACCGCTAGTTACACATGAATTGGTTGAGTTTGAGAAATATTTGGTTGAAGTTCAAGATTTTTGAAAAATTAACAATCATTTAAGAAGAATCTGTAGAATATACCTCAATTCAATAAAGAAACTGAAAGATGTGAACATGTTGAAACACTAGGATATCGACTTGGACGGCCATAGTATGAAGCAGCCCTTAGAAAATAGAAGCATAATTTATAAGTTTAAATACTCAGGAATTACGAGAATTACGTAGTAATTCCTGTTCTGTTAACATATGGATGAGAGCTAGAATTCATCCAAGGGATAGAAACTGGATGAATTAGGGTTTGGCGCTCTGCGTGGGGCTTGAAGAAGGTGCTCCAACGCCGGACCTACTCTTTTGCCTTCGCCATCCGTCGTCACAGCGACCTTCTCGCGCTCTCGCAATCATGGTAAGTCCGACATTAAACTCTTTCTCTTGCTTCAACAACTTTTGAAACTTCTGGAACTTTCGTTGCCTGTGGTGGCGACCTTACCGCCTGCCTGATAGGTTGCTTCCGGAACCCTAGGTTAGGGTTTCAAGTCTTGGTGGCTGTCAGAATGTCGAATGGTATCAGTCACACTCTGTTCTCGCGATGTGATGATGCCTGCTTCCTTTCTTATCGACTCAAGAGTTTCAGGGGCATCAAAATGACGTGCGCGTTGGTTCACTTGTTGGTTCTCTTGTTAGGGTTTTGGCGCTGTTAGACCCGATCGAAGTGTGAAGAGAAGCTTTTTCAGTCTTAGAGCCGTTAGGGTTTATCAGTTCGATGATGTTCGAAAAACTTGAAATTTTCACGTTTGGGTGCAATATCATTGCGAGGTTTCTCTGTCGTGCACTAATTTGCAAAGTGCGTTTGATAACATTCACCATGCTTGTTTAAGGTGTTTAGTAGAATTTTGCTTGCATTTATGTGTAGACGGTGAAGCGGCGAAGTGGAGGCCGTAACAAGCATGGGCGAGGCCATGTTAACCCGATTCGGTGCTCCAACTGTGGGCGTTGTGTACCCAAGGTATCTTTCCTTTACTGCCATGTTTCTAAGCTCAGAATTCATAACACATCCATATTAGGGTTTGGTGGACCACCAGGAACCTTGGTGGTAATTTCTGGTGTTTGCCCAGGTGTTGCTATTGCAAATTTCTGAAACGATCAATTCGAGGTAGTGCATTTTGTATCTAGCACTGTGACATTGGAATAATTTTTGGGATGTTAAGGGCGGGGAAGATCAGGGCAAGTGGGCGGGTTGCAATGTCAGTGATGATGACATGATGAAATAATCCGATCCACATGAGGACTTTCGTTAGACTACGACGAACTGAGATTTTGCAACCCAGTTTCAGTTTGTGATGTTGTGAAGCGGGCGGGTGATGTTTTGCATAGTTCAAATGAGCCCAATGGGCTATGAATAACTGCAGAAATTAGTCTTTCGCTCCTATCTGACGCCTTGCTTCACATTCACACTATTGGGGCATAGGTATCTTTAAGTGTCTCTCTAAGGTGCCCACTGGAGACAAATCTATTATAACTCTCTGGTGGCATTCTCATCCTTTGTTTACGAACACATTCTAGTGCAATCCAGGAGCATTAGTAAATATTGGTGAATGTGCAGGACAAGGCTGTGAAGCGGTTCCTAGTCCGCAACATTGTCGAGCAGGCTGCTGTTCGGGATGTGCAGGAGGCATGTGTCTATGATGGTAAGATCCGCTGTGTTTGCTGCAATCACAGCCTCTACTTCTTGTAGCTTTGCTTAATGTCTGATGATGTGTTTTGTGACCTGTTGTGAATTTTAAGATTTATTTGATGTCCATATTACATAATAAATGTAGGTGGTTATTAGCTTAAACATGCTTTACATATATATTTTAGATGCTGAAAGAATCTGATGTTGCAGGGTATGTGCTACCTAAGCTGTATGCCAAGATGCAGTACTGCATCTCATGTGCCATCCATTCACATGTTGTGCGAGTGAGGTCCCGTGAGGCCAGGCGCATCCGTGAGCCTCCTCAGAGATACAGGCGCAAGGTAATTTTACTTTCAAGCTTGAGCAACAGAACTTCATAGGATTGAGTGATGCACAGGCAATCTCTTGGAATTCTGTTTTCTTTTGGGCCTTTCTGGCTTGGCCCTTATCTGGCCATATTCAAGAAATGGAATTGGGCCTTCTTGCCTGAACAAGGATCAAATATTTAGTTCCAGGTCTTGATTGTAGATGATTTGTTTTCTTACATAAGCATTAATCCTCTACCATGAAAGATGGTTCTCTTTACATATCTTGTTATCTGGACAGATTATGCCTTGAGTATCCATTTTGAAAAATAGAACACCACATAGAGTACTTCATTCTAGACAAATACATCGGACTAATTGGTGTGTTCTTCTGACTTGTGTAGGAGGATGGACCGCCCCGAGTACCTGGAGCACCTGGAGCTCGCCCAGCCGGAGGACCTGGAGGGCCAAAGCAATCTTAGATAATATCAGCAAGATTTTGAGGATTCTGGAATGGAAGCCTTGAAGTTATCTTTGTAACTTCATGTGTATTTCCAGAGTTTTCCCAAGCTTTTCATGTGAATGTATCTATCCCTCTTTTTTGTAGGGAATTGTTACCACTTCAAAGTAAAAATTCTGGAGTTTATTGAGTGGAGGTTCTTTGTTTCATCAAATCTGGTTGAATTATCCTCAATCTGTCTTCATCAATGTGCTGGCGTTTCAATAAACGCACTTAATTCACTGGCAGACCTATGTAAATCCTTAAACAGAGTAGGGCTCATAAGTTGAATGGTTGCTAATCTTCACAGGTCTAGCTGCGGAGGTACCTTTTGTGATGGGCAGTAACTTCTTATTGTATCTAGATTGTTTATGTATGGGAGATATCACATTACAATTTAACAGTATATGGTCATAGTAAATTTTATTAGTTCGATTCAAACTTAAAATAGCTCATGTGTCACCATTATGCGATTCTCAAATGGATTTTGGGGGTTAGTTCTTCAAGTACCGGGCAGGCTAACAAAGTACACTAAATCTGATATCTAGTATCATGGTATTTAGTGTCACTAGGGTAACTTTTTCGATGACACTCATGAATCAGTGAACAAATTCTGTCATGGATGATGGATGAGTTCATCCATTGGCGAAAACCTACCTTCTCTTGTAAGCAACTTGAGATGAAATATGGTCATTGATGATTAAATTTTTGGATGAAAAATCTCTTGGTAAGTGACAGTAATTGCAATATGCAGTGACTCCAAAAACCGAGTCTATGCAAGGAACTTGAAACTTCAAATGACAATGCCGGAAACCAGAGTGATCGAAATCAAAAGCTATTGAAACAAAAATTGTAGTGTATAAAGTTCTACACACCATTGTAATGATAAAATCATGATTTTAATTACAACAAAGTAGATAAAGATGTTGAAGAAAAGTATGTACATAGACTCGGTTTTTGCACTACAGTGTAGAAGACACTTAAAAATTTGTCCATCGCCCTTTTGCAGCTAAAACAGTTGCAATTCGATCAGGCATGCTAGCATACAATCCTCTACACTAATAGAGTTGCAAACTTGCACTCGAACCCATAATTGAAGAATACCATTGGGAGGACTAGAGTATGAGTTCAATCGCCGTTTCAGTAAAGCCCATATGTGCTCAATAGGATTTAAGTCAGGGGATTGTGCATGCCACTCTAAAACACAAAATGGTTGCTTCCCAAACCATTCTCGAACAATCTTGGCTATATGCACAACAACATTGTCTTGTTGAAAAACGATTTCTTCAAGATTGAACCCAAATGCAAGCAATGTACTACACAAATCTTGCTCTAAAATTGCAATGTAGCCTCTAGCATTCAAGTGCCCTTGTATATTATGCAATGACCCCAATCCTCTACAAGTCAAACAACCCCAAAGCACTATAGAGCCTCCACCATGCTTCACAGTTTGGTTCACAACACACACATGGATGTTTTCTTTGTCCTCTATCCAACACCAAGTCCTCCCATTTGAATTGAAACGACATACTTTAGTTTCATCACTAAACACCACCCGCTCCCAATCATTCACAGTCCAACCTTTATGCATTTGGGCAAAACAAAATCTGTCTTTGATGTTCTTCCGACTCAAAGCAGGCTCGTTAACCTTTGTAAAAGAAAACAACCCTTGTTCTCTCAATGCATTCCTCAAGGTATTGTCGCACATCTTTACACCCATCTCTCTTCAAAGCACTTTTGATGCCTATGTTGCAGTTTCTAAACCGCCAATAGTAACTAGCCGTGAAGCATAACGCTTCTCCCACTCTGTTAGGACCTTAGGACGACCTCCTTTAGACAATGCTACACTCGTAGAAAGCCTCTTTCTCACTCTATTAACTGTAGATTGTGCCAAACCCACACTCTTTGCAATCTCTCTATTGCTCCTCTCCTTCTCTATCAAGGCTACAATGTTTTGCTCTTTCTCTCGTGAAATAGGTTTCATCTTTCTATACAACCTCCACAAAGCCACAAGAAGTATTCAACACGATACACACGAAATCCTCAAATTTTTTTGGACTCAAAACGATGAAGAAACAAGAAAATGAGAGCTCTCAAAGAAGGTAGCAAGTGGCGCCTCAAAAACCGAGTCTATGCGACGTTGACGTCTTTCTTCCTTTCACCGAAACCCTAGTGAAGTTGATGACATCACCATGACATCACTTGAAAGTCAACTTCTAGTTCTTTTACAATTACATTTTATGTTTCCTAAATATATCATTATCTTTTTTTGAAATGCCCATGAAAATCCTTGTTTGATGCATAGATTCGGTTTTTGGAGTCATTGTAATCCCCCCAAAAAATTACAAGGAATGACAAATAGTGTTAGGTTAACATTTAGTGTTGGTGACACTATAGTGCGGTTTGCAATCAATCTAACCTTGATAATACGACACTCGTTTATATGACACCCTTGATATTATGACACATTTTTGCGAGACCAAACTTTTTAGTTCAGAACTCCCTCTTTTATACGACTATGACACTCAAGAATGTGACATTTAGAATCTCCGTTTTGTCATATTAAAGAGGTAGTTAATGCTAAAATTCCTTTCATCTATGTTATGTACATCTAAAATACATCCATTTTCACTTGGGAACTACTTGGGAACTCACTTATCATTAGGAACTTAATGAGAATTAGGGTTACTAGTGTAGAATGGACATGGTGCTCTGATTTCAAAGTTGCAATTGGGTGACGATGAGATGTCAATCGAGACTTACATTCAGATGGGAGGGGAAGAGATTATTGAGCTAGAATTGAATACTGATGAGTTGGTGGATGCTACTTTGGGAACCAATTCTGCACAAGACTTTGATCTTAATGTTGAACTAGATTCAATAGATGTGGATGATGTTGCTCCACCTACAGTAAAGCTTAATGATGCTAAACATCATGCATCATTGTTGTCTAGTTTCTTATTAGAGAACTCTTTATATTTTGGTGTTAATGAAATTATTAGTTTTCAAAAGTTAGTAGGGAATTTAGATAAAATGACAATTGCTAACTTGGGTAGGCAACACCAAAGATCTTTGGACTCCTATTTCAAGAGTTCTTGAGAATATTTGTATTTTTTTGGAGTTATAAGTTATTATTTCATACCATCTATATTGCTTAAACTCGTTGTATATATTTTTAAGCTCATATTACTTATGTTTTCGTATTTCCTCAATAATACGACAACTTTATGGCATTCGTCATATTAATGAGAAGACAACACCTCGATAATAAGACTTTTTTTTGTGTTTCCCAAACGTGTCATACTAAAGAGGGAGAACAGTAGTATTGAGCAAGACAATTATGATTGGTGACACTAAATATCCTATTTAGTGTAGTACGGTCACAAGAAGTATTGGCACAAGACTACCATGTCGCAAGACTGTTAAATGTTGTCATTTTGCACAAGCTTGTGTCTCATTCAAGGTTTTGTTAGCCATTGAAGGATGTTTATTCATCGGGGAAATCCTTGTTTAATGCATCAGTTTTTGAGTTGTAGATGTGTAGGATGCCTGAAGTCCATCATCCTCATTCCCTCTTCATATCTAAATTTTAGCATGGCCAGTATACACTTGCTCAACCCATTAAATGATTGAAGATTGGTCAAACTCTGAATATATTTGGATGGAAAACTCTGAAGTCCTGAAAGTGCAAGTTTAAGCTTTCAACTCGAGCTCTAGTGTGGAGGGACTAGTAAGCCTAAAATTGGACATATACAGTGGAAAATCCAGGAAACTCAACTTTTGTGGCAAGAGACTACAATGTTTCATGACACATCAGTCACTTTTACCAGAACTGCGTGCCTGGTTAGCTTAGTGTACAGAACTCACAGATGTCAATGCCATTCATGTATTCCAATATCTGTTTTCAAAAGTCTACCTGGTATAATTGATCTTCTGCTTAATCCTGTCAAATGGACTGCTCTATCCTCTCCAGTAACATGTGTAAATCTCAGCAACTCAAATGTATGGCCGGTAAAATAATACTTATGCAGCACCTGCCCTTTGTTTGCCTATTCTTCCGTCCCTCTTCATGTTCTTTTATATCAAGTTATGTAGATGATGAAATACAATACGTGGTGGCCTTAGAAACCTATACAATTGATTGTCCAGTGCTTCCTTGGCCTGAGGGGCAGCTTTTGGTCCCTATCACAGTGCTGTTAGACCAAGGATGTAGATTGCTGATTACATCCTTGAGTCGCAAACATGGCTCAAATGCTAGCAAGGGTGCTAAAAGTACGTTGCAACAGATAAGCATGTGTAACTTCTGCAAGATGTTTAAGAATTCTAATGTACAATGGTCTTGCTATACATAGTCTGTCAAGACATCTTGACACGCATGTGCCAATTTGCGCTGTTCAAGGTTGTGGATATGTCATCAGGGGTCTTTGCATAGTGCAGGTGGCCTCAGCTTGCAACAACATGAGTTATTCTCGAGGCATGTGAAGTAGGGCGGAACCCACTCTCTGAGGCTGTAACCAACCAATTTAGAGAGGTCCTATCTCCCTTGTCAAGAAGACCTGCTTTCTGGTTGCATAACTCCTTCTGGGTTCATATCCTGAATGCTATGTCACAAAGGTGTATCGGTATGAGAGGGTGTAATCAGGGGCATTGATGAATGTGGGCATCCACTCAGGCTCAGGCTCAGACTCCTTCTCTGATTCGGGTTTCTGTTCATCAGTTTTCACCTCTTGGATTTCCTCTGTCTTCTCTTCAGATTTCGCCTCATCTTTTGTGTCCTCGGGTTTCTTTGACTCATCAGCCTTGACTTCGTCTGCGCTCTTCTCGGCAACCTTCTCCTCCACCTTTTCTTCTTTCTTTATGTGCACTTTGGTCTCCTGAAACACAACCCAAGTAACGAGACTGATTAACCCCTAAAAAAACCTGTCGGTTTCAGCTTGAATGAAAGAAAGATGCATCATAGAATCTGAATTAAAGGCCTTATTTGGAGTTGGCATACAAGAGAAAGTTTTAGGGGGCTCATTTTATACCACATTCATACAGTTGGGATGAAGATTGTTATCCTTGATCTCCACCAAATCATTTTAGAAACATTCTCCTTCATAAAGTAATATAAGTTCTAAGATGAATCAAAATCAGTAAGTTTTATACAATTTATTAAAGTGTGAGTTCATAACTTGTTTGGAAAAAACCAAAAAATAATCATGTCACTGATCTTATTACTTTCTCCATATAATATAGAGTTCCAACCACTTCAAGATTCATATCTTAGAGTCGTTAATAGATAGTTTTAATCGGTTTGCTCTAGATGGTGTAGAACTTTATAAGTTCAAAGTGGAAGGAAGAAATAAAAATAAAAATAAAGTTCATCTTGAGAAGGATATCTTTGAAAAACGCTCGCAACCACTTTTTGGCTTCTGAGGCATTTGGGGTTAATGCACATCTTATATCATCTGGATCTGATCAAATTTTTCTGTGGTGCATCACAGAAAGCTTGCTGAATTCTACAGGTGATCTACCAGAGTCATGACCGAAGAAGTGCCGATGTAAGGAAGGGAGGAGGGGAATTCAGTTACTGTCATATTTACTTTTCTTCAGCCAGTAAGATGAACAGGAAGTAAGGTTTGTAATGTTGAAGAACATGTATCATACCCGGGGTATACAAAATCTCCAGAGCCTGAGGATTTTCCAATGCGTCGACGCTCTCACAGTTGGAGTAAACTTCTCAAAACACAAGAAACATGAGAACGTTCGGTTAATGAGATCATTTTCCAGCTTGAACATCAGAATCAGAAACTACAGCATATCATCACAACATGCACCAGACAACAACTTTACACCTGCAACCTCACTGATGCGGAAGGTGTGTTCAATTTACGTTAGCATTTCTAGTTCCAACTTTGAATGCTCAAGATTCAAGTGTTTTAGAGTTTAGAGTATAGAGTTTAGGGTTTAGGGCTTAGGGTTGAAGGTTTCGGGTTACCTCTTTTTTCTCTTCAGATGCCGGTGCGGGTGCCGGCTCTTCTTTTGTCTCTTCAGGTTTGGCCTCCTCCTCTTTCTTTTCCTCTGCCTTGGGCTCTTCCTCCTTTGGTTCTTCCTTCTTCTCCTCCTCTGCTTTTGGTTCCTCTTTCGCTTCCTCTTCCTTCTTTGGCTCCTCTGTTTTCTCTTCTTCCTTCTTGGTTGCCTCTTTGGGGGGCTCAGGCTTGGGTATCAATGTGGCACGCTTTCCTGATTTGAGGATTCGTTTCAGTACTTCCTCGCGGTCGACATTTCCCTCCACACTCACCTTCTGCGCATCCAGGTCAATCTTGTATGCTTCTATACCTGCACACATACACAGTTTATGTGATCCAATTTGTGACTTGCTAATGTTCATGCAACAGATTCTGTTAAAATGTGTATATATTTTATCTGAAACCACCACTGATAGTTATAGGTAGTGAAGATTTGTGGACATTACAAATTACAGTTAAATCGTTCTGGAGAAGATGTTTGGAGCATTCCGGACTTACGTGTTTCCTTCCAGTGAATAATATTCGAAACTTTCAATTGTTTGAGTAGCATGGAGAGATGGAGCTGGTACCTGGTATCTTCTTGACTGCCCTCTTTACAGATGCCGCACACCCTTCACAGTGCATCATCACAATTGCCTCCACCAACTAGACATGTCCACAAATGCAGTCAATGGGGGCTGGGTTAGTGATTCTCAAAAAGATTTGCTATAATTATTTCTGAATTTCATGCACCAACAGAGTTCATTTACCCCTGTCAACAATCAACGTGACCAGAACCAACTTGATCCTGCCATTTCCTTGTACCTGCTCTGACCTTTTTCTCAAGTATCTGCGCAGTGTTTTGGTGTGGATGTTTTAATAGATATGGTGAGAGGTTACATACAACACCAATCTGTTAATGCTATTTATGTTATTAAGAGGATACTTTTACATAGATTCAGTGGCCCCATTGGCGCATTCATTCATTTCCTGTCCATGAAATGGAATGTGGGACTAAACAACTACTAGTCCTTTACATCTGTGGATAACTCGTATACTTTTGAGTCTTAAGACTGCCCTGAACACAAACTTTTGACACCTCTATGCACTGAACAACTGTGATTTAAATGGAATGTGCATCAGTTAGAATGTCGTGAATCATGCAAGAGCAACATATATCAAAGATGGTTTCCCTTTCCAGAACCAAGATATTATTGAGGGCACTCTGTTACTTAAGGTAGACAGCCCTTAAATGTCTACTTTTTCCAAGTAGCCCACTTATTCTCGGATATGTCTCACCCTCCACGGAAAAACTAAACTGGTTAAAAATAGCCATGCGTCCAAAAGGGCGTCAAGAATGCAGTAAAACAATAAAACTCGATTTCTAGCAAATGAAATAGTAAACTAGCTAAACATAGTCACGCGTCCAAAAGGGTGTCAAGAATGTAGCAAACAATAAAACTCGATTTTTAGCAAAGGCAACCCAGCTTCTATTTTTAACCAGTTTAGTTTTTCCGTGGAGGGTGAGATGTAACATGTGATTAGTATGATTTGGGTAGCGAATTCAAATTGAGGCCACAACCACTTTTCTTATAGTTTTCGGAGCTCATATGAATATCTCATTCATTATCAAAGTGAACATTCTCATGCTCATTAGATGGTCATATACTTCCCCGCCAATTATGTTTGCTATTGAGCCTAGAATGATTAGCAAATTTTGAGCATGTAGTCCATTCTCATTTCAACATGCATTTAAGAAAATAAAAATAAAATTCCACATTGGATGCTCATCTAACAACAAACCACTCGAATATAGGTGTCTTCATAAGAAGTGTAACCGAATGAGGGTTCTCTACTTCAAGTGCAACATTAGTTTGCTGTGAGGAGCATCTAAATACCTAACCTGATGTGACCCAGACTTTATGATAGTGCCTCATGTGCTTGTCTGAAATTCTAGAAATGTGTCACTTGGTGCATCCATGGGGTCGATGGAAGGTCTGCATCTTGACCATCTTGACCATGGTTGCAACTTTTAACAATGGACACAATACTTTGGTCGGCAACCAGTTAATGGACAGTCTGTATCCTTGATGTGTGTATCGCTAGGAAAACATTTTCTACTGGCGATATATGTTTAGAAGATGGATGCTGCCACTTAATGTCCCAGGCATGGTGACCCTATCAATCAATGCAAAGTGGAATTGCCCCTAACTAATCTCAACTGATCCTTCGTTTCCAGCTCGTAAATGCATGTGACGCATTCCTCGGCCAAGATGTTTGTAATAGCAGCATTGGTATTGGGGATGGGCAACTTGCGTCACCATATAATTAGGTGTACATAATCTACTGTGAGCAAGGTGCAGGCAGGGACACTGGGCGTGGAAAGGATTCCCAGTGCCCAGTGCTTGCACAATGTGGTCACCAGCACAGGACAAAGATGTAATAAGTACTTACATCCTCCAGCACCTTATCTGCCTTCCTTACATTTCTCACATGAAGGGGCAGGCGGCAGCTCTCATGAAGATGGACAAGTCCTTATAGTGGCTCTGGCCAGCTGCCCAACAGAAAATTCACTAGAGCTGACCGGTGTCTGGGAGTACAAGTGGCAATTGCATGTACCTACTGCACGAAGCTCGTGACTTGGACTGACCCACCACTGGGACCCTACTGGCTGCCCAAAACAAAAAGAACTAAATGCGAGGTTGACCTGGTATTCATTAATGAGCTCATTGTTGTGAAACTTGGTGCATCACAGAAGTTACTCTAGGAGGAGGGGACGTTGGGAGAAGGGCCATCAATGCTTATCTCCAGACCTTGACAAAGTCTTTAAACTAGCACTGGCCTGCAACCTCTTTTTGAGGGATCAAATCAATTGGATGACTTCCACACCGTACAGTGGACGACTTTAATACATGTGGTATGTGCCATGGCCCAGGGGTGGGCTCTGTTGGGTAACATGTATTAAGGTATGAGTCAATGTGTGACATCATCTTCTCCATTGGAGAGAGAGAGAGAGAGAGAGAGGTTTGTAAGTTTGACGATTGACATTGAGAAATTGAGGCCTATAACTTTTTTGACTAACTTTGTACCAGGCTCCAATTTGGAAAACTACAGTATTATATGTTACGTACTTATGGCTATAATTGCTGGGTAGGTGCTATTGTACCACCCCTAATCTTGTACAGGAACCAAATCATTGTTTTGATTAGACTCATAGCTCCAGTCTAATAATCAGACTGCGGTATGGAGTTTGGAGTTGGACATTCATTCGCTTGTGGCTTGTGAGAAGAATTTGCATAAGAACTGACTTTTTAATCCCTGCTGTCGCAAATCCTATACACTAAGCAACAACAATCCTATACACAGACACCTAGTGTGTGTGAATGAACAACTAGCTGCTGGGTTGTTGCAATTGTGATGCCTGATAATCGCGGATTGCCAGTATTTGATTGGGCAACTCTGTCACCAACAATCAACAAACTTCTCAAGATCTGAGCCAATTTCCAAACACCTAGGGATGACATCCCATTAGAAAACGAGGCTAGGCTTCACCTGCGCCTATTTGTGAGATGCGCATTGTAACTGAATATTCGAGCCTTGCTGTACATTGACACAAGTGTACATCAACGTCCAACTAGGTGCTGGGTTCTTGTGATGCTTGAAAATTGTGGATTGCCATCTGATTGGGCTCCTGACATTGCCAGTATATTAATCTTCTCAAGATGTGAGCCAAACACCTAGGGATGGCATCCAATAATTAGAGCATGAGGCTACGTTTCACCTATGCCCTATGTCAAACACTGAGGTTAATAGCTTCCAGTTGAGATAGACTGGAGCATGTGATCAAACAGTGCACGACATACTTGGAGTTCTTGCAGGTCTAGTGGTTCTTCAATGTGTAGCCACTAGGTAATTAGGAATAGCCAATTCTGTATAATTTACAGCAGGGAAAAGGAAACAGAATTCTAGACCACCAACAGGCGGTGTGAGTGTATGTTTAAGTATCTCAGTATATGCCAAGTGGAACCAGCTGGGGATTTCAGGGTAGTGCAGAAACTTTATGAAAAAAATTCTTGAATTTGAATGGACTTTGCGTTGTGCCGGCACCTATTTACCAGATAAAAATTAGACTTTTAAGCAATTGGATTGTCAAGCGAATTCCATCAACCTAGGGAGGAGAAGGCTAGCTTCGAACTCGACTTGCTTTATTACCTTGAAAATCAGACTGCGCAGGAGTTGCATCCGATAGTGCACTACTCATGAGGGAAATTTACAACTTAGAACTTTGACCTTGGATCCATGTAGGATTCAAGGAGAATGCAGGAATAGGAGAATCTGCCTCCAAGATTGCAGCTCTGACGAAATGTATAATCGGTTGAGGTACGCTTATCTACATAGTTGGGGCATGACTCGAGTATGGAAACTTGAACTTGGTTGCATACTGACAAACAGAAAAGTTGAAAGTCTGCGGTTAGCTAGGCCCAAATTGGGCTTCGCAAGTATGAAGCATGAATCTGCTCAAAGAAACTCTTAAAATGAACGACCGCTATACGAATCTAGATTGAGACCTTAGCAAGCAATGCAAGCATACTCGTTCGATGCCCTTTGAAGACGAATGAGCATGAAGCAATTTAATTAATAGGACACAAAGTCAGTCCGATATGTTTAAAAAAAGAAATTGGTCAGGTTTCACAGGAATCTGGGGGTTTCCATCGGATCCGACACACCGTATTGACATTGCAGACCATAAATGCAATTAAAAGTCATGTACACAAGCACAAAAAAGTACACTAGGGAACTGCTGCAGAGAAGTTGCACACCTCAGGCATTGTGGTCGATTTCGGAGGGACTCGTTTCAAACTGCAACACGTACTCCAGGCACTGTGCTGCCAAGTTCCAAGTTTAATATATTCCGAACCACCTTGAAGCCTCAGTGTCAATCGCCTCACAGAAGCTGACTACTAAACTTCCGGTCCTCAATTACAAAGCAGCAGTGCGGCTTGTGCCACAAACCACCGCACTGCTGATGCCTCATACTTGACTTGATGAACTCTGCCTCACCTCCTGATTTCCGATCAAAACCATAGGAATCTAATTATCTCTAGGCAATTGGCCCGGACTCTTGTCTCTAACACCACACCTTTTCTTCCTGTCTACTTATTGCAGGATCCTTGTGCAAGGCCGGCTCGAGCGATGCCTAATCCAACCTTTCAGACTACCCCTGAACCTTAAAGAAGAACAAATCCAAGTAGAACACAAGGGTTATCTGACGAAGGAGGGTTATGTCATGAGGTGAGGTTGAATTTCGTCAAGGGGTTGGGCACTGTTGACCATGCATCCAAGGAGATTAAAATATTGAGATGTGCAAGTTCTGTCTGACCTATGCATTCAACCTTGACTCTCTGATGTGCACTTCAGAGGAGAAGAGAAGTGATGGAAGACGTAGAGGTGGAAGCCCAGCAGCAGCAGAAGCCGAAGAAGAGGAAGAGGAAGAGCGTGCTAAGTCACACTGGAGACATGTTTCTTAAGCCTGGGAGTGACTGAAATGAGGGGAGGAAGAGACAAGTCTAGCTATGGTGGGGGGTGGGGGAGGCCTTTTTCCAGGTACCTCCCACAAACTGGCAGCCCCACAAATTGATAACCTGATGCAGGCCACACCTTTGCCCTTTCCTTCATTATTGCCCACAGCTAAGTTAGGGCCCCCACTGCAGGCCATGGCCCGAAAATGGAAACGAAATAACACATAAGCTGCACCCACAACACGTATTGCATCCGTACCCGAGCCCTTTGCATGCACGGGAATAATATAGATTCGTGAACTGTAGCAACTCCTCCTTTGTAACTAGACTTGACCATTGATGTTACCAGAGATTGTAAAGTACGTGGGTGTTGTTCGCTTTGATTTTCATGTTCTCCGACTCCTACCGAGTGGATTCACACAAACAAAACGTGTGTTGCAGTAGTGAATGTACGATGAAGCGCCAGCAAAATTGGCCCTCGCCCCTTATCTAGATATGGCTATCGGAAGTGCGTGTTTGTTGAATCCTTAGCTGAATACCTGCATACTAGGCGCCCCTGTTGTGTTCACTATTGCGTGTGGGATATTTATTAAAATTTCAAGTTGTAGTTCAATTTCTTTGTAAATATGTGTCTTTATGGTGTTTGTTCTTTGATCCTCACTAAGCCACACACCAATCAATTATAGGCGTCCAATTAAGAAAAGTAACCGAACAACATCTACAAGCCACACACCAATCAATTATAGGCGTCCAATTAAGAAAAATAACCAAACAACATTCGTATATCTTGATGGAATTTGACCTGTCCAATGAGTTCCAGTGTGAGTTGTCCAAAAAACAAACAAAAACTTAGAATTTTAGAGTCAAAATGTTAATTTTGTCAAATGCTAATAGAAACTGCATGTGTGATTATTACTAGTGTGACGGCTGTGTCCATATATATATACATACACACATACACACACACCACGTGGATAGGAAACTCTAATTTGATCAAGTTCTTCTATGGAAGGTGCCTTGCATCTTGGATTTACAACATATACATTCCTAATAGTGGACTCGATCTATTAGCTCGCACAACCGACTCGGTTTAGCATTGGGGTGCGCGGCCAATATGCAGCATATGTTGAAATCCACAACCGATCCCTATTCCATAGATATAGATAATGTAATAATAAAGTTAGCTATAATTCGGGTGTGGCCATGAATTTTGTCCGTTTGCCATAGCTTCGTCAAAGATGTACACGGTTTTCATGGTGCATGATTCCCTGATTGAAACACCATCACATCACGTCACATCCCATCACATAAAGGAAAATATGCTGCAAAAATTTCCTTCATAGAGCCTCTTAGGCTAACAACTCACCAACTCCGAAGTTGAGAAGATATTTCTCTTCATTTAAATCAAATTGAGTGTCTACTAGAAATTTCTTCCATGATGGGTTTTGATAAGTCAAGTTTCATTGAGGATTAATAAAGCGGACTAAACTTTTTAGACTCTAATATAAGTTACATCGGAAGTGGTTTACCTTTTACAGTTCTTCTGGGCACCTAACATTCAGTTGCTTTTGCATTCAATCATATTTGCCGGACCACGAGGTGGAGGACTTTCACAAAACCTACAACAACTCGCCAACTAGCTCAAGCTTCCCACCACCAAAATCCAAACCTTATAAAACATCTCCATATCTATGGCCTCACCTCCCTCTCCACTTTAATATCAAACAAACGACAATTCAAAGTCACCCAACACACCTCTTCTCACCATCACCCCGTCCTTAAAATATAACAAAATCCCAAAAATGCATTGACCATAGACAACTTAGTCTCTTCACTCCCTTAGCTCAAGATAAAGAATTGCACTCAAATACCGAATACACGGTATTATAAAATTCAAACCCACATCATCCTTGGTTACCATGCATAGAATCCACCCCTAGAAGGGTCAGTAGCTTGCAAGCAAAGAGGCTCTTCATTCATGTTTGCTCTTCAGAAAGTCGGCGTTTTATGTATGTATGTATGTATGTACACACACATTTATATTTGCCTTTGAATGATTATTTTGTGCATAATCAAAGATTAAAATTGACTGATTAGGGTAGATGGTGCCTGCCGGTGTCCAGGAGAATTTTGGGCATAATTGGTGAAGATCCTAGTGATTCCAAGTCCAACCGGTTACAGGTTGACATCTTCCAGTGTATAGATTTATAGATTTGAGGTATATTCTACAGATTCTTGTAAAATGATGGGTAATTTTCCTGAAGCCTTGAACTTCAACCAGTTATTTCTCAAACTCAACCGGTTCATCTGTAACTTTGCAGTCGGTTCTCCCTGTTCATTGGTGCCCGCCGCTATTCCGTACTGATTTGCACGCAACTGGTTTACTTCTCGTTTCTTTCATTAATTGTCCTGGTCATCACCAACCCACATCCAAAGTGTAGAACATTTGTGAATAATCCGACAAACAGTCCCCCATCAGTACCATGCTCTCTTGTGCATTCGAGTGTTAAAAGTGGTACTTGCGATAAGCAAAAGACACATGACCTTGTACAACAATGGGATAGAGGAGGCGTCCCCTTGCACCTTGTTCTTAATTAGAGTCCAATATTGCCAACTGGAGCCCTTATCTCAAAAGGCCGGAATAGGCAGTGAGTAGTAGTACCCTGGAGCTCCAAACCATTGTTGTTGCAGATTTCGCATGCCTTTTCGTTGAAAAGGTCAAGAAAAGGATAATTGTTAGCCAATTGAGGAACCTCTGGCCATGGCCCTGTTTGGCGGACACACCCCACTTCTGGCGAGGGAGAAAAAATAAAAACTCTCAACAACTAATTGTCGGCTCGGGATGAATGATCGGACTCTGTGTGCCTGCTGCAAAGCACAACTCAGGATGATGCTTGGAAATTACAAAGAATGTTTTGTTTGTCGTGTGGTCGGTTTTGGTGTCACTAATGCGGGTTTGGTCCAAGAGGAACTGAAAACGATGCTTCAAGATCTGAAAAAACAATCCAATTGCAATTTATCTGATGTGGGTTTGCTACAAGAGAACAAACGAACGTTGCTTGCACTTGAAGATCCGATGAAACAATCAAATTGCGATTTATGATGTGTTCATAAAGAAAATATAAAAAAAAAACATCATGATACTGTACAAGCAAAACACAGAACTTGTAATGAACTCTTGCCGAGAGATAAATATAAACTATCTGTCATCAAAATCTGAAGATATGTAGAGTCAGCAACTGATGACCTGGACTATGGTCATGTGGACCAATTCGTGTAATATTATTATTTTTAGACTTGTGTACCTGGGGGATGCACCTTTCATTAAAAACCAGGAACCACGTGCGTTCACAACATATTCTAAGAACTCCCTATATACAAGTCTTATTTTTTTGTAAAATCAAGCAATACACATACAATTCCCATGTTAAAAATGCATGTGACAATATGTATACATAAAAAAAATTACATTCATATATAGTCATTAACATAAGTATACAAATATACTTTTGAATAACAATCAACCTTTACCATATGTAAAATGAAAAATCCTAGCATTCATTATAAAGTCGTTGAAGACTTTTTCATTCTCGGATGTAACTCATAAGCATCTAAGTTTACAATATATGTCATAAAAGCTAATGGAATTATTGTTTCAAAAGATTAGTAAGATCACAAGAAGTTTTCATCAAAAGTGATTAGTAAGATCATAAGTCCACTTATTGTTGGCCTTTTTGATACCAACATAAGACAATCTCCATGTTTGATGGACAGTCCATCAAGTCAATTGGATCCCTATACTCCACCCAACGATGACCAAATTTTCTAACGAAGCAAACCTTAATTGGAGTTGATATTTTTGGTCTATCATTTTTTTGACAATTCTAGTTTTAGGTGTGTTCTTGTCTTGACTTTCATGGCCTGCATCTTATAGTTCTGATAGCCATCAAAACCCAAAATATCTTGAACAAAAAATAGCCACTTGACCCATTTTATTCCATTTGTTAATAAGCTTATGCCATGCATGCTTTAATGATAGCCACAACTCAATTCGGAGATTTGACGAGCATTTTGCTCTCTATTCAAAACCAAGAATTCAATCGATGGAGGAATTTACCTATAAACACCTATTGTTGCTTCCACAATCAAATATACAAAACCACTAATGTGACAAACACCCAAAAGGAGGTAGGGGCAATGTGAAACACACAAAACAAATGAAGAAAGGAGTTTTGAGCAACTTCGAATTTTTTTGTTGGTCTTTGTGACAAGACTTAACTTCTAAGTCACCTAATGCATGCAATCATTACCTTCATCAACCACCCATATCAACCACTTGTATTCCCTTTGATCAACCTCCACAAAGAAGCGCAGTCCATTCCTCTTGCAACCCTAAGCAAGAAGTGGCCTCGTTTTCAGCTCAACGACCCCTTCCAAAACCCTAATGTTGCCTCCTCCATACATGCATGGATGAAATAAGGAAATGAAATTTTGATTCATCCTAGTTTCAACCAATATTAAACACTCATCCCATAAAGTCTAGTGATATTATCATACAAATATAAACGTTGTATACTTTCTAGAGGTCATTCATACATGTACATAACTACGAGTTACAGTTTGTGTAACATATGTATACGTAATACGGCAAATTCAGAGTAATATCCCTACTGTGCACTCACGCATACTCATAAGTGTTGTGAACTCCGAGATGACCCTAAACTACCGGGTGATAGTGGAGAGGTACCCATTTTTGAATGGAGTGGTTGGTGATCCTACTGTGAAATTTTCTCTCTACTTGACAAAAAAAACTAACTAGGTAGGTAAGAAGCCAAGAGCCCACCCACCGCAAGGTAGGGAGTAAACCCCACCCTGCACCAAGAAGATTCTTGAGTAGAGTTCAAATTCATGTCAGATTGCCCAACGTTGGTTATTTATTTATTTATTTATGTGTTATGAAAGCCCCACCACCCCCCGGGGCTCATGTATCAAAAATGTCAAGTTTTGGACTTACTGTATCTGTAATGTACAACATCTACGGAACTTCTGAATTGTATCACTTGCCAGGGATTTTAATGCTTTTGTTTACCTTCTCAGCAAAGTTGGCTCCTGCAGCAGTCAGTTGGTACCAATTCCACTGCCAAGAATTGCAAGGCTACATTTGATCTTGAATGATAACCATATCCAATTCTTGGAGGACTATTTACTTGCCCATTTCCTCAATTTTTGACACAAATTTAGCAGTTCCTGAACAAGAATTTAGTCGTTCCTTCAAATTGATCTACCTAGTAGCAACTATGTGATAGCCGTAAGATGCTTTCTGGTTCCTCTTTTAAATTGCAAACTTTAATCTCTGCACTGGTTCTAACCCGGTGTGGTCTGTAGGTGAATACATGATATCAATAATCAACCGATATTGGTATCAAAGAACCTAGTACCCATGGCTATCAAAATTATGATACCAATCAGATGTTGGTTTATATTGGGTATGTCAAGATAAGATAATCTTCGTTTACCTGTGTTATAGTTTGGGTTAATGCCATTTTAAACCAAATTGATATTAGGACAATTTTGCTTAAATATGAAGGTTTTTGCATGATACGTAGACCCGAAAGTTATCAAAAACATATATATTGTCAATTATCCATACCCAGCCGATATCAAAAGAATGCAAAGTACTCATTATAGATAGGTCCGAATGGAATCAAAGAAAGATGATATCAAACCAACACTAAATTCCAACCTATATATATATATATATATATATATATATATATATATATATATATATATAGAGAGAGAGAGAGAGAGAGAGAGAGAGAGAGAGAGAGAGAGAGAGAGAGAGAGAGATCAATTAGTCGAAGCCGAATGATAGTGTAATGGAGTGTGTTATACGCTTGAGTTTGTCGCTAGGGTATTCGAGCCTAAACACACATTTTTCTTCAACAGTCATCAATGGACGATGCTCCTAGATTTGTATTTAGAATGAAGAGACATGGTACATTTTAGACGACTTTTTACCGCTTTACAATCGGTGTCCGTTTCGATAGGCTTGGTCAAACTAAGCACCCAAAAAACCTTTCTCCTATAACACCGCGGTGGCCCATGGCCACGAATTTCGGATTCAACCAATTGTACGACGACCTCGTAATATACTTGATCCACAAATATTCTATCAACATGACCTCGTGAGTCTAGTTCCATCCCACCACAATTCAAGGTGCGTAGCTAGGGTTGGCGCCCTACAACCACGATGACCCAAAACCCACCATAAAGGGGAGCACCCAGCTTGAAAAAGCACTGCAGTGTTCTCGAGGTTCAAGAAACGTGAGGCCAAAATGGACACCGATTGTAAAGTGGTCAGAATTTCTACAAAATGTAGTGATCCTCTTCATTTTAGGATGCAAATCTAGGAGTGTCGTACATGGATGACCGATTAAGAGATTGAATTACCTTACAAGCATGGCCTTTTCTCAAAATGCACGTCAAACGCTTACATCAACACACTAAAGTAAGTGTACGTTAAACACACTCTTTTAACTCTTCGTCACCTACTTGTCCACCTAATCTCGTGAGCAAGGTAGGGCCAACAGGCTCAAATTCATGTCGGACTGCCCGACGTTGGTTTTTTCTTTCTTTCTTTCTTTCCACCTAATCTATACCGAACGTAAAAGTAGTAGGAGATGACTAAGATAGACGTGCCTGATTCGCTTATTGATCTTAATTGCAGACCTATGTTTGAGTGGTATGTGGTTAGGAGTGGCTCCAAAATCGGATACTAAAAAGACATGTCTCTAAAAAAGATCAGACTATGTGTTCAAATATAATAACCAATATGAGCTCAATAATCAACATAATTGGGGGGGTGGGGGGTATATGACCATTTAATGAGCATGAAAATCTTCACTTTAATAATGAATAAGATATTCATATGAGCTCCAAAAATTATGAGGAAAGTGACCACAACCTCAATTTGGATTTGCTCACCATCTCATACTGTTCACTTGTTTCAAATCCTAGGAGAAGTAGGTTATTCGGAAAAGTAACCATTTAAGACCCATTTACCTTAGCAAATCCAAATCGACGCTATACCCATTGTCCCTACAAATTTGGAGCTTGTATGACTGCCTTATTGATATCATAGTAAAGGCTCAGGCAAATTGTATAGGGTTAAGTTGGAGGACCATTCAAGTCATTGTATTTAGAAATGTTTTTTATAAGGCTTAAAATGAGTTGCATGAAAACTTGAAAGGGTTGTTGGTGTCTACTGCTGAAGGGCAAATTGTGAAATATTGTCTTTTCTTTTTCTTTTTCTTTTTCTTTTTTGGGTTTTCCTTTTTTCCTTTTCTTTTTCTTTTTGTAGAAGCAACAATGTTCAACAACCATTGTAACATTTTTGTATAGTACGCTATGTGGAACTTAATTTGTAACTAACTCAAATGCTCTAACGTAGAGGGTGCTAATTCCAACTCCCTCTTAAAAGGATCCCTTGTGCATGCCTCCTAATCCCGTAGCTAGAGAACACCTTAAACTATCCGAATGTCCTTGGCGCAAAGTGGGACAATTTTGGGAGAATGCACAGTTATTTTTGAACGAAAGTGGGATTGCATTTGGACGAGGGTCGGGACATAGCTAGGGGTGGTTAGTTATATTTTTTATTTTATTAAGATCTTGTATGCAAAAGTTATAAGGGATCAACTTTCTATTGGATGGAGTGTTGGTTTCAATGCATGGGTGGTTAGTTATATATTTTATTTTATTAAGATCCCATATGCAAAAGTTATAGGGGCTCAACTTTCTATTGGGTGGAGTGTTGGTTTCAATGTAGGGGTGGTTGGGGACATTTTTAGAGAAAGCGGAGTTGGTTTTGGACGAAAAACGTGGGCGATTTTGGAGGATTGTTGGAATGAATTTGGGAGCCCTTTGTAGTGGAAAAGGTGTGCCTGTATGGAGAGAGTTAGGAAGCCATAGTTAAGTGGCTTCAAAAATTTGTAGTATATTCATATGAGGTGCATTTTATTTAAATTTCATTTTCATCATGCCTAAGCCAACTTACAAATCATATCATGCATACCAATAAAATAAAATAAATTCAAAATTAGGCTAATCATGAAACGGTTGGTTTAAGCAACCTTCACCTTAAGAGCATGTCCACCCACACAAAAAATTGTCATTCTCTCTGGTCCTACTTCAAAGGGAGAGAATGTATAATGACCACCCACCACATCCCACCCCATCTCCCTCCACAACATTCAACATAGTTTTGGAGGGACAATAACAAAGAAGACCCCCCAAAGACCCTCCATTTTGAGACAATAGGATAGTGGGTCCTTTAACCTGGTCATACCTTGTTATGTTATGCTAATATGTTACTCTTTCTTATGACTTTGTGCATTGCACTGTTGACATTTTTCATCGTTATTTTATTAATATGCACACATGCACATTATCCTCCTACACACTTTAGGAATATCGTCTAATGTTCTACTAGATGAGCAATTGGTATTGTAGCGGTCATGGTTGTTCCAATATAACGTTGGGGGCCTTTCCGCCTAGAAAGGTAAGTGCACGGTAAGTAGGCCTAAAAACAACCAAAAAATGGACTTTTTTTTATGGCTAGCCCACTTCTCCTCAGAGTGTTATACATGCGATTTGCACAAGGTGATTGCAAATTCAAACTAAGGCCTGAGCAATTTTCCCATAATTTTTGTAGCTCATATGAATATCTTATTTGTTATCAAGGCAGATATTATCTTTCTTCATAGTTGATCATGTAGGTCCCCTTCCCCATTGTGTTAACTATTGAGCATAAAAATCTTAGCAATTGTTGATTTATTATTTATTCACATGGCGACTTATAACATCAAAGACTCATGTAAAAATATAACACATTGGTGCCCAAAGCCCAAAGCTATCTATCTATCTATCTATCTATCAGATAGATAGATAGATAGATAGATAGATAAAATTTGTTCTTATGGTGTTCATTTTTGTATCCACACCTATCATACACCACTCAAATATAGGCGTCTATTTAAGAGATTGTTGGAATTGGTAACTAGATTATACAATTCCCAATCCAATCCAACAATTGAAATTGTTTGGGGAGGTGAAAGTGCCCAACCAATATTTAAGTGAAACTAGACAAGGGCCTGGTCCAAAACTACAACGTGTTCACTTGTATGGTGTGATCCTTCAATGAAATATGCAAAGATCATTATGATAACATAAAAATATTGGTTGTACCTACCCACATGGGTGTACAAAAAGGTGTATTGTTTGGAGGTAAGGGATACAAATTGCACACAATTGTAGGGTGTTGATTTCCTTCACTTTGTACATATATTAGGCTACTTCTAACCCGATAAGAATTGTAAGCCTACATTAAGGACTATAGGCATCATGTTTTCGGGGGCTATGCATATTAGGCATTTCACTGTTTACCATTTTTATAACTTTTGTGTGCATACCTGAGTCCATTTCTCACCTATAAATTTGTACGTATATCTTTTTGTGGCCTTAAATTTTGCACATAGGAATATTAATTTTGTGGCAACACACACGTGCCATTTTTTAAATTTCAACTATATGTGCACCTCTTCAGCATAGAAAATTGGTTTAATTAGATATTCACTATTTATCAATTGATGATATAAATTTGACATTAAAATGAAATATAACTCAATTTCTCATTATATTTTAATATCATCAAATTCAAACAATCATTGAGGATTCAAATATCTCCCATAAAAATTAGATACATTGAATGTGTATTGATGGACATACCCATAGAGTTGAGACAACTAAAAATTCCGTATATTTAAAATATGTCTAGTTTGACTTAAATATGAATTGGCCCACAATTAGGTCACATGCCTTATATACTTTTTATTTTTGAAAATTGTTGTGTAACATGGGGCACTCCTTGAACGGAACAAGTTAACAAACTCATATTCACGTTGGTGAGAAACACCGATGTTTATTTTTCTTTTCTTTCTTTATTGGAGCATCTAACTTCTAAGGTAGCATCCAAGGTTGAGGGCCGCTTTACACTAGAGCTCAAGGGCCCATGACTTGTGATATAAAAATTATGTGGTTGGTTCAGAATCCAAAGACGATCCAAGTTCATTTTGCAGTAGGTCTTCAAGGCCTAAGGGACCAAAGAAGTCGAATGAATGAAAATCCTACATGACATCCTACATGGCAACAAGTGGATATCTTTTCATGCTCTATCAAATATTGTTGTAGACCCATAAAAAAAAAGTGGATCTAACGCAAAACTAGGAACCATAGTAATTAATTAAATTATCATTGGCTTCTAGAAATATTATATTACCATGATAAGGAACCAAACCTGAACATATGTTGTGGTCCCTCAACATGGTTCACTTTCACTTTCCACTAAGCCTGAAGACCCATGAATTATAAATTTGGATTTTTATTTTCCACAATACGACCTTTGGATGATTTTCAAGGACCATTAAATTTTCATGGTCACAGCTCTTGGTCTGTGTGTAAAACATCCAGGATTATTCAAGTTAGTTAAGCTCATGAATCCACTTGGGCCTGAGCAATGCATGGGGAGAACCGACCGCTAGTTATCAGATGAACCAGCTGAGTTTGAGAATTAACCGGTTCAAATTCAAGTCTTCAAGAAACTTACCGATCCATTCAGACGAATTTATAGAATATTTCCTGAATCTAATCAACAAAAAACAACCAAAAGATGTCAACAGTTAACTGCTTCATCTTGGAAACACTCGGATCTCGACCAATTATGCCCAAAAATCTCCCCGGAAACAGGACATGAGACCTTGGGTCCACCTGCCAACAAGTGTGATGTGCAGTTTAATAGGGGGGAGCAAACATTGCGTGTGCCAGTTCTGCGCAACATTGAGCAAATAACTTTGTCTCTAAGTTATAACTTAAGCTTACACTCTCATCTCAGCACAGCACACTGCTGCCACGTCTTCAGAGTTCAAAATTGTTGGGAGCGTTTGGAGCTTTCTGCGGATCGAGCAGTGAACCGGTAGCAGCATTGGACCTCGAGCAGAGTGCTAAAATTCGGTGCAAGTTCACCAGTTTTGTGTTGGATTGTAATGGCCGTTGGGTGTTCCCCAGCCCAGCAGCAGGTGACTGGCCTCACCAGTATTTCACCGCCAAAAATAATAAAAATCTTTGGGCAGACTGCATGCAAAACCGTTTTGTAATCACTGTACTGGAGCATAGGAATGTATGTGAATGAAGTTGATTGTGTGACCCATTTTAGAAATTGAGGTGGAGAGCAAACTCTCTTCGTGATGGGGATTACAAAGCCAAGTTTCTCTTTTGTGTTGGAGCAAGAGTATGTTGTTGCGTACAAGCATACCTCTCATCCATGCATAGAAACATGCTTTGCGTATACTGTAGGTTTGTGGATATTTCATCTCTATAGACTAATTCGTCAAATAGATTCAAAATATATATATCTTTGGGTTCTATGCTAATTCAAGACGTTTTGTTGAATGCATGAAAGGTCCACTCATATGCAACAACTCCCTCTTGCGTGTTTGTATGACACATGATGGCAATCAATGAACATGGTCCAGATTTCTAGGCTTTGACCTTGAAAAGCAACAAGAATTTATTGGATATGAACTCATCCAATGAACGTGCTTTGAACCAATTGTAGCTTGTATTCTTAGAACATAACAAATCTCAACAAAATGCACTTAATAAATCTAAACATTCTTCATCTTCTCTTAACCCCTCTCTAAACTATTGGGATTTCACTTGAATATATGATGCATCCTCAAGCTATAGTAATGGATTTATGTAAAGGATTGAACAAATTCTCAAAAAAGAAATAGAAAAAGAAAAACAATTGAATGGAGGATAAACTAACGGATAGGTATGGTACTTACCCATCACATGCAAATTTGGATTACATGTTTTGGAGGACAAGCATGTGGGAGTACCAAGTGGGCATTCATGTTGACAACATGCATGCAGAGCAAGGATTGTCCAAAAAGACAACTACATTCCTAACATAAAGGTTAACGGGCTGGACAATGATAGGCACAATCGAAAGGACAACGAGATAATGCAAAAACTCAAACACGAGAAGAACATTGGCAAGAACGTGCCAAACCCAAAATCTTGAAAAGGTCTCTTGTAAGGGAGAGCATTGAGATCTCCAAGGAGGTGGGCGTGCCACGACCTACTTTTGAGTACTAAAAAGTTGTTTTAGTTGCTTAGATTTCAGAGAGATGAGA
The DNA here is from genome assembly GCA_964035585.1 of Polytrichum formosum. Lineage (NCBI taxonomy): Eukaryota > Viridiplantae > Streptophyta > Polytrichopsida > Polytrichales > Polytrichaceae > Polytrichum > Polytrichum formosum. The sequence goes on along the minus strand of OZ037935.1, from coordinate 13,046,968 downwards.
AACAAAGACTGCCTAAACCTTAACTTTGGCCAAATAAATGCAAAACCACTTATGTGTCAATGCATCCTTTGTAAAGAGGCTCTTTCCTTTCCACTTCAAAGCCCTCGGGTGAGTGGGTGGGTGGGACATCTCCCATAGCAACATAAGAATTTAGCAAGCATATTTTGTAATAGCATGGATTCTTCACAACAATTAAGTACTACTAAACTTAGAATCTGGAGCCTAAACCTCTATAAAGGGCACAACTTATTGGACCAATGCAAGCACGACTTAAGTTCATATACGAAACATGTATATCTAATGCTTGTAAGTTATCTTACAAATCCAACTATAGAAATGTATGTCCACATGTTACCATAATTATGAAGTAAGAGAACCCAGTCATTTGTGTAAACAAAAAGGAGTGAGTGTGATGTGGTGTCAAATATGTGAAGAGCATGTCTCACATGTGTCCAATGTGCCTCTAACCAACTAGATGAGGTTTAGTAGCGTACGCGAGGTGAGATGTAGCATGACTCAATGATTATTCATGTTACATATAAATCTATTGTAGGTAAAAAGGTTTCAAAGTAAAAAAGAAGTCATGCAATCAAATGCCGCACGTGTTCTTTTGCCACTATTTTCTACACACACAAGTAAGCACAACCCTTTCAAACTTTGAATAATAAGCACCAACCTTGCTACACTATGTGTTTGTACTATCCAACAACTTAAAAAAGTAAGCAACACATTGTGGGGTTGCAGTATTTATTTTAAGAATGCTAGGTTTAGGATATGTTGCAATTAGGTTAAAGCAAATCTAACCTTCTTTCAATCTAGTTAAACACTTTCTAATACGATGTGACCAATGTGTTAATTTGTATATCTTGGAAATAAATCATAAAAACATGGAAGATAGAGGTATATAAAGTTATGTAAACTCAATTTTTGATTTATGAGGTCCCAAGGAATGAGGCAAAGTGGAGAGAGTTGGGTCATCTTTGGTAGATGTAGGATTGAGGTTGTTTGTTTTTGGAGTAAGATGAAATGTTGATTTATTTCCAGATGAAAACATTTTACATGGTTTATTTGGAAAATTTCAAGCATTCCATTACCTATTCAAAAAGGCTTTTAAAATAGGCAATAGCCTATAGGAATGAGGGACATAGTATGACTTTTCAATTTGCTTCTCGGATGTCATAGAATTCAACTCATTTTTATTTTATTTGAAAAAACCCCTTGGCATAGCTCCCCTACATGAGATTCATCACTCTTTATGATGAGTGTCTCCAATCATGAAATGATTAAATGCCCATAGTGATTTTTTGCTTGGAAATCTCATGCGCCCTATGAAACTTCATATTGCATCATTCTTAGGATCCCTCTTAACTCTTGCCCAATCATGGTTGTGGATGAGATTACATGTAGCATTCTATGAAAATAATAAATACAATTCCAATTCCTTATAAATCATCCGAAAATGGATTATTATTTCTTATATCCAAGGTCTATGATAATATAAGTTGACTACGTAAAAAAACAAAATGAAGAAATAACATGCCCAAAACCAACAATATCCTACGAGAAGAGATACTCAAAGTCTCTTAGAAATAGAGGCCATGTATCTAGAGGATCACAACCCCCCCCCCCCAAGTCACCACATTGTGATAAGCAATGCATATTGAAACACATTATTCTTGCAAACCCTAACAATGTCATCTATTGCAAACACAAGAGCAAGTCATGCTACAACAAGGCGGTCCAACACAAGCCATTTTGATGATGTACTCAAAGTTCCCAAAAAGCTCATGCCTTTGCTCACCAACATTAGCATTATAATTATAGAGTTTTTCTCCAACTTGCATACTACCTTCATTAAAAAGTGGACACTTTCAAATATTTGTAACCAATGCTCCATGTTCATTCCTTAGTAGGATCCTCGAGCCCCTTCATACTCACAACTTTAACCTTTAAAGGTCCAAGGTCCTTCTAAAGAACACGATGGTCACTTTACATAAAGGCCCAAAAACACTTCAAGCCAAGAATGCTAGTTCTTCTTGTTTGGAGGCCAATTCTTGGCCCAAATTTCCCTCACTTCCCTTTGTAAGAGCTGAAACCCTTTTCGGACTTGGATGGCACAAGAAATGGAATGATATTACTGGGCTTGAGCCAAGAAAACACACTACCTTGAAGAAACCTACCCATATGTTTTTCGGGTAGAACAAAGTTTTTGTTCATCAAATTTACATGCTAGGTTCATGAATGTCTTGGGCCTCCATCAAATGTGTAGTTAATATTTTTGCTATCACTTAATTCAACCCAAGGAAAACAACCCATGGAATTAGGTTTCAAGGAAGAGTGAGCTAGTGTCTATAAGGATTAATGTCACATTGGATTAAGGATTCTAATAACAATCTACGTTCTTTCACTCCTTCATTCCTTCTTTATTAAGCTTAATCTCCACTTTTATGATTCATTGTGCTTTCTCAGTCGTGTGTGATTTTATTCTATGTGTGGCGACTCTATCACTCTAATTCCATCCTCTAAATCAGCCGTGAAGCTCAAGAGCTTGGCAAATTGCCAATGGCCAATAGTCAGGACAAAGTCCAGGGTAATGTCTTTTGAGTAACCGCATAGTCTTGAATTATCATGAAGCCTGCTTGCAATAATCTCAAATTAGGTTCACTAAATCAACTTACAATCATCATGCAACTCTTCACAACTGTAATCACCACCTTCATCTTTGGTGGACTTGGCAACTTATCTCAATATTCAAGCACATAAGTTAACTTAACATCAACACATCATCAAGATAGGCTATATCCTTTGTTTATATGCTCTTAGTCTATATTTTGCACACAAATAATCTTTATTATTTATCCACTTACTTCAGTAATGTAAAGTCTTTCTCCTTTCAAGGTAATGTCCTTGGCAGTCTATTGCATGCATAAAGTATCACTAGGCTTTGTCATCACTGCCTGCATGCAGTCTCTCTGTCTCCTTCCATTATGGTGCAGTAGACCTACTTAGGCCATTTTCTCTCAATCTTTACCACAAGGTATTGCCTTTCATCTACTAGGCTATCTCCTGACCTAAGTCATGACTATGGCCTACCAATCTTATACAATCATGATTGTGCCCGTCGCAGGCCTCTCAGTCTTTACCTCTCATGGCTAACCACGGGGGGGTCACTCTATAGGATTTTTGTGCACCACGTGCGGCGGAGGGGTATTTGTTTAGGGGCTATTTACCTCCAAGGCATGAATTAAAAGCACCCTATAATTACTTAATTTTCTAAATTGGCCTATTTTTTTGCACCCTACCATTACTTATATTGCCCATGTCATTGTAATTTTTTGTAGTCTACATTCCTTTTAATTTAAAAAAGTATATGCAATGCAAAAGTGGTGGGAAAAAGCAAGGCAATAAAAAGTATAAAGAATACATACCATTGCTAAAACTAAGTACAAAAAACTTAAAGTGGAAACACAACAAGAAGGCTTAGGATGGAAACACAACATGAGTGAGCATGTGTTCACAAACACAACACCCGCTCCGTAAAAATACTTCATTCAAAGTCAATTTACATACTTGTGAAGACCAAAACCATAGTGTACAATACTTACATAGTGTGAAACACTCCAAGCTTGGTCATGAACCCTACATAGTCATGACGCCAGAGAAAATATGTCGGGAACACATTTAGAAAGTGCAAGAATCTACCTACAAGACACTAAGATTGCACGATGAGAGAGAGCTTGGAGCAATCAAAGATGGAAGTTGGATTGAAGGCAATGTCACAATGATCTTGCAAAAAGATCGCAAAATAAAGAAAACTAAATAGTTGGGCGAATATGGTAGGGGCAACATGCAAATCACAAAGATTCTAGCATTGAATAAAACATCTGCTATGAAGAAGTGGTGGTGGAAGTGCATATACGTGTTGGAGATGATGATGTCGGAGTAGAGAAGTCACCAAAAAATGAGAAACCATAGGAAAAATGAAAAATGAGAGGCCACCAAGAGAAGGGAGAGAAGGGAGAGAAGCCACCGAACGGTTATTCTATATCTACAAGCATCTTGCTTGGAAATTGCCTAATGTTGAGTATTCAACCTTAATCATTGAGTGTTGGACCTTCAACAAAGCCTATTACTTCTATATTGAGACTATACCAGATTCTACATTAAGAAAATACCCTTTCTCTTTGCAAGCCAATGTTCTCCTAATCACATCGAGAGGGAGGAGAAGGTGGTTACAAGCCATAACCGAATTGATGTAGCGATAGCCTTCTAATCTCACTAAGGATGAGATTCTAACTACCATCACTGGATGAGAAAGCATGTGAACATGAAAATTGTCCTTCTAGCTAGGCTATGGCCGAAAAACTTAGTCTACAAAAGGTGTCATCGAAAGATGAAAGGCGAACTCATCTTCTCTGAAGCCACTTCTCTAGAAGTGAGAATTGTTATACTTTTTTGCCTAAAGATTGCATCCATAGGAATTGAAGTGAACACATTGTTGTGATGAGGAGGAACCACACTTCATGCTTTTCATTTCAGTTTTATAGAATAAATGCAAATAGCACCAATTTTCTATATATATATATATATATATATATATATTTGTGTGTGAGAGTGTGTGTGTGTGTGTGTGTGTGTGAGATCATGTGCGCGCGTGTGCCGACTTGTTCTTATATTGAGCACATGGACATGCCACGTAAGGAAGGTCATTATGATTGCAAATTACAAAATCATGAACAATGATCAAATGTAGGGTCCCTAGAATCCATTGGAAATGGGGGAAAGTAAAAATAAAATAATCACACATATGTACTCAACAATGTGATGAAGAATGTTATAAGTAACTTATGGTGTTTCAAACATGATTAAATAACATTCGTAAAACGAATGTGCATTGTCCCTCAATTGGCAAGTTTAGCTCTTCAAAATCGTAACAACATAAAACAAAGGCAACATACACAAAGAAACCATGAAATTCTTCCTCAACCTTAAACTCCAGATATCCATAAGTAACACTACTCATGATCAATCTACAACACACAACCCTAAAAAAATTACATTTCTCATTCATAGCAAATTTAAATGACAATAAACCCAAGTAGACATCCGTCCATAGCCCAAGCCCCAAGGTGGTCACTCCTTTCTTGAGTTCAAAACCACATATGTTTAAAGAAGCACTATGTTTTATATGTTTTAAATATTTAATAGGAATAACTCATCATTTTTCTTCTTGAGTAAATATCCATGGTGTATAATGCTATTCAAAGTATAGTCATGAAATTTGTTAAACTATTTTGCATATAGCCTGCCTTTTTTAAAACTAGAATGACATAGAAATTGACTAAACAAATGACTAGAGAAAATTGATGTCATATGTATTTCACAAAATATCCCGCAAAATATGATGTCGTGCTTTATAGCTCTAGTAAAAAATTCATGATCTTCCCAAATATTCATAATACATGATATAGGGGTGGGAAAACCCAATTTCACATGGCATCTTAATATGTGGAGAGTGATATGCCCCATGGCCTAAATAATAGATGGTAAAGCATGATTCATCACTTTAAATATAGTCAATAATCCTCTACATAATTTACAATCTCACCCTCAAATGAATGCAATATCCCCTCTCGCCCCCCCACACACACACACAGGGGGGCCACACATATGAGGTCATGTTTTATAGATGTAATAAAAAATTAATGTTTTCCCATATATTTATAACATATGATATAGAGATGAAAAGACTCAAATTCACATGGTATCTTAATAAGCAGGAGAGTGGTGTCTCCCAAGGCCAGATGATAGATTTGGCACTTTAAATCTAATCAATAATTCTCTACACAATTGACATTCTCACCTTAAATGAATGTAATACCTCCCCCCCCCCAAAAGCCCCAACAAATTCACGAAAAGAACACAACTCATAACTCTCTAAGACGACTATCTCCGTGTGAAAATCATGCACTTAATGAGCCCCACCAAATTCCAAAGTTGTACAATCAAATGAATGCAACATTGTGCAATGCTCAGTATAAGAAGAAAAAAAATATCATGCTCTTGTCTCACTAATCACAAGGAGGCCTCACAAGATTTCAAACCTAAATCTCTTATAAAAAAAGGTTCTCAACTACCCCTAGGAAACGTAACTTCGAGGTACCTATGAAAAAATCTCCAAACCCCTAGAACCCCCACAAACACAAATATGGGACAAATACACTCCCAACCAAATGAGATTGAACCTAATAATCTTACAAACTCACAAACACTTTGCCAATCCTCCCTCCCGCATATCACAAGCCATCCAATTGGAAATACATGCAATCCAATTGGAAATACGTGCAACAAACAAATAACCAAGGTGCAACTACACAAATATTTCTCATCAATCACAACTTCGTTCATAAAGTAGACGCAATAATCAAATATCATGAGAGAGATGGGCATTTCTTGAATAGATCTAAGCTTATTTTCAAGCATAGAACACTATATTCGTTAATTGGAGACTTTTGAAAGTCTCAAAATGAAATACGCCCATAGTTTGGGATGCCAATATTATGAGCATGCGGAACATTGGGAACATCGGGAACATCGGGAACATAACGGTTTGCAACTTCGCATGCAAAGAATATGCACAACACTCAAAATAGTAAGTCTTTAAATCATAATCAAAACATGAACTATAAGTGGAAAATAACAATCGAATCCCAAAAACAAATGCTTTTATGTCCTTATAAAGTTTAGGATGCGCATCCCATATATAAGGGTCTTATGGAATTGGATGGCACATCCCAAACGTATGTATAAATTTGATACTATCCGCAATAAAACCAAGTCTACAAAGTGCCCCTATTTTCCACATTAATTCCAACCTACGTTATGTTTCCCCATCTCCATCTTCCGCTTCATATCCATTATCGGCATCATTTTCCGCAGCTGCAATACGTACCAAGTTGTCTTTGGCAAAATCTATATGTTTTTGGGGGATGGTCATTGTTTCCGATTTAGAACCTTTGCGCGGCTTCCAAGCACAAAGGATGGTATCCGTGTTTATCCAAACCGGTCCGTACGCGGAGTCCACTGTCCACTTGAAACCCTTTTTGGTGTCCCAACCTAAATAGGTGCGGAGCACGTTCTGGTCTTTGGTGCTCGGACGGCAATATTCCACTTCAATTTGACGAAAGTTGGGGCTAGTTCTAACAAAATTGGGTGAAGACAATGCTTTCACCAACCAAATTGGTTTGGGGTGCTCCTCATCTCCTGCTCGTACGAGGACCATATAACCCTCGTGGCAATCAACACCCACACGAAACGACGGAGCCGGACGATTGCGCGCAGGGCCAACGTAATGCTCGTCCATTGCAAACTCTTCACGGACGTCTCCATTGCTAAAGAACATAGCATCGGACTCCACAACTGTCAAACGACTTTGTGGCCAAAATCCTTGTGTCAAAGTCGTACGGGTGTCGACACCAACGGTCATCAAGGCTGAGCGTATGCGATCCCAATACGCGATCAACGGCTCATGAGTATCCCTAACACGTCTGGTGATGTCTTCTTCACACAACTCTTTCCAATACTCAATGAACCCGGATATGCCTTTTATGATTTCCGGCCCATTCCTCATGGGATCGGGTTTGCAAGGCTTTGGTTCCCCATCCGGAAGCAAACATTTCCCATCCTTGTCTTGACGCCACACGAGTATACCATCCTCCGGGCCCCAATTTGGAGATGTGCACAAAAGCTTGAATTGCATGGCGGGGACACCATCATCCCTCATATAGAAGCGGAATTGTTGTACTTTGGTATGTCCCACCAGACGGTCCACTCCCTTCAACATGTATGGCTTGATGAAGGCCTTGAAATTTGGTATTTCTTCAATCATGTGCGGGATCACCGGCACATTGTCCAAATCCATGTATGATTTCATGAGAAGTGGTATGGTGGGAAAATCCTCTTCATGCAACTTCATGCTCCAACGGCCAAATGAGGCATCAATATCGTCGTGCGTGTGCCCCACCATCAAGAAAGACACAAACACCTCTTTGAAGATGCCTTTTGCCACGAGCATCGACCAAAAACAAAACACGTATCGGCATTTGTTGTCTTTAGCACAAATATCAAGTTGAACGTGGAGAGTTGGAGGCAAGGGTTTTGCAATAATGGGTTCTCCGGGTGGTTCCGGCAATGAAGACATACAAACCTCCTTCCCTTGTAGCACTGCCTCATAAAGGGGTGTCGTTCCACAACCATCGAAAAGGGCACGGGAAGAGTGTACCGGTGGCTTTTCGAGATCGCGCAATAGTTTTGCAAATGAACCGACCGTGTGGTTGGCATCGCCAGGGTAAAAATCCAAACCATAATGGGCATATTTGACATCCACATGTCCATGGGCGATCATACCTAAGAAAAACAAACGATGCGTGAACAACAAAAATATGAAATAACTACACACCGGATGGATGGAGTTGGTCATTTGGAAAACAAACCCAATGCAAATCGGAGATCCTTTCAACACACATGTGGAATTCTATACGAACCTGTGACAGCTACAGGCAACTTGAAGAGACCATCCGTGGCCTTTATTTTGCGTGCATAACAAGGACATGCGGTCTTCGCATGGTCCATTTTATCATGAATCACTGTTAGAACCTCCGCGGGCCTCATTATGGATAGTGCACGGTTCTTGTAGTAATCTTGACGATGTGCCTCCTGGTTGTTGACATGCTCAATGTATTTTCTCTGGTGTCTAGTATGGGATTCAGTGCCTATAGGGTGGGCGTCTCGAAGACCTTTGTATTTCTCACACGCCGTACATCTAGCGAACTTGTCCCCAGGTCTCTTCAAAATGTATTCCGCAAACTGTTGGTTTTTAATTACACTCAACTTGGACAACGAAATGGGCCCACATCCCGCGATGCGACCCACTTCGTTGATGTCCGTTAAGATGTTCTTCCATTTCGTGCCCGTGGGCAACACCATTTGAACAACTTTCTCACCTGATGACAATGTCCTCGTCTTGTGGGGCATTGCATCGGCCAATGGCACTATGATGGTGGAGAGGGTCGCGGATGCTTGGAGTGTCGCCTCCCTAGGTTTCTTTGTGCCAGAGTTGCCATGAAATCGAGGTCGGCGACCCAACAAAGAATACTTCCGAAACCTATAGAAGTCAGCCTTGGAGACCGCATGGATGATATACCACGCTGTGCAACAAACGTCCACATTCTCAAGGGTCACGACCTTACGGCCATAGGTATCAATGTGCAAATTTCTGTGGACCTCGAGTTTCTTTGCCGACCGCATACGAAAATCCGCAAGCCACATCTCTTGACGAAGAGACCGAATTTTTTCGCGTGGAAAAAATTGGCAACATTTCATCGTGCAACAATCCTTTCCAGAAACGAGACGGATAGAATCGTCTCCCAAGATGCGATCCCGCCGTCTCTCCGTATCTCCGCGAGACACGCGACTTGAATCGTATTTACGTAGGCCTTTGCGAGGACGAATTGTGCCCAACAAAGCTAACTGCGTTTGCTTGTGCCGCCGTCCATGATCCCACAAGCTTACTTCTTCATGGAGAACCCTACGAAGGGGCCATCGACGCAAGGAAAATCTCCACGTCAACGGGACCTCACACGGTGCCAAGGAATTCAAGATGCACACGCCCACATCATCGAAACCAAGGGGGTTGACATCAACACATTCACGGGGATCGGAGTTTCTACATATGCCATCTGCCACTGGGACACCAAGCTCGTTTAGTAGAACAACATTTAGGCCCACCCATTCCTCCCTCCCGAAACCAGCACATAGAGGAATGTCATCATGGTCATCCCCAGAATGTGGAGATTGTTCGTGGAATTCGAAAGATTCATGGGAGGAGGTATACACAGACACGCCCACCCCGTTCGTCCCGTCATTAGTGTCCGCAGACGGGGACGAGAGGTCACATTCAATATCGGAGGACGATGCATTCGTCGAAAACTCAAATGCACTATCTCCATCATCCACTGCCATCACACCTAAACAAACAACCATGTCATGACCAACCACACAACGGATGTCACGCATACAAGAACGGATGCCACGCATACAAGAACGGATGCCAAGCATACAAGAGCGCACAATATCTGTAAATACATGGCCCGAACTTCGCAAACAACCCATGCTACTATTGGAGTGTCTAAATACGAACAGCTGTATGTTCCTGGCCATACTCTGTCAACTACAACATGGACCATCGCCATTGTGGTGTTTCAGGCCGTTCATTCATAAAAGAAATGCCATCCTGTGTATTGGACGAAATGGATAAGTGTGCGACAAAACAACGTCAAGTCGTCCAACCTATAATAGCATATTTTCGAACCCCCGTTCGTATATATCTACCATTAGGTGTATTTTCATAAATGTATCTAGAGGGATGTAGTGCTGCGCAGAACATACTCTCAGGTGGTATTTACGAACGCACGTTCGTAAACTCAAGGCCATCGTTCGAAAGGGAGTTCGTAAATATGCCATTGAAGTATTTACGAACGCCCGTTCGTATATCACTGACATAGAGTGCCTAGGCATAGCCATATGTATACTATCTCCACATGCTATACTGGTACACATGCGTGTACAACATCCGAACGTCCGTTCGCAAACTCCTGAGTGGCATATTTACGAAATCCATTTCGTATATCAATGATATATTCAGCATATGCATCGCCATACGTATCTGGACATGGTGTTGGTGTGGACCACACATAGGTGCATTTACGAACGGACGTTCGTAAACTCCCGACCATCATTATCTGAACTAGTGACAAATGCATGTGCGACATACGAACGTCCGTTCGTAAATCCTTTGATGGCATATTTACGAACGGGCGTTCGTATATCTCTGCCATATTGTCAGTGCATAAATGTGTAGGAGGGATGTCACTGGATGCGCAGACCGTAATCCTCGGTGGTCTTTACGAACGTCCGTTCGTAAACTCAAGACCATCCTGTGTCTGATCAACCTCCAGTGCGTGCTCCAGCTTTACGAACGTGCGTTCGTATCTCTGCCGTATTGTTTGTTTGCATAAATGCCTGGAGGGATGTCGCTGTATGCGCAGACATCATCCATGGTGGATTTACGAACGCACGTTCGTAAACAGAGGACCCTCCTATGTCTGATCCAATTACAAATGCGTGGACTTAAGCTTTACGAACGTGCGTTCGTATCTCTGACCTATTGTTTGTCTGCATGAATGTCTGGATGTCGCTGTTTGCGCAGACATAATCCCAGGTGTATTTACGAACGCACGTTCGTAAATACTGTCGGCCATCCTATGATCCACCCACTAAAGCGTGCTCCATCTTTACGAACGTGCGTTCGTAAAGCTCCGGTATTAACGGCGGTATATGCGGTGACTGTACGTTGTCTTGTACCTGGGGAGTGTACGCTTGATGCGCAGGAGAATGGCGTGAGCACGCTCCGTGGGGTCTCTAGGGCGCACACTTGGCGTCTGCCGCAAAAAAGAGCTCTGTTATGGGGGGGAAGAGCTTTAAGTACTTCTCTGGAGTGGTTCAAGGGCCCTTGGATGCTATTTAAAAAGCGGATTCCCGCCGCCTACTTTGACCTAACAATATGCCATTCTATCCATGCGGAACATACATGACCCTATGTATGGAACATGAATGGCATGCACGCAACATATTCAAAATATGTACATTGGTTATACACCTTACTTGTTACCAAGGTCTGCCGAAAAAAAATTATAATTTTTATATGTATATATATGTGTATATATAAATGTGTATATATATATGTGTATATATATATATGTGTGTGTGTGTGTGTGTAAATATATATGTATATATGTGTGTGTGTGTGTATATACATGTGTATATATATAGGTGTATATATATATGTATTGTAATAGTTAATGTAATCTAAATATGATGATGGTTAAGATAGAATAAATGATCTGCAACCAAGGTGTGAAGTACAAGTTTTTTGTCAATTAATATTGTTACCTATTATATATTACCAAGGTCTAAGTGAGATATATATATAGAGACAATGAGGTAAGAGTGGGTAAAAATTGATTGTGGAGGCCCTTAAACTTGTAGGTATAATCATATGATTCACATCAAAACATGCCCGTAATACGCTCACAAAGTGCGTGAACACCAATAAAAGGCAGGTTTATCCATTATTATAATGGCTTGTAAGGTAGATTAAGGATATGAATTCAAACCATACCTAGATTAAATGTGGGTTTTATTTCAGATCCCACCCTAGCTGTGGAAAGAGTGAATTAATCCGGCATGTGTGGAAAGGTTTAATTACTTTGGAATCGTGCATAAGATAGAGTAAGCATATGGATTGAAACCATACCTAGGTGGAGCCACACTTATAATTGTGTGTTTTGCATCCCACGAGAAGTATGTGCATAGCTAAAAGTGTTGATTTAAACTAGTCTTAACATATGCATGTTATAATAAGGTCATGGATTGTGTGATCAATCAATTTGCACTTAACACTATTGAAGATTTAGGGATGTAGGGTTTAGGGTTTGGGGTTAGTGTTTAGGGTTTGTGGAAGTTGTGCATGTCTAGTAGTTAATACAATAGATTAGTACACACACAAACAACATTGACCTATCAAAAACCCATATCGCACTAATGCCCCCTTCCCACCTGACTTTAGGTAACACTAAAAGTTGGTTCTAACAACCCGGCCTTCACAGCATCGACATTATGTATTGCCGAGCCTAGTTTGCAAATGATGTGGCATGGCTTAAAAGTGGAGGTCTTAAGCCTCAAGCACCAACCCTCCCATCGGTACCTAAACATGAGGCAATAATCTAGGACGTTTAAAAGTGGTGCCTCCCATCCTTGTCATTGGTTTTTTTAGTCTTAGCTATGAGGGCACAAGGAGCTCCGTTAACAAAAACCATTGGTCAGTTAGGTGAGTGGCAAGGCATTTGGGGATGGGACAAAAACTGCCCAACAATCCTTGCTTGGTAGATAAAACAATGAAGATGTGTGAAAGGTAATTAGAGAAAACCTACTTGAAAGTCTCCAAAGCAAGTTCTTGTAGGTGCATTGGGATAGCCGTATGCCTCCGCTATAAGGGAGGGATCTTTACCCGTTTCCTGGGAAATACTTTTAGTCTTAGCTAAAGTCAAGTGGGAAGGGGGCATAACTTGTTAATTTATGTGTAGTTCACATTTGATGCTAGCCAAACATTCGACCACATGGCTCAAATGTGCTAGTTCAAGTTGGCACCTAATTAAATGAATTGACGACCTTTTGGAAATTGAATTTTCATCCACCTCTTGTAAGAAAAGGACACCGCCTCCTGCCAATCTCAAATTGGGTTCTTTTTGAACCTAGTAATTATTTGAGGAACCATCGAACAACATGAAAGATGTCTCATTCATGAAAACACTATATTTCAAAAGACCATATCAACATCCTTGGGGTTGAATTCTTCTTCGAATCCCTACTAAATGACGTGCATTGTTCACTACGATTTTATTATCGGTTCCCTATTTAAAAGATGTTTACAAGGAATCCGAATGTAGATGTACTAGGGGGATGCACCAATCAAAATTCATGTATTTATACTAAGTTCTTATGGTTAAGGTGATAAACGCATCCACTACATATACATATTACAAAGCATGATTATGTCATGCCTTTCTTATACATCCAATCCCATCCCATCCCCCAATGTCCCCGTCCCCATGCCCACCTCCCATCGCATCCCATCCCCCCCATCCCCCCATCCCATCCCCCCATCCCCTCATCCCCATCCCATCCCCCCATCCCCCACCTCCCCATCCCCCCATCCCCCATCACCCTCTCATCCCGGCCCCCCCAGTGGGGGGAGGCCACGTGTCAACGGCGGGAAAACCCTAGCGGCGGCGGCTACCTCCCCGCGCCCCCTCAGCTCTCCTCCTCATTGTCATTTGGAGCAGAGAGAGAGGAGCGGAGCGCCGAGCAGATGTGGAGCGAAGCTCTTGCGTTTTTTCCTCTCGTCTTTTAATAGTATTGTGCGTGCGTGTGTTGAGAGATATTAGTTTTGTTGGCGCGAGTTTCAAGAGTTTAGGGCAAAGTGCTTATGTTACAAGCTTGAGAGTTGCAAGGTTTTGCGTAGCAAGCTTCAGACTGTAAAGCGAAAGAGTTACAAGGTTGAGAGTTGCAGGGTTTTGAGTAGCAAGCTTGAGAGTGTAAAGCGGAAGAGTTACAAGCTTGAGAGTTGCAGGTTTCAAGTAGCAAGCTTGAGAGTGTAAAGCGCAGTACAAGGTTGAGAGTTGCAGGTTTCAAGTAGCAAGCTTGAGTGTAAAGCGCAAGAAGTACAAGGTTGAGAGTTGCAAGGTTTGGAGCAGCAAGCTTGAGTCACAAACTTCAGAGTTGCAAGGTTGGGAGTTGCATGTACATCAGAGTAGTTGCTAGGGTTTGTATATAACTTGCGAGGGCTTAAGTGTGAGGAAGGTGCAAGGGTGCATTTCAAAGTATACATTTGTGAGGTTCTCAGGGTTTTCCAGTAAGGGTGGAAGATCAGGTTTTTGGTGTAGAACATTTCAATGTGAGTACAGTAATCCTTTTGAACTCTTCCCTCACATTTTGAGTTTGATCATTGTTGAGATACATGTGTTTTGTTATATGCATGATGAGCTTTGGCCTGTTCTGTATGCAAGTTAAGCTATGATCCTCATTCTGAATTCCTCATCACATTCTGAAACTCAATTTTGTTTGAATCTATTCATTTCTGCAGTTTCATTATTCTGACCATGCGTTGCAGGCACGAATGCAAGCATTGCTCAGCCCAATCGAGCAGCAATTGGTACACGTATCCGTACACACACATATATATATATATATACGTATATATACGTATACGTATACGTATATTTATACACAATATTTCCAATAAACACAAAAGATGACCCATTTACGAACGAGCGTTCGTAAATGGGTAGACGGCGTTCAACACAACCCCTGTTTACGAACGCACGTTCGTAAACAACCGTATCCAAAACCCAGTGCCTCATATTTACGAACGTGCGTTCGTAAACATATGTACCCAAAAACCAGTGCCTCATGTTTACGAACGTGCGTTCGTAAACAACCGTACCCAAAATCCAGTGCCTCATTTTCACGAACGTACGTTCGTAAACATTTATACAAACTGGGGGCTCAATATTTACGAACGCTCGTTCGTAAATATATACCTAAAATGCGAACATTAACAAATAACAAATAACATCAACATGCTGCATTTCCAAATAACCTTCGATAATATGCATCACGTAAGACGCATACATGAGCAAACAAATACAAGTACAATACTTTACGAACGAGCGTTCGTAAAGTAGTAAACTTAATTAACCGCCTTGAAAATCACAATCATTTACGAACGCTCGTTCGTAAATCTCTTAAAAATCTGCTGGAACACTTGATTGAATACAATTTATGACGATCATAAATACTCCACAGATCTTAGTCAGATCCTACCCACATGCCAATCGGTAATGTTACGAACGAACGTTTGTAAAACGATCCTAACTGTTTTGTTATGGTGCAGATGGCCAGATCGAGCAGAAGCGCAATTGACCTGTTCGCCGTGCCCATTGATCGCCTCCCAGAGTCCGTTGCGGACTCAAACGGTAACGCGAATTATGTCCCAAAAGAGGATTTCATGGGGGAGTGGACGGCAATACCAACAAAAATGGAAGACGGTCTTTTCGCGCTCCGTTTCACCTACGAGCTGGAAACAAGGCCAGACCAGCCAGAACAGTGGGTGCAGATGAAGACGTGGGAGATAGAATCCATAGAGGCCCAGGGAGATTATGTTATCTTGGACATGAAGAACAAGAAAGACCACATCAATCTCCTGTTGCATTACTTGAAGTACTCCTTCTCTTACGTCTACGCGTGCTTGAATGTTGCACCAGATGCAAAACACTTCAACCTGGAGGATCTATTCTCAAAGTACATCCTCAGCCAATTTTGGACTGCCAGGAAATTGACTGCACTGGCATTGAACATCTCCAAGTACAACAGTGCGGTCGCGGAAGCCAACAAGAAAAAGAAAAGTCCGAGAAAACCATCTGCATCGGGGGCAGGAGGTTCCAGGAGCGCACCCAGGCCAGTGCCTTCCGCGAGCAGGTTGCCGGAGGGGCCAAGCAGACAATCCACGCCATCCAAAAGGTCGAGGGACGACTTGGAGAGGTCGGGAGTGACCGAAGCCGCTGAGGTTAGCTCGCCGCCAGTTATGCCCACCCCTTTGAAGAAAGGAGAGAACCCGGACGCGACGAAGGCGACCCGTATCCTGAGAGAGTTCAACAACTACTCGAAGGATTGCTGGCCCATGGGGCGCCACTTCACCTTCAACGTGGACTGCTTCAAGTGCGAGAAATCCCCCAACAAGTGGGTGGTTAGGTCTCGCGAGAGCGAGGGCGTGAAGTGGCAGATCAACAATCTCATGAACAACGTGAAGTGGGATAGGCAGACTGTCTGCGTCATGCCCAAGGGTTTAACTTCTCGTCCCACGGAGAGGGATTGGCCCCGAATCCAGAATGGCGAGTTCTGGATTATCGATGGTCAGCACAGCTTGGAGGCGTCGCAAATCATCCTCAAGGACGATAACTTCCAACACGAGCTCAAGGCGGAGCTGCGGTACTGGAAGGCGTTCTTGGTGTGGTCGGACGACTGGGACAAGCTCCGGAAAATATCGACATACCTGAATTCCGGAAACAAGATCAAGGCTTTTGAGGCGTCCTGGGCGGCAAACATAGTGGCTGCGAGAGACGTATGGGTCGCCCACGGGTGTCCGCCAAAAGAGAGGGAGAACGCCAAAAGCCAGTCTCCACAGTGGAAGGTGAGTTTACGAACGAGCGTTCGTAAAGTGTGGGCTGCAATTAGTTTCTCCCAACTCGCAATTAAGCATCAATTGCATTTTCGGAAACTCGTGAAATTACGAACGTGCGTTCGTATTTAATTTACAACACTGATCCTTGTTCGTGTATTGCAGGCGTTTTGTGACGCGATGGTGGACAAATTCTCCTCCATCGACATGAAGTCCACCACCACGAAATCAGTCCTGGAGCTCAAGGGCGAGCTCCGCCTGATTTGCTGCAACAACAACACCTGGGATTTGTGGACCCACTTTTTCGACGCTCACAGCTCGGGCGATCTGGTCAACCCCGACACTGAAGAGAAATACAACGTCGACAAGAGCGCGGAAGCCCCTCCACTATTGAGGGAATTTTTCAGGGCATTGCAAGGACTCACAGAGTCGGAGCTGCAGCGATGTGCGGTCCACCTTCTTGGGAATACAGTGGGAAGGACCATCCCGTATCCCAAGATTTTTTTGAAGAGACCAAAGCACAAGCCCGGCACGTACTCCATCAAGGAGTGGTGCGACCACAGGAAGCTCAAGACTGCTGCGATCCGGGAGTTGAGTGGGCTCTTGCCGGAGATGCAACTCTTCCATGCCGACGGCGACGTCAATTGGGCAAATTGGAAGGGTTTCAAGGTGCAGTACAACATAAACGGCGCATCGATGCGCAGTTTGGTAAAGGAGCACGTCGCTGTCTTGAAGCTAAAGGGAAATAAAAGAACAAAGAAAACAGAGACGGAACCTGTGGAGCTGCAGCGGTACATCTCCTTCTTGGAGAGGAAGAGGAACGCCACATTTGAGGGGGTGGCAAGATTTTGCGTGGTGACAACGGGGCTGGAGAGGACCTCGTTCTCCAAGTGGGACGGAACCATCAGCAGGGCTGAGGTGAGGGAGGACCGAAGGGGGTGCCCCTTCGCACTCATCGATTTCAGGGGTATCCCGGGTGCCGCAAGGCAGGGTGCGAAGGGGGTGCCGTTCTACAACCCCTTCATGGCCAAATTCATGGAGTACAGATCTCCGGCCATGAGGGAGCCACACGTGTGGCTATGGATTGTGGAACAGGAGAAGGCCTCCGTCGTCATGGAGCTGTACGAGGACACCATCAAGTTCGAGTACAGCATCTTCCACAGCACGTATGTCCCTGCGAAGACGGAAGGGATCGTGGCCATCAACGAGGCCAGGGGCAACAAGTAGGTGGGAGCGGTGAGCCTCATCTTCTTGACCTTGAATACGGCAAGGCATGGGCGCGCGCCTATCAAGGCCAACAACACCTTCAAGAAGATCTACAGCATTCCACACCCCCCTCCCAAAGATCTCTTCCAGGAGACGCTGTACACGGTCTTCCCCGCCTTGGAGCTCAGGATGGAGTTCTACATCTCCGTCCTCCAAGCCCTGGCCACGAATGGTGAGACGGTCTACAACGTGTGTGGAGGCAGCAAATTCATGTACGCTGCAATGGTAAGATCTCATTTACGAACGCTCGTTCGTAAATGCCATTTTCTGAGGCATCTTTGAAATTCAACTATTTTTGTTGTAATGTATACTGCTCGGCTCATAGGGTTGATGTTTACGAACGCACGTTCGTATATGGCTAACCGATTTCCTTCTGTGTCTCAGATGTTGGGCCTGTGCGTCAACAGTTACGTTGACGCCATAGACGAGGAGGACTACAAGGTCCACAGGTCGAAGGCGTCGACCATGGATTTGGGCGACATAACCGCCACGAGGACGGACGTCAGCGTGTCCGCCAACGAGGGCGTGCCCGTGATGGAGGTAGAAGAGGATGAGCCGGCCCCATCCGTCAACGTGGACTCCATCATCCGGTCCTTCGACATCCCCCCGCTTCAAATAATGGGCCCGTCGGGTAATCCATCCAACGCGCAGGGCACTCCCGGTGGTTATACGGGATCGTCGGCGGGGGCAACACAAGACGTCCTCCCCGCGCGCGTCTCTGGCGCGGACCCCTTCGGCACGCCTGGCGGGTGTTCAACGTCGGTATCCCCAAGACCAAGGCTGCAGGTGCCCAAAATGGAGAACCTGGATGTGCTGGACCAGCGCTCCCGTCCATCGTTGGACCACTTCCGCAACACGCGACGGAGGATGAAAAAGACCCCGTACGTGGAGTTGCCCGAGGGAGCAGTCATCGAGGTCTCCGACGAGGACGAGGGGGACATGGAGATCATGGTCGAGCTGGGGGTGGAGTTCGACAAGAACATCCTGGGTACCCATCCGGCCAATACCCCCCACATCTCCCTTATGCTGGAGGACCGTCATTCCCGGCTCCACCCCACCCGACGCCGGTGGGGACTCCTCCACTCCCGCCGGCCACCACCATCACCCACGATGCCGTCGCGGCGGCCATCCAAGAGGACGAGGATTTACGAACGCTCGTTCGTGAATCTGCAGGTCCGGCAGTCCTCACCCCTCCCCCGTCAAGGGTAGGACTGCCTTCACAGACGGACACAGCCTCTTTCGCGGTCGTCCAGAGGGGAGTAGGTAGGGAGGGCGATGACACTGCGCAACACACTGACATGGTCATTGTGAGGGACACGCAGGCGAGCCCGAGTGACACGGCAAGGGTCCAAAGAATGGAGGTCGAGGACAGCCCTGACCGTCAGCCCTCCGCGTACATGGAGGATGTAAATATGGAGGCACTCGACCTGGGGGGCGACAACCACGAAGTGGAGCCCATTCAACAGACCCAGGCGTCCCAGGCGGAGCGAGCGGACGATGTCATGGAGACGGAGGCGTCTGCGGCGGTGGAGGTTACGAACGAGCGTTCGTTAATCGCTGAGGAGGGAGCGGCTCCTCGGTCCAGTGCCGGTGCCCCTCCCCCCGATGACGAGGTAACTCTATTCTGAGAATGCCACATGCTTTTACGAACGCTCGTTCGTAACCCTTCTAACCGCATGCGTTGTGTTTTGGCGCGTTCTCTCCATCGACATCCAAGACCTGCTCGAGCCTTTTTTGCGTGCTCCCTTAGGTCGATAAATTTTGTAGAACACGGCATAATGTTGCCTTAGGAACATGTGATGAATTATCACCTGAGAAATTGTACATATTCATCGAATTAATACATATGCAAAAGAGATTTGCATCCATGCCTCCCAAAATTTGTTTCGTCTCGCATTCCTTTTGTATTGTATGTTCATGTGCGTTCATTTCGATCCTTGTAATACACATTCGATCACGAACGGACGTTCGTAAAAGGGTGCGACCCCGTTTCCACCTTCACGAACGACCGCTCGTGAATGTTCATCAAGCCGCGCTCACGAACGAGCGTTCGTAAATGATGCGCCATGCCACTGTCGGCCTTCATTCACGAACGCTCGTTCGTGAATACACCCTTCCACATTTTCATTGCGCTGCTATTATCGCTCTTCGTCCTTCCCTCATAATGCATCTTCATGTTTCACTTCATGTTCTTGATAATCTCATTACTTTATCATAGCATTAAACTAGTCGAATTGTTAATCACAGGACCCCCCGGAGATAGATCGCAACCCCTCGGCCAGAGGACTTGAGACCCGAAACAAACCGTTCATAGTTTTTGACCTCAACGGGGTGTTGTGTCACACCCAACACATCCCCAGGGTCCCCACGCGTCCCTTCCGTCATCCCGACGAGAGGGACTACGACGGCGAGCTCGACACCCTCATTAACCGCAAGGCTGTCCGCGCCCGTCCCGGCTTGCGAGACTTCCTGCGTGAGGTGCTCGACTTGGCTCACGTCGTCGTGTGGAGCTCTATGGTCGTCGAGAACACGGAGCCCATCGTCGACTTCCTCTTCCGTGACCTACCCAGCCCTTGCCTCGTCCTCGACCAAGAGGCATGCGATGAGCTGCTTGACGAGAAGGGACTGCCGGTTCCCAAGTTCGGCGGTCGAGGCGGAGGGCAACAATTCCTCAAGGTCCTCAGGTCTAGACTTTGGCGAGGCGTCCCCCCGCTCGAGGGGGTCCCCCACGGGTGGTGGCCAACTCCGGAGAACACCTTCCTCATCGACGACAGCCCCACCAAGAGCGTTCTCAACCCCCCCGGCAACGTCGTCTTCCCCGACCCTTGGACCGGCGATAGGAAGGACACATTTTTGGTAGATAGGCTAGCACCTTACCTTAGAAGGCTTGTGCTCCACACCGGGAGCGTCCCGGATTTTGTTAGGTCCAATCCCATCGGCAACGCGGCACTCAGCCCCCGCGATAGTGTATATAAGAGCATCCTTCGGCTCGCTAAATTCAGTAAATTGATTTGAATTTTCTCCTTGCACGTGTTTGTGTCCTTGTGTTTCACTTATCTAATGCTTTCTTCCATGTTTGGATGTCTTTTATTTGTTGCCCATAGTCTGCCCCCCTATGTGACACCCGTGTTCTCAACGGCACTCCCCGTCCCCCCTCGTCCCCTGGCTCCCCCTCCTGCGGCGTGTCGGATTTCCAGATCCCCTCCCTCTACCATTTCTCGGCGGTGGACGCAGCCTCGGCCGTGGATTACTCCCTGGACGTCGGCATCGACGACGGCGTTGTGAACAGCCCGCCCCCAAGAGTTGCCTCCCGCGCGTACGCCCCGTCGCCCTCTCCCCTCTCCAAGGAGAAGCGAACGCTCGTTCGGCTAGGGCATTTGTTGCCCTCGAGCGTCGACGGCGTCGCTCGTCGTGGCCCGAGCCGTCGTCTCCGCATGGAAGCTCCCCGGTGCAACCCCTCCCCTGCTGTCACCGCTCCTCCTGCCGCAAAGCCATCCGCCATCGTGGGCCCTCCATGCCCTCATTCCCCACCGTCATCCAACAATCCCCCTTCTCAATCGTCTCCGGATGCTCCCCTCGACGCCCCCGCAGTGCCCATCTTGCCCCGCGCCGACGTCCCCAAATCCAAGGTGCCCTTCTTCGTCCCCCCCTTGTTCACCGTTGTTTTCCTTATCTTGCATCCGCGTGACGAGAACTTTACGAACGCCCATCCCAAACCTCCCTCACTATTTTCCCCACTCCATTCTTATTCTTATTTTCCCATGGCGTTGTTTCGCAGGCGGCTCCCCGCTCGCTTGGTGGCCGGCTTTCCTCGACTTCTTCCTTGGATAGGCACGCCCTCAAGGCCGCATCTTCCGAGTCCGATCGTTGTTTGGCCCTCCGGAGAAGTGCAAGGCATTCCCTCTCGCAAACGCACTCGTATTCCACTTACAATACCACTTCGTACAATTCGGGAGCACGTCCAAATATATGGAAGAACGACACATATTCCGGGCAAGTCTACAAAAATGGCTACAGCCGCGGGCCGGAGATTTTCAAAGCCATGGAGGCCGCAAAAAACAAGGACACGGCCGCTAAAAAAAAATAGTGTGACGTACAAGTGTGACTAGAAACGTCCACGTGGTTCCTAAATGCATGTAGGGGTAGAACGTAGAGTATGGTTATTTATTCTATTTGAAGACTTTAATGGTATTTCCATTATATTTGAATTTCAAACCCATTTAATAGATTCAATTTCCAATCATTCTCCGCATCATCCCTTCCATTGGCAACAATTTCTCATATCATACGCATTTGTTTTCATGTATGCTTTACATTTTTGCTCATTTGATGCATTTATGTCGAATAATTGTTCCCAAAATTATCAATATGGGATTTTTATGTTCTCATTACTAGACCAAATTCGAAAAGCACGTTCTTGAATAGTCTCAAAATCATCAAAAAGTCTCCGATTAACGAATATAGTGTTATAGTCTTTTTCTTAATACAACCTCTTATTTAGAGGCAACACCATTCTTTTACATGTCTATGTTCTTTTCAAAAAACTCAGGAGGGTGCGTGGGACCATCCCTCATGTTCATATCATTGCAAAACCATCCCTACGCCTTTGTCACTACTATATTTTGGTAGACATCTAAGATCATACAACCTTTGAGCATTCACACTCCATAAATTGCATTCTTGGTACCCTTAAACCATTTGTGGCAAACTATACCCATTGCTTGCATTGTCAAATTTCAATAAGGTATCTAAGACATATTCACATCATACTTCAAAGTTCACTCACAAACCAAAATGTCATGTATTCCTCACTATTATGTAGGATGCCTAAACATCATATACACATTACTTTTGAAAAAAAATGATATTCAAAATCTAAGGTTGTTGTCAGGTTTGTGAAGGGTCCGCCTCACATGTGCCCATGCCACCAACCAAATCCAAAGTGAGGATCAGTAACATACACGAGGTGAATAACAACAAAACCCAATTGTTATCCATGTCACACAATCAAATACGGCATAACCATACATTTTGTATCAATTCATACCCAATTCTACCATTGAGTATTTCACCTGTTCCCTAGCCATTTGGTACTTGAGTGACCAAAAATTGCGATGTCGGGTAGAGAGGGCTCCGCCTTGGGAAAGCACTGGGCTTTTGGCTGCAACTAGATTTGTTTGTTGGACCATTGAATCTTCTGGTCTTCAAGAGTCTCGGTCTTCAGTTTCTTCAAATCTTCAAACTTTTTTCCGTTGATCTATCATGTTGTGGCTCTAAATGGGTTAAGGGTAAGGGTAGGGTGATAAGAAACCACATGCCTCGGATGGGTAAAACGGGACGTCATATCATGAGCTGACGTCCGAAAGATTGGCTCCTAAACTTTCAAACCCACGGTGACCAACAATCGCGCCTCACCAATGGGAACAACAAAAAAAAACCTTGTGGGTCATCAATCCCACTTCATTGTCACAAACATGAAATGGAGTTTTTATGGTTTCTCACAAAGCCCGCAACAAGTTTTACGATGCAAAAAAATCAAATGCGATTAGCCTCCAAATCCGGTTGGAAATCACAGAGAGGACAACGAATCACAAGCCACAACACACTTGAATCTTGAGAAATCTTCAAGTCTTCAAATCTTCATATAAATGTCAAATTGAGCGAATGAGATCTTTACAGAAAGCTAACAATAAGTACTACACTTCCTCAAAGTTTCGTTGCAAACTAAAGACCTATCCGTCTTCTATGGTCAGTCGAAGTCTCAGCCCTTCTTCATAAGAACCAACAGACCTCCCTCCACTCAAACTAGCACAACTTTTAATTGCTAACTTCAAATCAAGCAAGTGAGATCACTCTAGAGAAACAACACCATGAAACACAACTTCCCCTTAATTTATTTCAAAATTCATGTCAGCCATAAACCCCCACTCTTTTGCGTCTGTGGTCCGAGTGGAAGTCTATGGCTCACATGTTCTTGTTGGCCCTTAGCCTCTTGAATTCCATACTCATGCTCCAATGATTGTAAATGCAAAATGCACTCCTCCTTTTTATTAAAATACCTTAGGGCATTAGTATTGAAAAATACTGATGGACCTATGGTGATCACAACATACAAACACACCAACCCCCTCCTCCTCTTCTAACCTACCACACAATATTGGTGAAATCCTAATAACTAATCAATCTTCAAGAGTCTTGAAGCAACCCCCACACCTTAGAGGGTTCTCCAACCTCACTTAACTACACTCCCTACTACTTCCATTGTTTTATTTAACCCTACATTCTGGATTAGCCCCCTAACTGGCCCCAAGCCCAACCTGCAGTCACCTCCAAACTGGCTCAAAGCCCCCTCACGGATCAACATTCGAACCAGCCTAGCCCAACCTGGATTCACCCCCAAACTGCTCAAACCTGCTCCTGGCCTAGCCTTTGAGATGGCTCAAGCCCTTTCCTGTTTCACAGTCGCACTAGCTCCAAACCCCATCTGCATTTGCCTTCGAACTGGCTCACAGTCCTTCCCGGAATGGGCATTCGAACAGCCTTAAACCCACACCTGGATTCACAGTTGAACCGCTCAAACCCACACCGCCCTTGCCTCCGAATGGCTTAGAGCCTACTCTGAAACCTGGATTTTGAGCCGCCGAAGCCTACACTGAATCCTTGATTTTGAGTCGCCGAAGCCTACACTGAATCCTTGATTTTGAGTCGCCGAAACCTACACTGAATCCTTGATTTTTAGCCGCCGAAGCCTTTTTCCTAGAGGCTCCTGCCTCCCTGCCTCCGAGCTCTCAAAACTCTCCAGCCCCGCGCTTTGATCTTGTTCAAATCCGAATATCCAGTAGTGATGGGCCCTGCCTCAGCTTCTCATGGCTTTTAGCCTATTTCGGACCCCCCCTACCCTTAAAGGGGCACACTAAAAGCCTAAACCCAACAATTAAGGGCCAAACCACTTGGACTTAAACATCTCTTGCACCTAAACACATTAACTCATTGTTTTTGGTATTTCCTTCATTTAAATGACACACAGTCACACAACCCAACCTTAACAAAATTAAATTCTCTTTACAATTCTAATGCACCCTAACTTCTAACTAGCCCCAAACAAAAATGCAAATCCTTGAGTTGAACATTTTTAAGATTAAATTGAAATGTGAGCATAATATTGGGCTCACATTCCCATAAAATCAACTCACACACCATGAGCTTAAAAAAAACCTCCTTCCTCACAACAAAAAAAAACTCTTCTCAAACTTCTCTCCTTCCCCTTTTATATGAGAGAGACAAAGTCCCCCTCTTATCCTCATCACATGGGCTTCTAATCACCCATTGGTCCAAAAGGAAGCTAAGAATAAAACTAGAAGTAAGACTAAAGAGGTAAACATAGAGTAACTATGAGTAAAACAAAAGGTAATCTATTTCTATTCCCTTTACTTATCTATTTCTATTCCTTTTACTTTCCTCCAAATCAAAGAATCACAATGCAATACTAAATAAGTACACATCTATATAATGTACGTATTTACATTACAACAACGGCAGTTACCATACACTTCCCACAAGTCCACAAACTTTACTCTAATCCCAAAACTTACTTACGGTAAGTTGCTAAAGTAGCTTAGCCTTGGAAAGGAGGTTCTTATGTCTCCTTTCCTTGAATATAGGATTAGGTAACCATCCTTGTTCGTAGATGCATAGTTCCGGATCTATGGTGAATATTTTTCATATAGAACTTTCCAAACCCTAAAGTAAATAGTCCTTTGGGTTATATTTTATTGTCTGTGCTAGTCATTTATGGCAAAGTAAAAAAAAGTATAGGGAGAGAGAACCCCAAGATGTGGCACATAAACCACAGAAACTCCCTATTACACACTAAACTCTGTAATATCAACCTCCATAATGTCACTCACTCTCTAATATCCTGAAACCCTAGGGAACGGATGTTCGTAGTTCAAATCCCACTCCTTATTGTCACCTTCTCTCCCTTATATCACGAATTTTGTCATTAATGCAAACCACCAAAGAAGTCAACCCACACTCTACATTGTGCCATGTGTCAATATGTGGAGTATCACCTTCTTATTCTCATTCTTCTTCTTCTTCTTATGCCACTTGTTGACTGTTGGTGCATGCATATGCCACATCGCATGGGAAGACCAAGTGGAGTGGACCACACCACACCACACCATTTAATATGTTGCACTTTGCGTTATTCCATAGTGTCACATGCTGCACTAATTCACTAGTATCACGCATCCATGTCAACACTGCAAAACTCCGTAATATCACGTGCACTTTGGTTGCCACAGGTGTGATACTACGGAGTTTAGAGTGTAGTTACATGGGCTACTACCAGAAGTTATCACTCATAGGTTCGAGCTCTTTGATAGGCAAAGTGATAAGCTACAGCACTCGGTTTGGTTGTGTTGCATTCAAGAATGTGTTGAAGTCGTCCACTGTAAATGTTACAATCCAAAAATAATAATTCATTGCCACCATTTCACGTTGCATAGTTGGAATTTGCATCATAGGTACACAAATCAATGTTGATGATTGTAATCTCCACATGCCATATAACATTACTAAGTAGCTACATGATGGTCTCTTTTGAAAGAAAGAGGTTGCGATAAAAAAAACTCTAATAATTTACAATTGTTTGTCAAAAAGTTAACAATACTCAACATGAGTGCTCCCCATACATTGGAAATCATGGAATCAAAGGAAAATTATGCTCGTGTGATACATGGCCCCACATAATGCGGCTAGGTAGTGGTGTAATGCTTTGCCGTCGCAGAGGAATGCGTCACATGTTTCCAATCCCCATCAAAGACCCTAGTACATTAACCCTTAAACGACGGAGAGGCCCTCTCAGGGCCTCGTTGACCCTAAACTATTTGACCATAAGAAAGCGTCAAAACATGTCGGAATTGCAAAAAAAAAATCCCCAAAATGTGTATCTCAAAATTCCATATCTAAATATATATGCCGATCGCACTAAAAGAATTACATGGAGGTCTGAAATGGGGTAAACATAGGCTGATGGGAGAGGCCCTCTCACCCCCCCCCCCTTGACCTTTAAGGGTTAATGGGGTTGGTTATGACTTAGCTCCTCGGGGAGATCACTCCATTGTAGAGTTGAACACCACGTGCGAACAAAGTTTGCTACCCCTATATTACATGTCATAAATAATTTTAAATTTTACGATATTTTTTCTACATATACAAAACCATTGATGGTATCTTTTGTATATTTTTTTGAAATTTTTAGTCATATTCATTAATTGTAGCAAATTTTTTAGTTCAATTCTGCGTCATTCTAGTTAGAAACAGTATGTTTTATTAAAAAAACAAATCATCAAATTTAGTCACCATTTTTTACTATGTAACATGTACCATTTATATCTACTCATGAAAAAAAATTGATAAAATTGTGACCCATTTTGGTGATGATTTTTACATTTTTTACATTTTTTACATCTAAAATGATCGCACGTGGTTGTTCAACTCTACAATGGAGTGATCTCCCCGAGCTTAGCTCATACTCCTCTCAATGTCTGGGGAGGATTTTTGGTCATAACTAGTTGATATCCTAGTGTTTCAAGTCCAACCGGTTACATGTTGACATCTTTAGTAGCATGACTATTTAGTGTAGTTGTGAGTTAAGTATCTCATGGTATTGGTGGGGAGACAAGGTCTTTGGGGGTGGTGCTATCTCACAATGTTCACATAAGTAGGAGGAAGGCACAGGAATGTGGAGACGAAGGGCTAGTTTAGACTACGGTGAAGAAGTGCACCAATCAAGAATTTTAGGGGAATGGAGCAATACGATTGGCTGCAAAAATAGGTTTTTCACCGGCTCGAAATTATATTACAGCCAAGATTTCTCCGGTGGAGAAATTCAAGCATGGATAGAAAAATGACATGACTGCCAACATGGCAAAACTTTTTTGGTAGGGGAATTCTCTGGAGGTCAAGTTTCTTGGGCAACCTCAAACTCTTGGACAAGAAACTTGGCCTCGGGAAAACTCCAACTTGAGGCATTTTTTATTTGTTTCTCCATCTTGTCTACAATACCAACCGTTGCCTCAAATAACCCTATTTTGGGCTTAAATTCTTGATTGACCGGTGCACTTCTTCATTGTAGTCTAAACCAACCCTAAATCAATTGGTGTTGTTGTTGGTTGGGGAGTGAGTATAGATTTGGCTTTGAGATTTGTGTAGGGAGGAGGAAGGGGGTGACGAATTGGGGAAGAAAGTTGCTTAAATAAGTGTTACTCCTGGGACTGTGGTGGGATTGAGAGGGTTGTGCATGAGGTCGGGTGGAGCCTAATAGCCTAATAGCCCAACATTGAACAAATGGAAGAGTCCCCCTTACAACACCAAATTGGGAAGCAGAGAAGCTTTGATTCCAAAGCCTAGATCAACGCCTTCATCCACTCCAATTTCAACGATTTTCTTTACTAAATGATCACATAAGTCCCCCCCCCCAAAAAAGGAGAAGAAGAGTGCTATGAAGAGTGGACCCCTTTGGAGTCAAGCTTAGCTGAACTAAGTAGCCCAGTTTTCTAAGTAGGAGTCAAGGTTCTCATTTGGGTTGAGCTGATTGACAACTATGTTGACACAAACATTCCTAGCAATACGAAGTGGTCACGAGTGTACTATATACAATTGACTTAGATTTGTATTCTTAAACAATAAACGCATCAGAGTTATCTGTAAAGTCCCTCACGGAGGGACAAAACCGTGGATTTCATCCTTCGTTGAGAAAACTTTTCTATTAAGAGCTCTTTAGCTCATTGTAGATTAAGCCTATTTTGAAAGTTGGGTGGACCTTTTAAGAACCTCCTCTTTCCACTTTTCAAACTTTGAGAGAATTTTAAGATTCAAAATATGCGCATGGGACATGCTGTCCTAAATCTCAAATCGGCCTATACAAGGCCCACTCATCCTAGTAGAACAAGATAGAAAAAAACTACTTTTTAATAGCCCGCCACCACTCTTTGTGTACGATAATTTAAAAATTCTAAAAAACTTGGGTGACTTTGTGTTATATCTCATAAACTCATGGGTTTCATCTCCTTCACTTTACAAATAAATCTATTTATGTTCTAGAGAACTATGTCCATTTTGGACCCTACATCCATGATGCTTTATAGTTCACATACCTTTCTCAACTTAGAAGTTTGTGTGGAGTTTGTGGCATTGGTGTCAAGATATTTCCACAGTTCCATCCATGCACGGCAATTGGTGGTGGTGTATGAAGCCACCAAAACATACATTACATCATGCGGTGGCCCCCGATGGGAGATCCACAAAGTTAAATCCCTATTTCCACAAACCGAAACCCCCCAAAAAATATCTAGATGCCACAACTTGACAAGAATATCGCGAGCATCAAATTCCAAGTGTTCTTTGGCTCGATTCTCAATTGAAGAAAGCGTTCCAAAATCGCCTTTCATCATACCTACAAGGACCCCTTCGGTCTCCCATTGTGGGCTATGGAAGGTAGAAAAAACGGAAACGGTGAAAATGAGCTGATTTGGCCAGAAAGAGTGGCTTGAATGTTTGTGCAATATATGTTGCAGAGATGGAGAAGAAGATATGATGAAAAATGCAAGTTGTTTCAAAAAATTATTCCATGTAAAAGTATTAGTTACATTATTCCAAAGAGGCAAGTAAGTCAGATAGATCCCTACTTGTACAATAGAGTCATTCTAAGCAACAACGTATCCTACATGCATACAATTGCAACACAAAATGGTTAACTCAATGGCACCCAAAAGTGATCCCAAGTGGTGTGAGTCATGATCCATCCGCTCCGTCACTACATCCAGCCTATCACTACATCCTTTTCAGGCCACCACTTTTATAATTAGCCATTTTGGGTCTACTCAAGAATCACTCTCCTCTTAGTCTAGTGCACCAGTAGTGGTCATCCACCATTTCATGTTTTTCTACCTTAACTAGTGAAGGTTGGGAGGCCAAACTCAGGGAGGTCACTTCCTCTAAGAATATGTGTACATGTGCATTAACATAGTATCTTATGGGGAGCCGTTTACCTACTAGAATGGACTATAAGGCATACTAATTATCAAAAGAATGGTAAATTGTTGTGATTATTGGCAACTTAAGGGTAATTATAAATTTTTGAATGGCTAATTTAATGGTACTCTATATTATTTATATGTAGAAAAAAACCCCCAAATTCCTTGAAGTCATGTAAAGTGTATGATTAACTACAAGCCGCATAAGAAGAAAGTATACAAAACAAAGAAACAAGCAAACTCTAGTATTTAGAGTTTATGGCTTGAAATCATAATCAAGCCTGGTGCAAAGCAACATAGTAGTATATTAACAACAACAATGAATTGCATGTACATGTCATAAACAAAACAAGAAAAAACTGAAGTTTCGTGTTTATTCACACAATTTGGGGGGTTTCAGAATTCTAGTATAGTTAGAGACCCTAATGTCATGCTTCAAAGCTAGTCATATGTGTCTAAATGTCACATTTACAAGGTTCTCACATGCCCTAACTTGAATTCATCTACACACACCAAAATCCATAAATCTTGGTCTCAATCCACACTAGAAGAAAACCTAATGTGACGACAATGGCTAAGCGATCAATCTACCTTCAAGCCAAGATCCAATTTCTCTCGCTCCCAAGCTTACTCCCAAATCTTTGCACGTGAAGAAATCGAGGTTCCTCAAATGAGCCTAACTCAAATCCATGTTTCAATTCACACTAGAAGAAAAACTAATGCGACAGAGAGGCTGGTAGGTTTTGGAATTGAAGATTAGTGGACTGGGGCAACAAGGCCCAATCCCCTTGAAACCCTAGGAGACATCTCACAAGTGATTTCATCCATCCTCAACAATTATTTATCCATTCTTCGTAATTGAAGTACAAGGTAGATGATTTTTCATATCTAGTTTTTTTACGTCCATGGTATTTTATATGTACCACTTAGGCAATTCTATGATGTTATGTCATATACTATGTTATATATAATCATGTTTCTCACACCTGGAGCACCCTATATTATATGTAGTTATTTTACAAAATTTACCCACAATTAATATACGAGACCCTATATTTTATCACACGTAGTTCCTACGTTTTCCGCTAGTGGCCTCCCCAAGAGGCCAAATAAGGTTACTCAACATGATAGTTGGTTGATCGCATGGTTGTATAAGGGATGAAATCCGAATTACATAACAATTTTTAAAGGTGTATGTGGAGGCCTTTAAAAAGCATCCACCGTTAGGGTGTTGAAACTCATAGATATAGTGCTACGGAACTACTCCTGAAGTGGTTGTGTTTTGGTTCCTTTTTTGCAATTGAGTTTTCAATTTATGCCCCCCCCAATAATAAAATAAATAAATAAAAACAAACAAACAAAAGGAAGAAAAAAAGCGAAGCAAGATGCAACAATAAAACTGATTTTTGAGCCTCACATTAAATATGTATAGTTTTCCAAAGCACATGAATTGTCAAACCTTCAACTCACATTGTCACCAAAAATCCTCCACCCTTCGATTTCGTCCTAGCCCGAGTGGAAAAGTTTATAATGACATGTAGAGACTTCTCTCTTTGTAACCCAATATATAATTCCAATCTACCCTTGGAATGTACACAACTTGATTAACACCACACTATGTAGTTTACATTCCTTAATGTCAGACAAGGTTATATCCTTAGCCTTTTCTAATGTCCACCCGGCCGCTTTGGCCACGCATGCCTTCAAAGATATCCCTCTTGTGAATCGAGTCTTTGCCGTCGACTCCACACTACTACATGAGTTCTCGCTTATTGATTCCGTGCTATCACATGTCATCGTGGTTGATTCCGTATTGGTACATGACACTTCGCTTGTGGATTCCATGAGCACATAGGCTTTAAATACAAGTATTAAAAAATACTTATATACTTATCCTTGCCCTTTCTTCTCTAAGTTCTTCTTGATGTAAATCTCTATCAATGTTTTCATACTAAACTTCAGAATAATATAACTCCCACCCAACTTATGTTTTTCAAGTGAAATTTGGTACACTTGTTAAGTACCTTATCAAAAATCTCCACACCAAATTTTGGCACAAACAGAGTTCATATGTAAAAGTTATGCATGAAATTCTAACTCTAACTACTTAGTATGAATGCTGTGATAAAGCATCCGGTCATTAAAACTCTAATAACTTCCAACTCCTACGTCCAATCAATCTAAAATTTTGACACAAGATAGATATATAAGTTCAGAAGGTAGTGACAAATTTTGGTATCCATATCTATAACCCTTTAAGAGATACATATTTTCAAACCTTGCTGCTTTGTTCCTAGACACCCTCCCCTTCAACTTTTAATAACTCTTTCATCCCAATGACTGAAGCTCTCAAATTTTTACCACAACTCTCATACTTTATAATAAATAATTCCTCAAATTTTCATACCCATTGAACACTCTGATCATCCATAATTGACAAATATCTCACTATAAAGTTCTGCTCAAGTTCATAACTAATAAAATATTACAAGTAATGCACCTAGTACAATCTAGTCACTCTAAATGCCACAAGTTTAAACAAGTTTGAACTCTCTCACTTCAATATGAATCTCCATGCAACAAGTTGAAGTTTACAATCAAACTCCAAATTCCTTAAACCCAATCTACTTCTAACAAGAGGTCAATCCCTCTTCAAGGCTAAATAGCCTTGGCTCTTCTCCTAAGAACTAAGCACACACATGTGCTCCTATCTTGCTTCCCACACATCCACACTTATAACCCGTGAGGTGCTTAAGGAGCACGAAGGAAAGAGAGGATGAGTGAGGGAAGAATGAGGAATTATATAGTAAGTTGAGAGGGAGAGAGGGCATGAGCCAAGGATAGGGTGAGAGGATTAGAGCCTCCAATCACAACCCCTTAACCTTCTCCTTCTAAGTAGGGACTCATCCCATTCACAAGGCTCTCGATAAGCCTTCGAAATCTCCTCCTACTTTGTAGGCTCTCATCTTATCTCCTAAGCCTTCCTCCCTCAAATGATCAACAAAGATCCTAATTCAAACATTTAACTAACCTTGGCTTTCTACCTACCACACTTTACCAAGGTATGTTCTCATACTACTTAAGTCCACTCCACACAAGCCTAATGCTTCAAACTTAGCTTTCTTCAAGCTTCACTCTTTTTATATTTTTGTGAATAATCATAAATCAACAAAACACTACGTGTAATGTTTTACAAGTGTTAACAACACATGTGGGCATCAATTTGGGCTCACATTATTGGCGACCATCTGGGACCGGCTCCTAGAATGTCTTGCTTGAAGTCAAGTGTCTTCATGTGTGGAATTGCTTGCACCTACTTCCGGCCGTTCGTGTCGGGAAGCTTTGTCCATTGAGTGTCTCCAATTGTACCGAGTTGTTAGGAAAGGTATTCGCCACAATGTAAGGACCTAACCAAACCGCATCAAATTTGCCCGGAAAATCCTTTTTCTTCCCATCTTGGAGCATAACCAACATTCCTCGTTCTAATGCCCTCTTCTTGTGACGCTTGTCAAAGATAACCTTCCTTCGCCTTTGAATTGCTTCCATGTGTTGAGCGGCCCTCCGCCTCTTCTCATCTAACTCCTCTAGATCCCCGAGCCTATTTCTCAAAGACTCATTGTCGTTGAGGCGTGTCCCTATTGCAACCCTCAATGACTCCACCTCAAATTCAATAGGGAGTGTAGCCTCAATACCGTAAACCAAAGAAAACGGAGTAGCTTGTGTTGTCACTTTGTAAGTCGTCCGATAAGCCCACAAAGCCGCGTTTAACTTGACGTCCCAATCTCTCTTTGAGTCGATGACCGTCTTGCGTAAAATGCCCACTAGAATCCCGTTCACCCGCTCCGTTTGACCATTAGTTTGAGGGTGATAGGGAGTAGTCTTCCTATGGTCGATTTTAAACCTCTGAGTCATCTCTGAAATGAGGTCATTAAGAAAATGTGTACCTCTATCACTAACTATAATCTTTGGGACTCCAAACCTAATAATGATATTTTCATACATGAATGTGGCGGCATGTGCGGCCGTGTCGGTTTTTACCGCCTTGGCTTCCGCCCATTTAGTCAAGTACTCGGTAGCTACAACAATGTATGCCATCCCTCTCGAAGAGTGGGGATGGACCTCCCCTACATAATCTATTCCCCATTTCTCAAAGGGAACTAGTGGTAATGAAATATGCAATGGCATCTCCATCCTAAGGTCATTTCGAGCGTACCTTTGGCAAGCATCACACCTTCTAACATAGTCGTGTGAATCCTGAAACAATGTAGGCCAAAAGTAACATGCTCTAAGGATTTTCTGGCCGGTAAGTTGACCAGAAAAATGCCCTCCACAAGCACTATCATGACAAGCCTCTAGAATATCCGGAACCTCTACTTGCGATACACATCTTCTCAAGATGGTGTCCGCTCCTCTCCTGAACAATCTATTGCCTATCACTGCAAAGTGCCTACTATTGACTCTAACCTTTCTTTTCTCCTCTTTCGTCCATTCGGTTGGTAATTGTTGAGTGGTCAAGAACTCTACAATTCCGGCATACCAATCCGGTGTGGACGTGACTACAAACAATCTATCATCCATGAGGCTATCATCTATTGGCGTAGTGCCCATCTCCTCCGACAATCTAGACAAGTTGTCGGCTTGTAAATGCATGCGGCCCGGTTTATATTCCACCGTGTAATCAAACTCTTCGAGTAACAAGACCCACCTAGCCAACCTTCCACTCAACTCCGGCTTGTTGACCAAATATTTAATGGCCATGTGATCCACAAAAAACACTACCGGATTACAAATAAGATAGTGCCTAAACTTCTTGACCGAAAATACCATGGCTAGACACTCTCTTTCCGTAGTGGAGTAATTCCTCTCCGCGGAAGTCAATTGCTTACTAGCATAAGCTACGGGTATATCCTTCCCCTTCTCTCCCGTGGATTGACACAAGGCACTACCCACCGCTACGTTGCTAGCATCACAATACACATGAAAAGGCTTTTCCCAATCCTGTGGCCTTAAGACGGGATAAGTGCTCAATTTTGATCTCAACTCTACAAAGGCTTGTTGGCACTCATCCGTCCAAACAAATCTGACATCCTTCTTGAGCAATTGAGTGATAGGGACCGCTATCTTTGCAAAATCCGGAATCAACTCTCTATACCACCCCACATGTCCTAACAACTTAGAGATTCCCTTGGCATTTTTCGGAGTTTCTAACCCATCAATGACCGCTATCTTGTCGGGATCCGGTTCTCTTCCCTTTTGGCTCACAACATAACCCAACAAAACTCCCCTTTGTACCCCTAGGAATGTCTTGTCCGGATTTAATGCCAACCGCATTTGCC
Source organism: Polytrichum formosum (assembly GCA_964035585.1). NCBI lineage: Eukaryota > Viridiplantae > Streptophyta > Polytrichopsida > Polytrichales > Polytrichaceae > Polytrichum > Polytrichum formosum. The sequence continues at coordinate 13,011,470 of OZ037935.1, read as the reverse complement.
TACACCTAACTAAGGCCTCTCTCACACAATACACATGCTCCTTAGTGCTAGATTGGGTACTAAAATCATCAATATAAACCGTCATGGATTTGAAGAGCAAGTCGCTGAAGATATACATGACTAGTCGTTGAAATGTAGCCGGTGCGTTGCATAAACCAAATGGCATCACCACCCATATGAAAGTCCCCCAAGGTGTTGTAAATGCCGTCTTGTGTAAATCCGCTAATGGGCTACTTGGTTGTAGCCGGCGTATCCATCCATGAATGTATACCGCTCATGACCCCCTACCTCCTCTAACAACAAGGTAATGAATGGCAAAGGAAAGTGATCCTTTTACGTACAATCATTGAGCTTCCTATAGTCTACACAAACTCTAAGCTTCCCATTTTTCTTTTTCACTAACACCATGGGAGAAACCCAATCCGTAATCTCTACTGGCTTTATAAACCCAGCCTGCAACAACCTCTCTAATTCTGCTTTGACTAATAATTGCAATCTAGGATTCATCCTTCTCTCTTTTTGTCTCACCGGTTTTGAGCCCGGAACTAACGGAATACGATGCTCAACCATCTCTCTAGGAATCCCCTTGAGCTCATCGTATGACCAAGCAAAAGTATCACTAAACTCATCTATCAAATCACTATACTCCTTAATCTCCTTCTCATCGAGTTTAGAGCCCATCTTCATTGGTCTAACTTTCCCATCCTTCATTTTGACATCCACAAACTTCCAATCCTCTTCGACCACTCGTGTTTGCTCCTCGGTATCTCTATACCAATCGTTGGGTACATTAGGGTAGTCCTTGACATCATGACCCACGATAATGCCCGTAGAAGTAGTTTTAAAATGCAAAGCGGGCTCTAACTTTGAGAGTTCTAACATGGCCTCCTCATCTTGAGTCCCATCTACATGTACCAAACTCACATCACTCAACTCAATATCATCTAACCATGGAGTGAGTCCTCCCTTCACCCATTCTTCCTCCGTGAGAACCTCACACGGCTCTAAGGACAAATAATCCTCTCTAGACACCCTATCTTGGAGAATACAACTATGAGTCATCATCATGACGTCGCTAATGGACTCCGTGTATTGTCTTGACCAATGTATAAAATCTCCATCAACATCTTGATTGTAAAAATTAGGACCTAAGAACCCGCTAGAAGAATACATTTTAGCCTTCTCCTTGTCTTGAACAACTTCCACCAATGTATCCTCAAAATCCTCCTTAATTCCACCATTTTCCTCTTCATCCGACATTGGATCAATCTCCTCCCTAACCCAACCACCTAAAGGTGCAATAGAGACCTTGACTCTATTATCTACGGGACCATAGGTGATAGAAGGTTTGTGTCCTCCCCAATCTACTACGGCGTTAGACATCCTTAACCAAGGTCGCCCTAACAAAATGGGGAATGCATCCTTATTGTCGTGCATTTTAATGACTTGGAAGGTCACAATGTATTCTTCACCTCCCGTGTTAAGCCGATAATCTTTGATAATCCCCACCGGAACCACCGGACTTTGATTGGCCATATTAATCACAAATGGCGACGGACCCGTCAAACTTAAGCCCAATTTCCGCATAGTGTGCTCGGGTAGAATATTGAGACTACTTCCACCATCCACCAAAACATGAGGAACCACCTTGTCCACTATTGTTACTTCAATCTCCACCGCCTTGACTTCCCGAGTTCTTCCTTGCATTTGGACCCTTGCAGACACTCCAGTCTTTGGCCTCTTGGCCCTCCTATTCACGGGCATCCCGTCCTTCAAAGTTTTCCTAGCTACCGGTGAAATTTCTAACAATTGGCCAAAGGTGATATCGGCCTTTAGTGAGCTAAGGTCGGCCCAAAGGTCGTATCCATCTACTCTATCGGCCTTAGGCCTTCTAACACTATCAAACTCCTCTACGGGAATGCCCGGACCTTCCCACTCTCCTACATCACCACCCTCTAAATCATGGATGACATTAGACCTCTCCCTCTCATTGGCAATTTCATTTTCTCTCTCTAATGCCTTAGTGGCCTTCCTAGCCTCTCTAGTTACATTCTCCAAATCCGAAAAATAAGGAATTTCCCCCAATGGATTTTCCTCTTCTTCCTCCTCCTCCTCTACTTCTAATGGTGCATTACCCCTCATTGCTCTAGTGGTAACGGCTAATGCCGGAGCCTTATGCACAATTGCCTCCTTAAGACTTTTTAACTCGTATGAAATGGAGTTAGCATGTGGAAGACATGAACCTTGACCATTTGTGGACATTTCTAAATTTACCGGAACGGTAGAAGAATCCATAAATCGGACATCTTGAGATGTAGACGGTCCCATTTGTTTAGGTGATTGTGTAACTTGCCCCGAAAGATTCGTATTCCCATCATAATAGAAGTTAGAAGGTTTAAGGGTATTATTACCTTCATTTTGTGAACCCCTCGTATTCTCTTGATCCGGTTGGGTTGGGTTAGTTGGAGGGTTCGGTGCTCCACTTACCTTGTCCGGATGACGACATTGGTTAGAAGCGTGTGCCCCCCCACAATTATTACACACTTGACCTTGGTTTTCGGACCAACATTGCCCTATGACGTGGTATCTACCGCAAAGATGGTGAAAATCCTTTTTTTCGGTACTTTGGTTAGTTTGTCCACGTGGCGGAGGGCCCCGGTTGTTTCCTTGGTTTTGATTTTGATTTGAACCTCTTTGGTTTTGTTGCGAACCGTTATTGTTCATTCTTTGATTGCGATTTGGCCCATTTCTACAAAACTGAGGCGTATGACCGTGTTGTTGACATTGAGTACACCAAAATCCCGATGAGTGATTACCCGACTCGATTTGAGGTGGAGGACCGGGTTGTTGATTTTTAATTAACAAGGCCATTTGGTCCGTGAGATTTTGGAATTGTTTCAACATCGCCTCTTGAAACCCTAGTTGAGTAGCACCTAACCGCTGCTCTACTTCTTCAATTTGAGGGTCTGTTCTAGGGGCCGGCAATGCTAACATGGGTGGGGGAGCCCTCACCGCTAAGGGAAGCGAGACCGCTTCAATGGAGACATATGGAGGACGGTTAAATGGCCTAGTTGGATCCACTCCCGATTTAGGTAGGAGAGGGATGAATTGAGGGATTAATTCATCCTCTTTCCTCCATAACCGCTCATAATTTCTCTCGATATGTTCCATGTCTCTAGCGGCTACCTTAGCCTCGGCTAGGGTGCGAGGGTTTCTTTCTAACACACCCCTAATAGTATTTGCTTTGACAAACCCTCTCATAAAGAATTGCATTAGGGTATCATCGTTGAGCAAAGTACCTACGTATCTTGCGCACACTAAGTCAAATCTCCTAATATAGGCGGAAATCTCTTCATCCCTCCCTTGCCTCATAGTCATTAAGGCTCTAAAAGCCATACTTTGACCGACTTCGGGTCGAAATTCATTTAGAAACTCTCGTTGTAATTGATCCCAAGTTTGAAAGTGTCCCTCGTCGTGATCTCTATACCACTCGTAAGCTTCCCCGTCTAAGGTCGTAGGAAACCACACTAACCAATATTGTTGGTTGGTAATTAATGAACTAATTACCCTCTCAACGAATCTCTCCATGTGCCTAGACGGATCCTCATCCTTGGTCCCATAGAATTTTGGGAGGTTAGACGGTATATCTACCGAAACCAATCCTTGGGGTACGATTATTGGTAGGCCTCTCGGCCTTACCAATGGATCGATGGGAGGAAATGGAGGCAAGGGAGGTATGGGAGGTGGAATTCCACCTCCCCCTAGAGGATCCATGGTGCTAGGTGACCCTCTCTCGCTAGATCCACTAGTACTCACAAAGTTTTCTTGTCTAATTCTATTAGACTTGTTAATTATTTTCTTACTCAATTCGGAAGGAAGATTACCTTCCTCACTTTGAGTAGATATTGGTAATACTTCAACTAATGGACTAATTAATGGTTCAACATTTGAACTAACTTCTATACTATCATCTACTCCCTCTACTACTTCCTCAATATTAGACAACCTACGCTTAATAACATTCTTTTTTAATCCTAATGCTAACTTAGGCTTTTGAGATCTAGTATTTCTTTGCATCCATAATGTAGCGATCAACCCTTACTTTGACCAATCAAAGCCTCACAAGTTCTCTCTTTAATATTTCCGCTTAGTTCGTGTGATCATTGTTTTGGAGGTGAGGAAATAGAGACATACAATTTTCAATGAACAATCCCAATCAGGGGATGGCAAGCTCGTGTTAGCATTAAGGTTAATGAGAGAATCACCTCGTCATACCCCTTTTCCGCGTAACATTTGCAACAAGACCTCACGTGAGGGGCTGACCATTCTTATGTACCATGTTTGGAATCGAGGCTTCACCCTTCGATTCCTCACATTATACTATAAGTCCGGAATTACCCTCTTCGTTAGTCAACGACAAAGACGTATACAAAAATCCTTTTTTAATTATTTAATTTTTTTTCACTTGGAAGAAGTTTGCTTACCTGAAGCAATTCGCTACCTCCTGCTTGTTAGTCTCTTCTCTCGACCGTGATTGCTAAACACAACGACACTTCAATAATTGCAATTGAAAAGCAATAAACCCCCTAGTTAAGAACTTTAAACGCTCACACCCAAGTGAGTGTTTAAAGTTGAAATTCATAATTTTTAATTAACCCTCTACCTCTTAGTGTACTAGTGCGGATCCTATTAATGTGATCTTAATTTATGCCATCCCAAGGAAGGTTGAGTAGTCACACCTTTGACGCGCTCCTTCCTTAATTGAAATTGCATAACTTTAAATAACTAAATGAAAACTAACCTTTCACGAGCGCTCCGTCCTTAGTTGATCTTCACGCCTCGCTCTCCTACGGCCTTCCAAGACTTCTGTCGCCCGCTCTCCAAGCTCCAAGCTCCAAACTCGAAACTCCCGGCGGACGCACTATTTATGTCACCAAAAATCCTTCACCCTTCGATTTCGTCCTAGCCCGAGTGGAAAAGTTTATAATGACATGTAGAGACTTCTCTCTTTGTAACCCAATATATAATTCCAATCTACCCTTGGAATGTACACAACTTGATTAACACCACACTATGTAGTTTACATTCCTTAATGTCAGACAAGGTTATATCCTTAGCCTTTTCTAATGTCCACCCGGCCGCTTTGGCCACGCATGCCTTCAAAGATATCCCTCTTGTGAATCGAGTCTTTGCCGTCGACTCCACACTACTACATGAGTTCTCGCTTATTGATTCCGTGCTATCACATGTCATCGTGGTTGATTCCGTATTGGTACATGACACTTCGCTTGTGGATTCCATGAGCACATAGGCTTTAAATACAAGTATTAAAAAATACTTATATACTTATCCTTGCCCTTTCTTCTCTAAGTTCTTCTTGATGTAAATCTCTATCAATGTTTTCATACTAAACTTCAGAATAATATAACTCCCACCCAACTTATGTTTTTCAAGTGAAATTTGGTACACTTGTTAAGTACCTTATCAAAAATCTCCACACCAAATTTTGGCACAAACAGAGTTCATATGTAAAAGTTATGCATGAAATTCTAACTCTAACTACTTAGTATGAATGTTGTGATAAAGCATCCGGTCATTAAAACTCTAATAACTTCCAACTCCTACGTCCAATCAATCTAAAATTTTGACACAAGATAGATATATAAGTTCAGAAGGTAGTGACAAATTTTGGTATCCATATCTATAACCCTTTAAGAGATACATATTTTCAAACCTTGCTGCTTTGTTCCTAGACACCCTCCCCTTCAACTTTTAATAACTCTTTCATCCCAATGACTGAAGCTCTCAAATTTTTACCACAACTCTCATACTTTATAATAAATAATTCCTCAAATTTTCATACCCATTGAACACTCTGATCATCCATAATTGACAAATATCTCACTATAAAGTTCTGCTCAAGTTCATAACTAATAAAACATTACAAGTAATGCACCTAGTACAATCTAGTCACTCTAAATGCCACAAGTTTAAACAAGTTTGAACTCTCTCACTTCAATATGAATCTCCATGCAACAAGTTGAAGTTTACAATCAAACTCCAAATTCCTTAAACCCAATCTACTTCTAACAAGAGGTCAATCCCTCTTCAAGGCTAAATAGCCTTGGCTCTTCTCCTAAGAACTAAGCACACACATGTGCTCCTATCTTGCTTCCCACACATCCACACTTATAACCCGTGAGGTGCTTAAGGAGCACGAAGGAAAGAGAGGATGAGTGAGGGAAGAATGAGGAATTATATAGTAAGTTGAGAGGGAGAGAGGGCATGAGCCAAGGATAGGGTGAGAGGATTAGAGCCTCCAATCACAACCCCTTAACCTTCTCCTTCTAAGTAGGGACTCATCCCATTCACAAGGCTCTCGATAAGCCTTCGAAATCTCCTCCTACTTTGTAGGCTCTCATCTTATCTCCTAAGCCTTCCTCCCTCAAATGATCAACAAAGATCCTAATTCAAACATTTAACTAACCTTGGCTTTCTACCTACCACACTTTACCAAGGTATGTTCTCATACTACTTAAGTCCACTCCACACAAGCCTAATGCTTCAAACTTAGCTTTCTTCAAGCTTCACTCTTTTTATATTTTTGTGAATAATCATAAATCAACAAAACACTACGTGTAATGTTTTACAAGTGTTAACAACACATGTGGGCATCAATTTGGGCTCACACACATATGGGAGGAGTGGGGGGCTCATTACGTGGGCGATTTTGTCCCACATAATACCCTAAATATTAAGTGTAGTAAAATGGCGGTGTTACTTGTAGGTCACACATGTATTTGCTAAGGGCATGTTCACTCATGATAGTACACTCTACTTTTTTTCTTCTTCTGGAAAGCAAATGAAAACCTTGCCTACTTGGTAGTATGGTATCCTAGCCTATGACCGAGAGCTACACATTGGTGAATTTTCACAATGACCTCTTCTATGGTAATGAACAATTTAATTTTTTTCATGCAAGGCAAAATGAAATATTTGTCTATTTCAAAAATTTGGAAATTTTTAAAATTAATTTTGAATTAAATATGATTATTTAAAGATGTTCCCTAGGGTATCTTATGATAGACCTAAAGAAGTTTGACGTCAATGCTAATACAACTTATGAGCATTCTATAATTATCTTTTATGAACATGTTCGAGAACCGTAGACTAACTTTGACCTTACTATGTCAAGAGACATCCTAAACGAACAACTAATCTCATCCAACACGTTGTGGCAAGGTCTCATGTGCCTTGAACCGAGACCTATGGGCCTCAATGACCACCTTCCTCTCTCCCACCACACCTCTCATTCTCGCGTTGGCTCCCTAGTCCCTCCTCCTCCCCTTTCCTCCTCCTCCTCCTCCTCCTTCTTCCTCCTTCCCCCTCTCTCTCCTCCCCTCTCTCTCTCTCCCTCCACGTCATTAAATGCATTAATGTGAGGTTAGTTGAGCTAGGGACATGTCATCCACCTAGGGAACATTCTTTCTAATTTGTTCCCTAGAGCTCGGTTTAAGGTCACATATCGGTAATAGGCTAGGATACCATAGTTAGTTTGAGACGTATCTAGATTTAAGTCCTACAAATACGGGACAAAGACAATCAATGAACTATAAACCATCTTAAAACTTTGTAGCCATTCAAGCTACACTAAAATGATAACTATTGTAGACTTACCTATATTTTGATATAACACCAAACCACTTGAGCCCACCTCCCGAAAGAAAGGTACTAACGCTATAGTGCGACCCAGCTCCTTGAAGTACTTTAGAGAGGAAGCAAGGTTACACAACATGGCATTAGGCCATGGCTTTTAAATGACCATGGTACCCTGCATTTTGGATGAGAGGATAGAGAAGTTCATGGACCATAGCCCAAAGTGTTTGTAGCTTTGTTTATGTATTGGTGTTTGTGTATGTTAATTCAACAAGTTGTGAGCATTCAAAGCTTTGTTTGTAGGGTATAATTAGATTAATATAAAAAATAACACATGGTCTTAATTATTGTATATTAAATGATAGTGCACATCGTAATTTTTTTGCATAGTAGTTACACACAAAGCAACTATTTACATTAACTCCATGAGTCACATTCTGAATTAAGCCTGGATAGTATTGGAATATGCATTTAAAAAAAAAATTGTCATGGGTTTTCCTCTAGGGCCCATCGCATATTCTGCCCAGCCTACCATCAAGAGTTGTCTCAAAAGAGAAATCCTACAATCTTGGCCAACATTATAAAGACTTGCCATGTAAGATTCCATGTAGAATTTTCTTCCAAGGAAAATATTATGAGCTATAGTCCAAAATTGCCCTCATGTAAACCTAAAGTGGGGACTCATAGTGTAAAAACATGCTTGTATATAATAGAGTTACCCAACAAGTCTCTCAAAGTGGGACGAAACCGTGGGTTTGGTCCTTCTTTAAGAAAAATTTCTATTAAGAGCTCGTTAGCTTGTCGTGTATCGGATACTATTTTGAAAGTTGGGTGGAACTTTTGGGACCTCCGCTTTCCACCTCTCAGACTTTGAGAGAATTTTAGGATCTAAAATAGGATATGCGTATGGGACTCATTGTCCTAAATCTTGGAGCAAGGCTAGCTTGGTCCACCCATCATAGTAGGACAAGCTATAAAGCTAGTGTTTAATAGCCCAACACCACTATTTGTGTATGGTAAAAACCAACATTACAAAAACTTGAGTGACTTTTTGTGTTGATTTCTATAAACTCATGCTTTGGGATTGAACCCAAGGTTCATGAGCTTTACTTTACAAATAACTCTATTGTGGCCCACAATAAATACCATTTTTGGAGCAGTTTATTTAACCCTTAACTTCCTGAGCCTATGAAAAGGATCATTTTGAGTATGTTTCACTCAATGTTGGTTGTGAGATTTTCCATGGACAAGTTATGAGGTTAACATGGGATACCTGTAGGATCTTGAAACATGGGAGATGAACTATTTTGACATGAAAAATTCGCATGAACAACCCTTTTATTTTTTAGATTAAAAAAGGAAGGAAGGTATGCACAAGAAAATGCCATATTTATCCCAAAAATAATAATTTTGACCAATAAAATTCACTTGGAAAATGAGCAAAATGCTTGTGTGATCCACTAGATGGGAACAACTACCTCCATAAATTCTCATGCCAAAATGTGTAATCCACAATAGGCTAGCCACCTTGCATTTGGAGTATGTAAACTATCCCGTATTCTAACCACATGTATGAAAAATTAGAGAGTGTTTAGATGTTCATTTGAATGGTCGATGTGAGCACTAAGGCCATTTTTACATGAACATAAAAATTAATCACTTTTACTAAAATAAACATAATTGATGTTCATGCAAAGTTTGCATTGGAGTGGCAACCATTAATTGGAGTTAACACCCTCACATCAACTCACGACACAACAAAAACATGACCACTTCACATTTTGACTTTGATTTACACATTCTAGTCATCACCAAATTGCACAAATCATATGTTTATAGGTAGATATTCATGTTGGCTTGATGTGTGTAGTTGATTTTACTATGGAAAAGTGAGTTCGTTGGGGTTTATGTAGGAAACAAATAATCTGCCAACCAAAAATTGGGTTGCTTAGGAAGTTAGAGGTTAATATGACATTTTCCATCCAATATGAAATAGTCTTTTGGGCTTTAAGCCTCGACACACGATTTTCAAATTTTGGCAAATGATGTATCAAGGGAGGTCAGCCAAGAAAATAGGTGAGTACATACAATTTCAAGGCATTTTCATTGGAACTCAAATTGGTGTGCATGTTTGACCATGAAACCCCAATTAGTTTGTACATGGTATGAAGAGTGGAACCCCCCCCCCCACCAAGATTGTTGGGAGGTACACTCAAATGTGTTAATATGTCAATAACGTATATAATTTCTTCTTGGTGTTATGAGAGGGATTGAGTTGCACATGAGTGTACCTCTTATCCATCCACATCAAAATGAATGTCCCCAATATTTTGTAGTTGATTCATTTTAAGTCCCACTAGACTAGTTTGGGGTCTTTGAAGCCACATTAACTAGTCTTGTTAGTGTGGGTGGAGAATTAGCATACAAATAGTTAAAGTGGGCCACTATAATTGTCTACCCAAGATGGAATTAATATGGGTCCAAGACCTCGGACCCTCCCTTGAATCTTTCTTGAGACTTCCACCCAACACCTTACATTGAAAAAAAAGTCATAACTCACATTACATCAAGTAGCAAAAACTACAATATTCACCCACATCAATTTCCTTGAAAAACAAAAAATTAATGTGACCCACACGAATTTCAAAGATGAAATTTAGTGTGGGTTGAAAATTAACATGATCCATACACATTAACTCTCATTATGCGAATCAACATGGGCTCTAGAGATGGACTGTGGCCCACAAAAAAATTATGACTATTTAGTGCAATCTCAATGTCAAAAAAACCCTAAAACTCATAATCTATGGGCAACATAAAAGTTCAAGACATTTTCAATTGATTAATGGGAGGTGCACTCACATGGATTATGTGCCTCTTGTCATCCCTCACATTACATCTAATAGTCCACCCACACTTACTGGTGCGGGCCACCATTAAATGGTTCCTGCAAGCATTGGTTACATCCAGTGGCTCTCACTGGCTAAACCAACTCTAAAAGTGACATGTGTTGGTAGGAACCGTTCACTGGTGGCCCACACCAGTAAGTGTGGGCGGGCTATAAATCAACAAAACCTGTTATCCTCGATCGGTTGTTGGAATTATCACGCCCTTGGTAAGAATTTGCATGTTAGTTGCACACGAGCCACGAATTCGACTGGATGATTTGTATTGAAAGATAAGGCCAATTGAAAGTAGAAAGGCAAAGAGAGCAATTTAGGCCTTTGTGAGTTGGCCAAAGAATAGAATGGCACGAAACCGCTTATAAATACATATGACTCCACATGGGACGGTGGCGGTGGGTCCCCCTTGTGGCCCCCAATCGTCATTTGCAACCAAAGGACAACATCTTATTGGCCAATGGGGCCCCTTTGTTGTCGGACCATGTCAATGGTCGGAATGGCCCGGAATCGGTGTTGGGCCAAGTCACCCCTACAATTATATTCATGCGCTTGTTCTTGTACTAAATAAATAAATAAAATAAAAAGTTTGAAATTCCGTTTTAGAAAAAATTCGAGATGGTTGTAAGAACTTCGAAGTTATGGGTTCCCACCATTATTTCGACTTGACCAGTTGTATACATGCATGTTCAGTTGATATTTATCATCAAGCCCCGGTTTATGGAATTTGCTCACAAGTAGAGGGAGTCTCCAAACACACACTAGTACACTAAATATGATATTTAGTGGCACCGATTCTAATTGTCTTGCTCAATACTAATTGTAAACCGCGGTATAGAGTCACCAACACTAAATGTTAACTCAACATTATTTGTCATTCCTTGTAAATTTTTTTGGGGGATTATAAATTTACAGTGTTGCAATTATTGTCACTTACCAAGTGATTTTTCATCCAAATTTCAATCACCCATGATAATATTTCATCACAAGTTGCTGGCAAGAGGAGGTAGGGTTTTGGCCAGCGGATGAACTCATCCATCATCACCCATGACAATATTTGTAAACTTATTCATGAGAAGCGTCATCCGGATAGTTACCACAGTGCCATTAAATACCATATGACACTAAATATCATAATCATAACATTATTCAGATCCATAACAATGTTTTGTGGAATATTGTTAGTCCCACATAACATTGTTATGGATATGAATAATGTTATGATTAGTGTTGCTATGTTGGATTTTCAAACAAGCAAAGGCCCAATGCTTGCAATGGAAAAGATGTTCATTTTTTATTTTGTTCCTAATAAAGAGAGAGTAAAATGGGGGTGCTTATTGCTCATAACATTTTCTAAGGGCTAGTCCTCATAGAGGGTCCAAGTCCCAGGTCCCATGTTAGCAAGTCCCAACACGGAGGCAAGGCCCCAACTTTTGAGCCTCAAGAAACCACTAAAATATGGCTAATTATCATTAAAATCGGATCTTGATTATTTTATGAACAAATATATGCAGGCTTGGGTTGCAAGTTGGGTATAGTGTTTCGCTTGACCCAACTCCCTTAACACAAATCCCAAGCCTCGCCTCCAAAACGTGTTGCCATGTAGACATCCATGTCATAGTTGGGACTTAGGACTTGGGACCCCGTGTGAAGTGGTAAGTCCCAACTTCCATGCTCTCAATGGCTGAGATTGCACATATTGACCTCAAGTCACTTGGGACTTAAGACTCGGGACCCCGTGTGAATCGGCCCTAAGTTCCACTTGCCACTTGCCACTTGCCACTTGCCCTAGACAGAAGAATAATATGGCCAAGGGTTGGGAATAAACATGTTGTGATTCTCAAAAAAACGATGGTCTAAGTCTTAGTGTCGTGGCAAGGTCCCATTCACCATGGCATCTTTTCTAATTTAAAAAAGAAGAAGATGAGGGAGCATGAGGCAAGTAGCAATATTATGCCACTAAGAATCATAATTGCGTATGAGGAGATTAGATATTTCTTGAAACGAGTCGATGTGTAATATCTGGACACTTGATCGTATAGGAGTGCATTCCAATGAACTTGAAATTTGAAATAGACCGCCCTTGGATCTTGGTATTGAGGGGTTTTGAGCCCACTTCCATATCGCATGTGCAGGATGAAATGTTGTCCATTGAAATGAAAATTTGAGATGTTCTAACAATGTTGAAATTTTCAAATTATAACAAGTACTAGTTTATTGATAATTTCTCCACAATTTTTTTTCATCTATAGTTGACATTTTGACAACCACCCAACCAATCCCATTGGTTGCGTTTAGAACTTGTGCATCTATTACTTAAAATTGGAACTTTGAAATTTTCATCTTGAATGAATGCATTCTTATTGTATTCAAAAGACACATCACAGCCAAGAGAAAGCTTCAACTCAAAAATCCGTGCAATGCTAATGAGATTCGCACCACGAAAGATCGATTAATGTGAATTAAAAGTCAAAGAGCCAAAGAAACCAATGCAATACGCACTCAAAAAGTTGATGGAGAGAGATAAAGATGGAGAGAGAAACACCAACATGGAAGCACATGTTTCCCATGAGTATTGTATTTTTGGTGTATGGAATGTCACCCTAGTTTAGGGAAACAATACATAGGTTCCTTCCGAACTTTGTTGAACTTAGACGACTTTAAGCAATGCAAGTGACTTGTAATTCTTGTTAGCAATTTCCATGGCTATCCAAAGATCAATTTATATTACAAGTTTAAAACAATTATTTATCTATTTGGAAAGCAAGTGGAATCTATATACAATGGACAACACGATGGTGGTGGAGGTGGTGAGGGCATCGACGTGTCATTCCCCACTGTTCCAAAAGGAATTTATTATTAGGATCATGAGCCCCCCCCCTCTAACATAAAGATTGAACTGGATTTTTCTATATTGGAGTGGTGACGGATGCAATACTCACAAACCTTATACCATGACCTCAAAGAGGTGTGTCTAACACAAAATCAGAAGACCACAATGCTGCAAAATCTCACAATGCTTGAATTTTTATGAGATATTATGTAGCAAGGCCCACATGAATAGAATGGTTAGTGATGAAATTACATTTGGTTGAGGATCCGATTATGCCTTTACACTACACTTGAAGGCATGTCACCATTCTAAATTCAAACTCATTTGTCCATGATACAACCTTCGGCTGAGTTTCAAATGACCTTCACAATTTGATGGTCACAACCCTGGACTATAGTGTAAAGAAACCCTAAATTCTACAGAGAGCAGGAATTTTTGCATACAAGCATAGCTCTCATCCATCCAACATAAAAACTTTGAAATAGTATGCAACCCAAAGACTACTTTTCTAGTTGATTTGACACTGGAATCAGTTTTTAAAAGACCCTACATTAGTGCACTCGGAATCACTTGAGATGAATCAACAACAAACCTATAACTTAGGGGTCAAGTTTGTATGTTGGATGCATGGGAAGGTATGCTTGTATACGTTAATTCCCTCTGTCAGGTCCGAGATGACCCTAAACTACCGGATGATAGTGGAGAGCTACCCAAAACCGAATGGAGTGGTTGGTGGTTTGATTCCCAATCGTGAAATCTTCTCTTTACTTGACAGAAATAAACTAGCTAGGTGGCTATGCGCCTCCTATGTTCCAAAAAAGAAAGAAAAGATAATTCCCTCTCTCCAAATTCTACCACATGAGTTTTCACGAGTTTTGGAATTTAAATGGGAGGCATTATTTTTCCCGAGTCCGAGCTCGGATGAACCAAGCAAGGAGTCCCGATAGCGTTTGTTGTGGCCATGCCAGTTCCTTTTTCTGGTACAAATCGATTAACATACTTGCAGGTCGGCTGGATGAGTACGACTTCTAGTCTTGTCATGTGGTGGCCTTGCTGATAATTTGTAGGTCCTACATTGACACTTTCAACACATTGACAGCTCTGCAGCACCCACATCTTTCTCATGGAATGCTTCTTTCAGTTTGCCACAGCTTGTAAGTTTTAACTTGGGATCTAGCGTTGGAAAAGTATCCACAAGGTTATAAGTCAATTAAGCTATGTGGGTGTTATTCATTTCGTTTTTCCACAATCTCCAACTTCTACCAATTAGATTCACACAACAAAACTTGTGTCACGTTCGTAAATCTACAATGAAGCATCAACATCAACCGGGTTTGAAAATTGGACTTTTCTTGAGTTAGTTGTTGTTATTGGAAGGACAGATTTGTTGATTCTTGATCCGAATATATAAATCTTCTCAATTGTGATCTATGCATTCAATACTGTAGGTAATACAATTTGAAAATGCAGTTCAATCTCTTTTAACCATGTGTCTTTACGGTGATCCTCACCTAACCACGCACCACTCAAATATGGGTGTCCAGTCAAGAAAAGTTGCGCATAACACCCGCATACCTTATGGGAACTTCGTTGTAGTGAAACGAAGAATAAAGTTCACTTAGGATGTTCAAAAATAAAATACTAGTAGGAGTGAGTAATGCACAAAGGTTGAAAGGTTTTCCTCATGTACGCTGCAATTCATGGAGTTGATGTACATTTTAGCAAAATGCACTAGGACTCTGGTACATTATATTGCATATTGCACTAATATTATTAGATCTGCATGATAAAATGTTGTAGAACGTGTTCATTGAAATAACGAGAGTGTGTTATGACTACAATAAGGTACTCAACTTTGCAGAGAATTTACTATGTTATACTCGAAAGTAGGTCAGACCTCCCAGCCTGGTCTATTATACACACATGTTGCGTTGTTATAACGGTTGAAGTTCTTGGCTTGTGCGGCAATTCAAGGTTATGCTCCCTTCAACTATCAGTTTGGGTGCTGGGCATAACTTAGATGCCTGCAAATTTAAATTTGATACAAAGGCATAAGCTTCATAAATCTCAACGAAGTCTCCACTCACTCACCGAATTCACGGGTCGTTGACACTACGAGGCAGATTTTAGGCATTCAAACCCACCGCATTCACCGTGATCCTTGTAGTGTTTTCATTTCTTTCGTCAACAATATGAGTTACAAGTCACATTTATGTTTCAGGGTTGACAATCTTGCACATTTATCGATCTCTAGAGGCATTGATATACATTCTAATATGGTCTACACAATTTATATAAGGCAAAAAAATTTAAAGTTTACTTAGTCAATGCGACTGATTGAAACCACATTTAACATGACCTACTACAAGAGGAAGTGAAAATATAGTCATACGTAACAATGCTAACAAGATATACATGGTATGTATTTGAACATAAGTTATTCACACAAGTCCAATTTTAAAAAATATTTTTCTTACATATATACATGTGTTGATAAGAAGAATGCAATTCATAAATGTGAAAATTGTAATTGAGGTCACTTTTGACATATTCAGTTAGGAATAACAAAAAGAATAAACTAAGCAACTCCATCTGATGTCTTGAAACCGACAATGGACCTCTAGAACCTTTATAGAGTAAGTTTTAGCTAATACCATTTGGAGAAAGATCATTCATTGTTTGGGTTGTCAAGTTAAAGAAGAATGGGCTCCCCATTCATGTTAGTGTAAAAAAATCACCAATATCACTTTTATTCTATGTTCATGACATCACCCACAAGGTGAAAATAGGAAAACGGTGAATGACCAACACTTGTGCACTAGACTAGGAGTAGAGTGATTCTTGTGTGCACCTCAAATGGATAATTGTAAAAGTTGTGGCCCAAAAAGAGTGCAGGGATAGGTTGGATGCAACAATTGGCTAGATACATCTTGTTTCAAACCTCTTGGGATCACTTTTGGGTGCCATTGAGTTAATTACTTTGTGTGCATTTGTACACAAAGTGAGATATTTTGATGCTCAAATTAACAAGACTCTATTGTACAAGTAGGGGTTTGACTTACTTGCCTCTTTGGAAAATGTAACTAATTATCTACAAGGGAATAATAATCATGAAACAACTTATTTTCCTCATCTTTAATCTACTCCATCTTTGAAAAATATCGCATGAAGCCAAACCACTCTTTCTCATAACATTATTTAGATGCTATTAGACATTTCATTCTAATAATATTTAGTGACAATGCTTCACTTGGATCTCACTTGCTTGTCATGCTGAATCTATTTACCGACAAGCATTCGTAAGGTATAATTCTAGCACCTTTGATGACTTGATTCTAGCACCTTCTTGGTGCCACCCAACTTGGTCACTCAACTCAATAATGTTATGCTGGCCGAATCAACTTATTTTCATCGTTTTTTTTGTATTTTTAAAATTTTCAACCTTAACTTAAGAGTAATTTATATAAGGTCGAGGCATTTATTGTCGACCAAGTTCATTTAACCGCTCACTAGGGTCATGTGATGCCAACATGAATGAAATCTATATTTTTAAAGCGAACGGAGTTAAGGTTTACGCGGTGGCGGCTTGTGATTGATTATCCTCACAAGAGCTTTGACAATTGTTGTCACCAAGAATTAGCATTCAAATGAGCGGTAATGAGTTAACTTAGAGATCGACTTTATGTTACCCTGAACTTTACCACTTCAAAATTTATAATAATTTTCATATTCATGATTGTTTAAAAAAAAATTTGCGTTCTCCTTAGAACATGTTTCTCTTTGCAAGAAAATAACAATTCCTCACTATTACTCCTCCTAAACAAATGCAAACTCTCTTATTGTATCGGTTATAGATGCCGCAGCCTTCATATATAAAACAATGATCGGGGAGATTTTTGGGCATAATCGGTTGAGATCCTAGTGTTTGCAAGTCCAACCGGTTACATGTTGACATCCTCCGGTTTTCCTTTATTAAATTGGGGTATATTCTATAGATTCCTCTAAAATGATCGGTAATTTTCCTACAGTCTTGAACTTCAACCGGTTATTTCTCAAACTCAACCGGTTCATCTGTAACTAACTGCCGGTTCTCCCCGATCATTGATATAAAAGATGAAAAAATGTCGCAATTTCACCAGGCTGCCACCACAAGCGACGGGACCCAAATCTTCTGAAAACAGTTTGTGGAACTCCTCGTGCTTTTGGGCAGGGAATGATGAGCTGGTTCCTGGAGGGTGGTTGTGTTGCAGACACTTTTGTAGCCGAGAAAAGAAACAGGCTAATATATGCCAACTGGACCCAGAAACAGTCAACAAAGAAGGAGAAGAAGAGGAAGAAGATAGGATTGGAGCTGAACTCTATGAGTTAATGTACGACGTGGGTGTTAGTATTTGGTTCGTTTCTCATGTTCTCCAGCTTCTACCAATTAGTTTTACACAATAGAGTTTTCCGTAAAGTCCGTCAACGAGGGACGAAACCGTGGGTTTGATCCTTTTTTCTACTAAGAGCTTGTTAGTTCATCGTGCATCGGAGTTTATTTTGAAAGTTGGGTGGAATTTTTGGGACTTTCTCTTTTTCACTTCTCAAACTTTGAGATAATTTCATGATCTAAAATAAGATATGCACATGGGACCTGCTGTCCTAAGTCCTGGATCAGCCTACGCAAGGCAAGCTTGGCCCACCCATCATAGTAGGACATGCTAGAAAGCCAATGTTTAATGGCCCAACACCACTCTTTGTGTATGGTGATTTAAACATTAAGAAAACTTGGGTGACTTTGTGTTGATTCACATAAACTCAAGGTTTGGGACTAAACCCATGGTTTCATTGGCTTTGCTTTACAAATAACCATGATGAAATTCGTGTTGCACTAGCAAATCTACGAAGAAGCATCAACAAAACTCGGACCTCCCTTGATTTGTCCATGGTTATCAAAAGTGCATGTTTGTTTATTTCCTTGTGAAATTCTTAGGTCCTCTCAATTGTATTCACTATTGAGTGTGGAGTAGTCGATAAAATCTAAAGACGTAGTCCAATCTATTTTTAATATGTGATTTTATCATGTTTGTTCTTTAATCCTCACTGAACCCCACACCAATCATATTTAGAAGTCCGATTAAGAAAAATAACTGAATAACACATGCATACCTCAATATCCAATACTACCCAACATAATGAGGGCGAGTTTAGATTGAGGTCTTGGTCCAAGAAACTTGGAGTTCAAAATACCCCTTAATGGACCTTCTGCATTTTTTTTTACCTTCAGTTCAGGAACTTGAAACTGTGGTAATTGTCATCAACATTCAATAGAATTGCTTGGTAATGTTGTCACACTCTTGTGAAGAGATTTTGCGTTTCCACATTTCAATGGTGGATGTAACTTGTGTAGAGTTGGAATTAGAGCCCACCAAAGGCTTTACATGCCTTGGCGTATTATGAATTCTTGCGCTCAGTGGTGTCAAATGGGAAGTAGGCAACAATCCGGCGACACATTCATGAGAACACTGGCTCAATTTGTCTGAGTATATTCTCCATAGCCAATTATGAGATTACTACATTTGCATCATTATTCTTTCTATTTTTCTTATATATCTGTTGAAAAATCAATATATTCCATCTGGCAAAAGATGAACAGCTTTATTTGGTTCCAGTACATGTTGTTATACCAACGTACCTCTCATCTATCCAACATAAAAACTTATCATCGAGTAGACTAATTCGGGGTCTTTGAAACTAATTTCGGTATTCAATGAACTCATTTTTTTTCCAAACTACATACTATTTCAAGGCTTTTATGTTGGATGAATGAGAGGTATACTTGTATGCAATAATCCCCTCTCTCTATGAACCATGACTAGATTGGTAAGAACTGGAGGATAAATTTTGTAGAAATTTGTTCCGGATGTTTACTACCATGGGAAACTTACCTTTCAAAATGAGCAAACATTTACCAAGTAGTGGAAAAGGAAATCAAGAGAGAGAGACAGAGTGAATTATTGTATACGAGTGTATCTCTCATTCATTGAACCTAAAAGCCCTAAAATATTGTGCATCCCGAGGTTATTGCTTTTAGTTGATTCAACCCGAAATTGGTTTAAAGACTCCGACTTGGTCTCCTCGAGGTCATTTGAGATGAATTGGCAACAAACCTATAGCATGTCAAGCTTCAATGTTGGAAATTACATCTTTCTCTCTCGCTCTCTCTCTCTCTCTCTCTCTCTCTCTCTCTCTATGTGTGTGTGTGTGTGTGTGTATATATTTCACAATACATGGTTGGAGATGTAGCAAAAGCTTTATAGCAAACTTTTTGTTTGAGTCTTATGGCAAGTAAGTTAGTCATCTATATAAGCTAACAGGCTTGATGCGAAGGCTTTGGGCGTGGCTCTAGTACACTAAATAGTCCTATTACTGTGGGCCACAATAATTTTCTAGAGCCCACTCTAATTTTCACTCTCGGTATATTTTGCATCCTTACATTTCTACAATGAGATGTTGTCATGGATGGTTGACATGTGGATGAAAAATGACTTAGTAAGTGACAGTAATTGCAACATTATTTGCCTATAATGCCCGAAATGTTTCACAAAGGAATGACAAATAATGTTAGGTTTACACTTAGTGTTAGAGACCCTACACGGGCAGTTTACAATTAGTATTGAAGCAAGACGAAATAGAATTGGTGACAGCAATTACAATATTTAGTGTGCACACTGTCAGTGTGTCAGTGGAGTCCCTAGGAAGATAAATTGGGAAAAAGCATGAGAGCATCGTCACCCTCTGCCGGCTGGCCTGGTCGCCGTCTGATCCTAGGCTGCCTCGACAACAAGAGCATCATATTCATATTCAACAACATCAAGACTGAATTACCTAAAACAACATCAAGACTGAATAACCTAAAACAACATCAATATTGCAATAAATTAGTAATTGGGTGAAACCTAGTAATGCCTTTCGGAGGTCGGAAGGATTCGCAATCAACTCTTACCCTGCAGATTCGGCAACAAGAGTTGCTGGGTCATGATCCGGCCAGATGGATCTGACAGCCACGGCCGGCCGGACTGCGTCATCGGCCAACTCACCAGCACCATCCCCATCTGACTACCTAAACTTGTTCGCTGGGCCATGATGCATAACATTCTGGGAGGCATGTGAGTTTAAGTATGTAGGTACATTGATTCATTCCACCATTCCCACCATCTCGAAAGCTCATCTTCCACCTCTCCGGATCCACCATTCCCACCATCTCAAAAGCTCATCTTCGACCTCTCCGGATCCACCATTACCCTTCCATCCATCCATCCTTTCTCTCTTCGAGCGCCAGCTGGATTCCTGCAGCACGTTGGAGTTCATCACCTAAGTTAGCTTCGAACTAAAACTCACACAGAGGTTCTTCAGTCTGGAGGGGGGAGCTCATCAAGAATCAACGGCTCACATTCCAGGTAAGCAAGCGTTTCATCGAGTCTCGCAGCAGTTGAATCACCTTTGAAATGGCGGGAGAGGGTAATGGTACTGGGGAGTGCGTTTTGTGCAACTTTTTGGGGATTCATCAAGGATTGCAGGCCGGGGGTTCAGTTACTGGTTGGATCTGGTCACGCACTCTTGCTTTGGCCGGAGGCAATGCTTGTGTGAAAAAGTGTTGGGAAGAGTGCTGATGCCTGGGTTAACTTTTGGGCGCCGAGTTGATGCTGTTCACTTTCAGCAAGATTATTCCATTCTTCCCACTTTCTCCCCACAAGCCATCTTCGGTAGCTTTGATGGAGCTATGTCGGGTGAATTGAGGTTACTCGGTGGCAGAATCATAGCTATACCCGATCCAGTTCTCCGATCCATGTTTTCCGGCACAGGATTCGAGTAGGATGGTGCAAGCCACCTGCAAGGATGAGTCCCCACATTCGCATTGTCTGCAGACGTTCGGAGCTGCTACATAGTGAGAGTAAGGACTGGAGTTAATTGTTTGTGTTTGTGATTGTCCAGCCATGGGTGTGTCCAAGCCTACGCATTTCGTGCTTATCCATGGCGGCGGTCTGGGCGCCTGGTGCTGGTACAAAATAGTGGACATGTTGCGGAAGAAGGGCCACAAGGCGACGGCCATTGATCTTGCAAGCTGCGGCAGGGACCACCAAGACCCCAACACTCTTACCTCCTTCTTGGATTACAACCAACCTCTCGCCGACTTTCTGGAATCATTGCCTGCCGACGAGAAGGTATCAGTTATCTCAAAACCTCTTCACAAAATAAAATCACGAGCTCTCCCATCTTCTTCCAGAGTCGAGACTGAGTGGACCGAGTTTCCGGTTCATTCAAAGCAGTAACTTGGGAAATGTCACCTCTGTGGTGAGGATGCATTCATCTTTCTGTCATTGCACTCTCATCGCACAAACGGTCAAGACTTGTGAATATTGTAGAAACTTCAGATTTTTCTCTTGAATTGATGCAATTAGCATGAATTCACTCCTAAATTTGCAAAATGACTCTGGTTACGCATCCCCTGTGTAACTTGTGTTCAAATGACCTAAGCAAGTTGGAACTCTGCAATAATCTCTGGATATGGCTGAAGATGTGGTCCCGTGAATTGTGTGCAGGTGGTGGTAGTGGGACATGATCTCGGAGGCCTCAGCGTCACATTCTCAATGGAGAACTTCCATCAGAAAATCTTAGCAGGCGTCTTCTTGTCTGCCATGATGTTGCCCAGTGGCTTCCCTCTTACCCTGGAGGTAAGAACACACTCAGGCTAATCACATTAAAATGGTCGATCAGAACCATCAAAATGCATCTTTGCAGTTTAATAGATTCTTTCTGGTCAAAAAAACAAGATAAAACGTGAGAGTGATTGGATTGGAGACTGCAACCGAATAATGTTTTGATCCTAATAGCTGGTCCATTGAGCATTATCGAACATGTGCTTGCATTCATTCTCAATGTGCAGTTATTCGAGTTGGACCCTGCTGTGGGAAAGCACATTGAGTACACATTCGGCGACGGTATTCACAAGATGCCCACAGCATTGTATGTGATGGATAACGTGCAGGCCCAAGTTTTCTACCACTTGAGTCCTTCCGAGGTACATTCTCCACCACAGCATTACTTATCAAGTTTGTTTACCTATTTTCTATTAATTTTTTCACTCTCTTCTTCTCTTTGCCCTACATTTATTATTGATCAGCATAGCATATGATTTCTCTTAATATGTAGCTGATGTGTGTTTGGTGGAGGACAATTCTGGTTTATTCTAATCCAAAATTTGTTGCAAAATGTGTGCAGGATATCGTGTTGGCCTCTTTGCTGTCAAAGCCTGTGCCCCTGCGAATTCTTGACGGCTCTTGCATCGAGTACTCAGCTGACAAGCTTGGCACCATCCCCAGAATTTACATCAAAACTATGAAGGACAAGGTATTCCCTGCAGACGCACAGGAGGAAGCATTTTTATCCGACCCCGAATGCCAACCTGCTGAGGTTCGGGAGATTGAGTCTGACCACAGCCCCTTCTTCTCCGCACCCCAAGCACTACTCCAACACCTTGAGGAAATCGCGTTGACCTATGCATGATGAGTTTGCATCACATTACGGCTTCCAAACACATGTGACTTGTTGACCTACGCATGATGAGTTTGCATCACATCACGGCTTCCAAACACACGTGACTTGTGTACTTTTTAGCCTGTCCGTATGTGTTTCATTTTTGTTGCTGGTTACCGTAAATTAGTAATGTTTCGTTTCTGGAAACAAACATGCAAGACAAACCTTCCCTTGGGCTCATCAGCAATAAGTAATTAAACTATGGCTGGCGTGTATCTGATGGCATGGGTGTTAGGTCGACCGCACTTGCAGCTTGTATTGAATAAGCGGATCCCTTGATGCAAGCATGGGCTCATTTTTTACAGCCTGTGCTCCCTCTACAGTTAGATTATCAATTATGGATATCATGAACTATATTGTACAATTACAGTAACTAGTTGTGGAATTAAATCTTCAATATGTTGAATTAAATCTTCAATCATGACTTTTTGCAATGCGTCGATCCACCACCATGTCAGTTATTTGTTTGTGTATGTAGTCGTGACTCCATCCAGGTTAATTTTGTGCATTGTTTACATTTGTTGTGTGATTTAATGTTGTCTCTCTCAAATCAGCCTCCTCGTCATTTCGCTTGTGCCCAGTGTGTATTTTTGACAAATGTTTTGCACGTTTTTGACATTTGACATGCAAAAACTTGCACCAAACAAAAAGCATGTCAATTGACAAGCACAATTTAGAGTTTGACATGTAGTGTGAATTGTGAAGAAAAAAACCAGACATCATCTGACATGTTAGAAATCGAAATGACATGCACTACTAAGCATGTGACATTGAGGTGACATTTTGCAAGAGAATGGAGATGTCCATTGACATTCACTTTTGTTTTTGAAAATGTCACATGACACTTTGCATTTGGAGTTGAACGTCAAATGAAATTTGTCAAGCGTGCTTGTGCCTTCCTTCACAATAATTATATTGAAGAAAACAGATTGGCAGCACCTAATTATGTTACTTCCATATACAAATACCAATGGTCCGAGATGACCCTAAACTACCGGATGATGGTGGAGGGATACCCAAATCTCAAGGAAGAGGTTGGCGGTTCGAATCCCGGCTGTGAAATCTCCTCTCTACCTGACGGAAAACTTGCCGGTGGTCAACTGCCTCCTGTGCTTTGGCGTTGGCCTGTCGGCCTTCTGTCTCAAAAATTATATAGATACCAATCAATCCCTCACATTAGTGTATATAGGCAACATTTAAGCACTGATCTCCATAAATAAACAAGAAAGCCACCTTCATACCAATGAACGGGGAGAACCAACTGCTAGTCACAGATTAACCACTTAAGTTTGAGAAAAACACCGGTTGAAGTTGAAGACTTAAAGAAAATTACAGATCATATTAGAGGAATGTAGAGAACATACCTCGATTTAGTAAAAGCAAAACCGAAAGATGTCAACATGTAACCGGTTGGACTTGGAAACACTAGGATCCCAACCAAATATGTCCAAAAATCTCCCCGGGCACTGCTTCATACATATAAGTTGTCACCTTCACTGCAAGGTGGAATCGTTTACTGGAATTACTGATATTTCAACAGTGAATTTATATTTATTATATGAGGCATATTCAACTCATTAAGCTTCCCCCCAAATTCATTAAAGTGGGCCGAAGATTGTGGCATAAAGTAAGTGGCTGTCACTCCAGTTCCTGTAAGTTCCTGTTACTGGTGTTGTTGTTGCTGCTTTTAAGCGGATTGCATCCTCCTACGACAAATCTTACCGTTATTGCTTGCTTGCTGGAAACAGGCCCACGAATGCGAAATTGAGCTCATTGGTGGCACATGTGGGAAGACTGGAACGAAATATTCCAGTTCTTGACCACTATGTACCATGCGGGTGCGATAAAAACCTGCCCCAACTGGGTGTCAAGGGTTTAGGGTTTTACTTTGTAAAATCATTCCAACTGGGTCTCATTACTTAAACATTTACGAGATTGGAGACGCATTAGAGCATATCTAAAGGCCTTCTAAATAAGTACACTAAACATTGTATTTAGTGTCCCTTACTATTTGGAATTACGCAATGCTATATCTCTTTATTGTATATCTCATGTTTTGCCAACGAATGTTAAATTGGTTGTCTGAACATTATAGAACATGAACAATTGTACTTGATAAAAAAAAATTGCCTCAACAGTAAAAAGATATAGCACTGTGTAACTCCAAATAGTAAGTGACACTAAATATCATACTTAGTGTAGTATGTTTTTCACATGTATAGGTAGCCAAGAGATCATAATCCCATTCACATGGAAATCTCTTGTAGGAATGTTGGTCAATTATCATATAGGAGCTTACCTCTTATTCAACCAACATAAAAGCCTCGAAATATGATGCAATTTGGAAGTTACTTTTTTAAAAGTTGATTTGACACTGGAATTGGTTTTAAAGACCCTCACAATTATTTGAGATAAATCATAAACAAACCCGCAAGGTTCACACTCTTATGTTAGATGGATGGCAAGTATGCCCGTATATGATAAAATACCCTTGTTCCTAAAATTATAGCGTTATATGATCAATGAGCAGTGAGTTTGGGAAGTGGTACTTAATTTTCTACAACACTAGGAAGGTTCTACTCTTCACTAATAATAGGGATCACGTGGTCTTACCACTAAATGGTTATAAAATCTACGAACATGGATTTAATATATTGTACTTCCATATATCATATATCCATCTAGTGACCAAGAATCATGTTCCGATCACACCAAACTTTCCATCTGATTCCGGTTGTGAAATTGTTGGGGATTATGTTGAGAAATAGATGTTGGCCCACCACTTTTCACATTACTACAGCTGGAGATGTTGATGGATGGTGCCTGAAATGGGTGGTGTAATCAACCCCTCAGTGGATTATTAATTGCATGTAATTGTTGTATTGATTGAAAGAAAAGTCACTGACAGAGGGAGAGTCATATTTGGCTTCACAAAAACGACTAGAGCTACACTATTTATGGTATTGAATGTCACTTACTATTTGGAGTTTCACTGTGCTATAAATTTTTATTGTGGACCTCATTTTTCTATACCAAAAAGGTCAATTTGATTTGATTGGACATTATATAACAATAACATCTTCACTTGGTGAAAATTTACATAACCAATAAAATATTATAGCAACGCGTAACTCCAAATAGTAAGTGGCACTAAATACCATAAACGGTGTAGATGTCTTAGTACTCTTTGACTTTGAGTACAAGATAAGTTTTCACCAACTTTGCCTATGGTAAAATCATAGTCAGCAAGACATGTTGATAGAGGCATGGTTGGATTAAAGTGGCCACCCACAAGGCGGAGCCAAGTGCTAAGGTTACATTATAACAAGGCCCCTACTCAAGGACCTCACCATATGTAAAATGCCCACCAACGGTAAAGAGTGGATCTTGTGAACGGCTCGGATTGATCACATCACGAAGAGGGCGTTTTGAAATTAGAAAGCCCTTCGATCTTTAGGGCAGATTGTTCCGTTCAAGAATTGCTCTGTTGGAACACTACATAAAAAAAATGCCGTATCATTACGAAATTATGATCTATATTTTAGCACATTAAATATTTTCTTATTGAATTTATTCGAATTTGGAATTAGCACCAATGACCCCGAGTTAGGTTAAAACAACCACAAACCAATTGGGGATTTTGGGGGGGGGAGGCTTCTAGGTTTGTACTAGACCCCCATATCTTTGTAAGATTGGTGGGGTCCAAACCAAGGAGCAAGAATTTGAGCCCTGGTTCACAATGGCAGTTTGTTATTGAAGATGGAAATGGTTGTTTGCAAGTTGCCAAGTAAAGTATGGTTGGGGCTAGAGCTCATGCCAAATGGGCGGGTCCAACTAGCCGAGCCATGACCCCATCATGGGGGGATGGGGTGTTAGTTCTAGGGCCCACAATCTAGCACCCCTGGGTAGCCTTGCCAAAATTTTAATTTTTTTTCTTCTAATCCCGACCGAAACTTGCTACCCGCCTCGCCCGATTTCATAATAAAGTAAAATTGCACTCGCATTCTTGAAGGCCGCTTGTCTACAAATCCCATATTGAGTGCACTTCACCTTGACGGTCCAAATCCAATATATATGTTCGCTTCCCCTTAGTAAATAAGCAATTGACTGGGATTTCATTCCCAAAGTGAAACCGTCAATGAAATGAATTGATTTGAAAGTCCAAGAAGCCGAAAGCATGTAAATAATTGTCAATAAAGCATATAATGAACTTGAATGTCAAAAATATTACAATATTCTCATTAGCATTGAGGTTAAATTTATGTGACTTACCATTTGAAAGGGTCTTTGTCATTCTAAAATGAAACTTATATTTGTGTGCTATTTTTAGTTTTAGTTTTTAGTTTTAGTTTTAAATAATCTAATGCCCTCTACTTTCACAAATGTTCATACACATTCAAATTAATTAAGTGTTTATAAATGTAAATTATCATAAATAACTGTGATTGAAGGTAATTGAGCGCAAGGCCTAAGTATGCACGTTAAACCTACTTTAGCGTGATGAAGCCTAAAACGCTGTAATTAAAACACTGTAATTAAGACATCAAATCTCATATCTGAATTAAATCATATTTGATTCAAGTAAGCACATTTAGATATAATTAGGCTTAATTACTTTGGTAAGCATAGTTTCTGATTTAGTTATATTTAATTAGGCTTAGTACACTTATTTACATTTAATCACACTTAATTAGTTTGAATGTGTATGAACACTTGTGAAAAGGGATTAACTAACATATTATAAAATTATAAAATTATAAATAGCACACAAATATAAGTTTCATTTTAGAATGACAAAAGATCCTTTCAAATAGTAAAGTCACATAAATTGTAACCTCAATGCTATAGAGGATTTTGTAATATTTTTGACTTCCAAGTTCATTACATGCTTCATTGACATTCATTTACATGCTTTCGGCTTCTTGGACTTTAAAATCAATTCATTTCATTGACAGTTTCACTTTGGGAATGAAATCCCAGTCAATTGCTTATTTACTAAGGGGAAGTGAACATATGTATTGAAATTTGGGCCTTCAAGGCGAAGTGCACTCCATATGGGATTTGTGGACAGGCGACCTTTAAGAATGCGAGGGCAATTTTTTTGGAAATCGGGTAGGGTAGGTAGCAGTTTTTGGTCAAGGTTAGGATTTTTTTTAAATATTGGCGGTGCTACCTGGGGTACCGGATCGCGGGCCCTAGCCCTAACACCCCCTTCCCCCCATGATGGGGTCATGGATCGGCCGGCTGGGGCCCGCCCACTTAGCATGAGCTCTAGCCCCAGCTGTAAAGTATGTGGTTGAAGCTTGAAACTTTGATGGATGTCCTTTAAGCGGTTAGTATAATATTGGGCATCTACAAGTACGTTAGTCACTAATTGCTATTGTGGTTCTTATCACATGCCCCTAAAGTACAGATGAAAGTTAAATGTAAGGTGATATTTTACAGGGCTTGAAATGCCAAATTTGTGGAACCCTTGCCTTAAATGATAACTTTAACCCCTAATGTCCTATGCGACCATAATTTTGGTCATGAACAATTTGCTCTCACCCCTTTGACACCAGTTTAATAAGTTTCTGGATTGTTTGAACTACTCCTTTTGTTCATGTTTAGGTTTGTTATGTCCTACCACGTGGATAATTTTAATTCAACAAATCTAGCTATTTTTGGATTAATTTGAAAATGGGAGTGTGCTCTCAATTAATTTACAATGGAATTGGTCCATGAACGCATGCTTGACATTTGTCACCTCCACGGTTTATGTGTTGGATGGGGAAAGGCAATTATAGGGTAATTGTTTGGAGGCATCATATTGACTGTCTTCATTGCAATGATCTTGAGTGGCATTTCATGGTCGATAGCATATTCTTGCATCCTAGAGATCTTGTTGGTGTATTGGTGGAGGCTATGCATGATGTTACTCGGTACATTTATACATTTTCTTCTTTCTTATTATTTTTTTGCATTGATATACTACTTTCATTTCACATGTATGTAGTTTGTATTGATTTAACCAATAATTGATATTATCTTGCATAGATCCACGGAGAATGACCATGTTGAATTGTTTTTGGTTCACAAGCGTCATTGAGTTAAATTTTTTGGCTTTCTAAAGCTTGAAGAATTTTGACACTTTTTGACCCCGCTTATGTGAGTAAATGGAATAAGAATGTGTAGTACACTTTGACGTTGGATGTGTTTACGCACTTCTTGTACAAGGTGAAAAATGACGTCTCAATGTGTGTTGATGTTTTGTATTTGGATATATGTGTTAAGGATTTGTGTGCCCCTATAGAGTATTTAAATCTTTGATCATATTATTTTTACAACAAGAGATAGCAGTTGCAATTGAGGAGGTGACTAAGGTACACGAGAAACTTCCTTCGAGTCAAGATCGGTGGCAAGTGTGTGGGATGCCATACACGCGGCTTCAAAGAAAGCTATCAAGGATATTAGAAGGGCCAATCTTGAAAAACCCATTGCTATAGCGAATCCGGCACATGGCCCTGAGTTCCTGAATCCTTATGAAGGTATGACATCTATCTCATATGTTTTGTAGAAACAATAATTTAATTGCACCTCTTTTCTTTTGCAATCCATCCATCACATTATGATCTATAACATTCCCAAGTACATTGTGTAGATCAATAAACATTTTGATATCCTTGCTAAACCCGATATGTCACTCGAGAAATTATAACTGATTGCAACTACTCCGGTAGAAGCAAAGCACAAATTTTGGTGGTTATAGTTGGTGGAATTTGAGCATGATTGCAAGAGAATCACTCCAATTTCCACTGAAAGAAGTCAAAGAAAACGAACTTGACAATTGGATTGTGAAGGCAATTTTTTGGGCTCAAGTAAAAATTATATCTTTGTTATTTGTGATGCTCTATAGTATATATTTTTTTCTTATAATTGGGAGGTAATACATGTTTTTGTTTTTTGACTTTGCAAATGGAAGAGATTGTTGCTAATGAGTTTGAAGGCTTCAAAAGTCAATTTGGCAAACTTCGATGGTATGAAGGTGCCCTCCCTCCTATTGATTATGTTGTAAAGTGGAGGATTCAAGTGTATTCAAACAGTAGCATAAATAAAACAAAATTTAGATTCTTTTATTTATAGGTTCAACATAAATTGCCATTAGTGGTATTGGATGAGAAATAGGCAAAATGTATGTGGACATGTGGATGGATTTGTTGAAACGGTTGCCTTTGGATGAAAAGTGTCATCATCCAGCGATGGAAGGGTTGGTTGGCTTATTTAGGGTTTCTTGGGGGGTTCAAGAACCATACGCAGTATGCTAAAGTTTATAGTATGATGGTTGTATGTGTGTAATGTCCAGAGTAATATTTGCGCAGTGTAATGTATGCATAGTGTATTGTATGCGTAATATATGTGTAGATTGGTCACACGGAATTTTGACCACTTATAAATAAAATAAGGTGACTATAATTATGCAACTCTAAAATTTATATAAAAT
Organism: Polytrichum formosum; assembly: GCA_964035585.1. NCBI lineage: Eukaryota > Viridiplantae > Streptophyta > Polytrichopsida > Polytrichales > Polytrichaceae > Polytrichum > Polytrichum formosum. The sequence continues at coordinate 12,981,025 of OZ037935.1, read as the reverse complement.
GATAGGGTGTTAGAAAATACCATCCAGTAGAAATTTAGCTAATGATAGGGTGGAAAATATTCAACAAAGGAAGGTAAATACCCCCCCCCATTAAATAGGGGGTTCTCGCACGTGTATACTTAAATCAAGTGTAGGTGCACCCCCCCCCCCCCCCATGACGACACCTTGTCGCATTTGAAGGAGGCATTGCAATATTTGAGGCAATGCTTGCTCTTTTGTGCAATGCTAATCCTCTTGTGACATGTAGAAATGTGCCTCACAACACCAACCTAGAGGATGATGACGAACATGTGCGCAAGGTGGCAAAGCGATCTCATATCAGTAAGTAGGTTTGGCAGTGCATTCAATATTGGAATTATATGATATTCGCTAATGTGTGTTATATCTTGTATTCGTCCATGCAACTAACCGTTTATTTTGATGTTAGCAAACACATGATAGCATATGTTTCATCACCTTCTAGCCTCGGGGAGATCACTAGCGAAAATCGTAGAAACAACATGCGATAAAAAATAGGGTCCAATATATTCATTGTAGGTAAATTTTGCAAAATAAGTACATATAATATAGGGGGTTTTAAAATAGTGAAACATGTTTACATGTAAAATACCATGACATATAATGGCATCTTTTATCTAGTCAGTACATGTAAAATAACGTGAAAACAATTACTAGGGGTAGCGGGTGTAGGGTAGGGTCTGTGCTAGTGGATGAAAAGTCGTATGTGTTATGGTACTGTGATTGTTACTTAGATGTTTAGAGAGCAATTTAGGGTGGTCTTCAGGTCCTTAAGGAAGGTTGGGTAGTCAATATCCCATACTTTGATTTCTAGATGTTAATATGTGAATGGCAATTTCTGGGTGTGCTCAAAATGACATAGAAAGCCAGTTGTTTGGAGAAGCTAATTTATTGCTTTATGACCAAGCTTTTTGTAGATTGCTTGTGGGCATACATTCGAATTGTGGGATACTTACTTGATGAAATGAAAAGCAACTTAAGATTACTTCACGTCATTAAGGAAGTTTGTGCATCCAAAATGCCATGCTTTGGTTTGTCGGTGGTGATATATAAACGTGTGTTGGAAAAAAATGGGGTGTAAGAAACAAAATACAGTGTAAGAAAAAAATGGACATTAGTTGGGCTTCGAGGAAAAAAAATTGGGGTAAAGTCAAAAAAATTGGTTACTTGGGGTATAAGGAAGAAAAAAATGCAGTATAAGTAAAATAGGGTATTTTAAAATGATTCCCCCAAAAATTTATAATTATGATAGGGTGTATTAAAATACAAGCATTCACCTTTATTTTGAAAAATACCATACCTTAAAATCTTTTCTGCAAGGTAAATAGCCCCCTGATAAATAGGTCATGAGCACATGTGTATGCATCGATTAAAGAGGGAGTGATCTCCCCGAGCTTCTAGCTCAATATTGCTTCCTCCACATATAGAGAATGTGGAGGAATACACAAGTTATGGCGGCTACCTCGACACCGGTTGCTTGTCGAAGGACCCAACGGTTGGTTCGGTGTGCATATGTACATGACAAGGTAGAAGAAGGTAATGAAGAGGATGTGGAGGATGAATAGTATCATGGGTAGTCTTAGATGTAATATTTGGATTTGTGTTGGTTGGTTTTCATGTTATGCCTTTCTTTGAATAAACCACATACAATGGACTATGATTTGTGTGCCAATTTCATCTTCCCTCCCGTCATTTTATTGGATAGATTACTCAAGTCAGTCATCCAATTTTCTATACATTATTTCACTTGCTTCATGTATATGTGTTGGCAATTGGTAACACTATATTGATCACAACAAAACCTTCTAAAATGCAATTGATTTTGAATTGTGAATGCAATAACCATATGCATGATCCATATCCGTGTACATGGTCCATATTTTCATTGTCTCACATTCACGGTTATAGGATATTAGTGCATGAATTACCATGGATATTTTATTCCTCGCTGCTCATATGTTACTGCTCGCATTGCCCATTATGATGCATGTCATGTGTCTAACATAGCATGTATGTTGCCACTTGCAGTACCTTTCAAAGTCCTACAATACCTTGTCATAGCCCCCTCTACAAGGGACGGGTGCATCATAGTCATGATTTGCACTTGATGCTTGCATATGTTTTCCTTTAGGGAAGACACACATTAACAACATGTCCATTTGAACTTAGGGTTATGCACCCAATACACTTTTCCATGGTGTTTCATGACCAAACTACAATTGCTCCATTTGGGCGAATTGAAAGGATCACGCACCATTCATTGCAACCCATGGTGAGAAAATGCATGAACAAATCATTTTCTTGAAGGCAACCAAAAACCTCCGATTGACAACCGTAAAAATTTATTGATGTATTTTCTCCCCACGAGTTATAATAGGTAAGCTGCAATAGATGGTTACTTTGGACAAGTTTCAATAGGGGACCCAAGAAAATATACATCTAAAACCATAATGTGGTACTTATATACATTTATTTTATAAAATAACTAAAGTTGTATTTTACTCCTTTTGCAAAGTTCATACTAAAATGCTTTCTAAATTGAGTTTCTGCTATGTTCCAATCTTATAGCTGTTATTAACCTCAATTGTATCAAAAATTCAATTTAAAATGCATTTTAGTATAAAATTTGAAAAAAGGGTAAAATATGGCGTTAGTTATTTTATGAAACAATTGTATATAAGCACAAACAAGTGAAACAAATGTGGTGGATAGATAGCTTACATCAATCGATATTGGAACATAAATAAATTTTGAAAAGAAAACATCATAATATTCCATTAAAAGAAGCTTAGATTATAAAGGATTTTTTTAATATTGAAAAAATTCAAATACAAGTTGAAATAGACACAACAATGGCCCATATTAGTACTTGGAGGTCTTTTATGATGTCCACTACAACCCCATGCCATCAATTCCATGAAGGATTGTCAAATGCCATTCTAATATAATTGATCTATTTTTTGACAATTTGAATTTTATTGGAAGCATACAAATGCCGATTTCCATTGATAAAGGACACACACACATGTTTAACATGATGTTTGACACTACCATAGAGGCAGCATGCCAAAAGTTTGGCTTCGTTCCAAGTCTTGTATGTTTTGAAGGCTTTCTAGGCAATTTCAAACAATACTGAGTATTTGAAAGAGCCAATTTTGACATTTTATATCTTTCAAACCCTAATTAAAATCCACTTCAAACTTTTTGGCACTATGTAATACATCATGTACTACAACTTTCATTTGAATGCACTTGGATCTTGCCCACTCATGCTTATGGTATGATTTTTCAAATGGAGGTGAGTCAGAGTTGTACTCAATTTTGTTTGTCATTGTACAAACCAAATAAATGGTGTTGCCCTCCATTCATAAAATCCAAAGACGTCGAATATAACTTCCAAGTTTTTTGCATGTTGGTCACCTACTTGTAATGTAAGGTAGAAATACCATAACCCGTGAAAATAAGGTGATTCGCATTGAAGATCCGGTCTGACAATCATGTGAGAATTTTCCAAGATAGACGAGAAGGATTCATGAAGAATGCAAGTTGTTTCATATTTTTCTGCCTTGTACAAAAAATGCTACAATTTTCAAAGTGGAAAGTTGTCCAATCCCCTACTCGTTCACTAGATTCTCCCTACACCGAACACGGTAATCCGCATTTCCATACAAAACATCGCCTAAATCGGTTACCTCGTGAGTACATTAACACTTGCTTCCCATTGGCTACACTAAGTGTACACTACACGCATTGAAGTTGCCGCCGAGCCATGATCGGTTTCAGAAATGGCACTTCACCATTATGACGGCGGTCTAGTGCACAGGTAGAGGGTGGTTAACGGGTTATGGTATTTCTACATTATATACGTACCATACAACATCTGCAAAAGATCTATTCTCTCCATGGAAACTCTGGACGTCCGAAGTCAAAGTGCCCTCTTCCCAGTTAATGGCCAATTCTTACAGCACAACATGGCTTTGAAGTGTATGCCATGTTCCTTGCAGCCATGCATATACTATAGGATCATTATGGTTAGATTGATGGACCTCAAAGGGGAATGTTTAACCTCAAATAACTATGCAGATCTTGTTAGTTTGTCACTACAATAAGAGCGAGTTTTCATATATGTTACTTGCCCACCGGATTCTGGTGGGAATGAGGACAAATGTTGACGAAAATTGGTGGGGTAGGGTTTGCATGTGCTAACCAGCTATTGTCATTGTAAGTGTTTTAACAAGCGCATGGAAGTCTAGTGGCTCATGGTCACGGCCTTCCACATGCTACTGAAATGAATTGAAATTGTTTTTAAAGTCCGAGAAGCTGACAAGGCTAATGAGACTAATAATACATCATGATGGTTTATAACCAACCAATTCTTTAGAGTGGCGGAGTGCAGTAGCCTCTGTGAGATAGAGGCTAATGCCAGCTTGATGGTCTAATTGAAAGAAAGACTTGAGGCTCCTTGGAACTATGTTCTCGAATAGTGATGGAAACTTATCTCTATGGGGTTATATAGGGGGTATTCCAACATGAAATGTGCCTCAATTTCAACTGCATTGTAGGAGCAAAAGGGGTAGGGTCTAGTGTCTCTAGAGATAGGGATAGTAGTCCATCATCCAATTTCAATGGCAAGTCTATGGTTTGAGGAGTGGTAGGCAACAATGATCTTACGTTGTGGTGGAGTCAATGGTTGCTTCAGGTACAATTCACATTCAAATTTGAGAAAATCCTTGAGGTGGAGGCAATCTAGTTTCTTCCCTAAGAGGTGGAAAGAGTTCCACTCTTTAGCACAAAAAACCTCCTTGATATCATCATATGTTGTTTTTGATGTGGTTGGGTTGTCATGGGTTTCCCAATGAGATAGGCCCCATGATGTCTTCCACATGGATGCAATTCGTACCATGTGTTAAATCCTTGTTCGGTCATGTGTTGGGAGAGTGAGGGTGCTCTACTGACTAACCAAGCGGGGGATAGGTGGGCAAGCCATTGTTGAAAGCCCTAGTAAGCTTGAGAGCTAATATTTATATGAAAAGTTCTCCAAATTTGGCCAATAATATATAATAGGTTAACGAAGAACGCACTTTGACATGAGACGTCATATGCATCTTCATGCCCTTCTCAAAAACTCTTTGATGAGAGTTTTTCAAGTCACCTCCCCAAATTTTGGTGCTAGAAGTGAAAGTGGGAAGCACCAAAGCCTTGAATAAATGGGATTTAAGTTCCCAATATGTGACTCCAACTACTGCTTCTTTCCTCAAAGTTCCCATCAATGCTTTCATACATGTGATTCTTCACCTTTTACTAGATGGCTCAAAGTAACTATGTGAATAAAAATCAATGCCAAGGTATTTGTATTTATAGGTGATCTCAATTTGGTCCTTATCCAAGTAAAATGCCTCTTGGTTTAATTTCCTTTTGTTGTGGCCAAATATCATGATTTTAGTTTACTAGGCAACCATAATGCAGTTGGTCGGTTGCTTGCTTGTTTTGTTATATTCATGAGAACACATCCAACCCACTATTATCTAGAATCTAGTAGGTTAGTGACGGACATGGAAACCAACTTAAATATTATGCACATTGGAATTTTGGAGAGGCGTTCCATTTCAAGACATTCTATTCCATAGATATTTCATGATTCAATGCATTAGCAGGTCATAGTGCAATTCTGATATGACACCCATCCTTGGGAGATATTTCCATTGATAGGGCACTCGGGTTGGTGCATTCCCCTACAACATATGTATTTGATAGAGATAAATAGATAATCATAAATGTCTATTTCAAGCAAGCATGAATGAAGAGTCAATTTGGCCGCAGAGTTTGGCTCTATCCTAGGTAACCTAATAACCTAAAGCTTGGGATGGGTTAGGATAATTTTCCATGTAGATTGCTTGGCCACCATATTCTAGTGGAAATGTAGATGCCACCAGGTGGAATCTACAATTCCACTAGAATATGGCGGGCGAGCAACCTACATGGAAACGAACCCTTAGTTGGCCAACTAGACCAAGGTCTGATGGTGAGTGGGTGAAGCTAAGGACTAAGTGCGGCATTGGTCTAAGTTCGAACTCCATAAGGCTGGCTAAAATTATAAAAGAAATTGCAAGTGGAGTTCACAATAATGTGTCAACTTTGTGTCCAACTTTTACTTTTGGTAGCTAATTCTTTTTAACGCAACATGACATACATAGACTATTGCAAATAGCAATGGATGTTGAATAATATGCTTTCGTGTGTGGCCATGTATTGTTATGATAAATATATATATATATCTAATTAGCATGACTAAAGCCAATTGTTGGTTATGTATTGTCACAACCCTTGCTAGCTTCCCTTAACTAACTTGGTCATTTTTCATTTTAGCAAGGGTCACGAGCGCTAACCCTTCGCATACCGCGATGCGAATGGTTAGCTCCCTATACCGTAGACCTTCTTAGTCCATAGGAGGGGGACCAACCCTCCTACTCTTTCATTTGGGACTCACCCCTGCTGTACCAGGGTGCTATCCCGAGACAACACCCCACTCAAATTGCCATATCTCCTAGCTCACACCTCCCATTGAGGTGTTCTTGAGCATTCTAGAATCGGCACGCCATGAGCTACGCATAGCTCATGGCCTTACTCTTGTGCCTCCTAATCTCTGAGGGCCCCGGGCATTCCCAACGCCTGGGGCCCTCACCCACACTAGGATCACTTGGGCCTTCTCACCAACGGCGCCACAAGTCCCGAGTGTCACTCCAGGGTCCCCCTTGTGCCCATGGTGTTTCGAGCACTCCTCATGGAGTGGTACGCGACATGTATAGTCATGTATAGTCATGTATAGTTTGTATAGTTATGCTAATTCAATTATGTGTTAGTTATGTATACATGTAATAGTATATCTATAATTCTATATAGATAACTAATTATGTTGTTAGAACATCTTCAAATGATCATTATAAGATTATATGATATCTCACTATGTTTCCATCCTCCATATCATAAGGCATATCAACTTTTTCTTTTTGGCACAAATTGAAAAATCAAAATACAACCACCCCGAGAGAACCAACGCAACCCAAGGGAAAATCAAGAGATAATGCCTATTTGAGGTCTAACCTTCCAAGTGACCACTAAATTCTTACTGGTCATAATAAGACCTTTGACGCCCCAAATCGAGTCAAATTCTTTAAGGACATCTTGGTAGGCAACATCCGGGGCCTTTTCCAAGTCTAAGAGAGTATGTTTCCAATCGATCCTACCGTAATCTTGCAAAGCGTCCCAAATGACTTGGTGCGTTTTCTCAATGGGCCATTATAAAGCGTTGAAAACCAAATCATTCCTTTGACGCCAAATAATCCATAGAAGACCACTTCTTAAGAAAAACCAAATGCGACTGAATTGTTTCAACGACTTGCAGAGAGGTTGATCAAAAGGCATTGCATCATGGAAAAGGATTTCCTCGCACCAAGGTTTCCTCTTTTGGCAAAGAATTGCCAAATGATATTAGCATCATACCGCCACCCATGTTGAGCGAGTGGACAGCTAAAAAACTTGTGTTCGACTAGGGCAGAGCAAGGATTTTGACCTAGGGGGGGGCTGACCTTAGAATATGGAAATATCCAATGTGTATTTTATTTTCAAATTTCAATAGGTGGTCGCATTTGATTATTTATTGAGAGATTTGGACTCATCGAGTTGACATCCCCATAAAAAATTTGATAATGTCATTAATATCCAAAGCTTTAGCAATGGTCTTTTCGATATAGATGATCATCAGATCGATCATCCAATCATCGCCAATAGTAAGCAGATGCCTGAATTTCCTTCAATGCACGCGTAGAAGACATTGCGAGAAAGAACCGCAATTGTTTTCCCATTGTGGTTCTTTTGACCAGCCTGCTCTACAGTCGCTAAACGACTGCAAATGTTTTTTGGATCTACCAACTAAAATTTTAGGGATTTGGGGCTTGTAATATATTGCTAGAAAGGTCTTGAAAACGCCTTTCCAACGGTGTATTACATGCCCCAAAATTTTTACATTGCAGTCGCAAAAAACATTAAAAAAATTTGTAATCGTTTTGGCATATTTTCTACTAGTGATGTCAGGGAGGGCTGAGCCCCCCCCCAACCCCCCTTGGCTTTGCCCCTGTGTTCAACCAATTCCACCGACTACAAGCCGCAATGGGGGTAGCTTTTGTCAATGTCCGTTGAGATTTTCCCTCACCATTCATTAACGGCCACAACTTTATGAATGACCGACCAAAGGAAGGCAACTTCTTTTTGTGCCTTGGCTTTGTGCCAGCTGACATTATACCTAGGGGAAGCGGAGAGGGGGATTTCATTCCTCCATTTGTGAAGAATCGTCTTCTTGAGGACCATTTGCTTAGTAATCCATTTCTTTCTCTCCTTGGCTGAATAGGCAAAGAAAAGCGTAGCCTCCAACCACCACCAGCGGGCGGGGTCAAAAAGCAGTTGATCAAGCTTTCCAGAATAAACACTATATTCGTTAATCGGAGACTTTTTGATGATTTTGAGACTATTCAAGAACGTGCTTTTCAAATTTGGACCAGTAATGAGAACATAAAAATCCCATATTGATAATGTTGGGAACAATTATTAGACATGAATGCATCAAAGTGACCAGAAATGTAAAGCATACATGAAAACATTTGTGTATGATATGAGAAATTGTTGCCAATGGAAGGGAAGATGCGGAGAGTGATGGTAAATTGAATCTATTAAATGGGTTTGAAATACAAATATAATGGAAATACCATCAAATTCTTCAAATAGAATAAATAACCAAGCACTACATTCTACCCCTACATGCATTTAGGGACCACTTGGACATTTCTAGTCACACATGTACGTCCCACTATATTTTTTTCGCGGCCGTGTCCTTGTTTTTGGCGGCCTCCATGGCTTTGAAAATCTCCGGCCCGCGGCTGTAGCCATTTTTGTAGACTTGCCCGGAATATGTGTCGTTCTTCCATATATGCGGACGTGCTCCCGAATTGTACGAAGTGGTATTGTAAGTAGAATACGAGTGCGTATGCGAGAGGGAGTGCCTTGCACTTCTCCGGAGGGCCAAACAACGATCGGTCTCAGAAGATGCGGCCTTCAGGGCGCGCCTATCCAAGGAAGAAGTCGAGGATGGCCGGCCACCAAGCGAGCGGGGAGCCGCCTGCGAAACAACGCCATGGGAAAATAAGAATATGAATGGAGTGGGGAAAATAATGAGGGTGGTTTGGGATGGGCGTTCGTAAAGTTCCATACACGCGGATCCAAGATAATGAAAGCAACGGTGAACAAGGGTTTAGGGGAAAAAAGAAAGGCACCTTGACTTTGGGGACGTCGGTGCGGGGCGCGACCGGCGCCGCGGGGTCGTCGAAGGGAGCGGCCGGAGCCGATTGAAAAACGGCATTGTCAGATGACGGAGGGGATCGAGGGCATGGAGGGCCGACGATGGCGGATGCCTTTGCGGGAGGAGCGGAGTCGGCGGGGGAGGGGTTGCACCGGGAAGCTTCCATGCGGAGACGACGGCTCGGGCCACGACGAGCGACGCGGCCGTCGGTCGAGGGCGACACACGTCCTAGCCGAATGAGCGTTCGCTTTTCCTTGGAGAGGGGAGAGGGCGACGGGGCGTACGCGAGGGCGGTGACTCTGGGGGGCGGGCTGTTCACAACGCCGTCGTCGATGCCGACGTCCAGGGAGTAATCCACGGCCGAGGCTGCGTCCACCGCCGAGAAATGGTAGAGGGAGGGGATCTGGAAATCCGACACGCCGCGGGAGGGGGAGCCAGGGGACGAGGGGGGACAGGGAGGGCCGTTGAGGACACGGGTGTCACATAGGGGGGCAGACTATGGGCAACAAAAAAAAGACATCCAAACATGGAAGAAATCATTAGATACGTGAAACACAAGGACACAACACATGCATAGAGGTTTCTCAAATCAATTTATTGAATTTAGCGAGCCGAACGATGCTCTTATATACACTATCGCGGGGGCTGAGTGCCGCGTTGCCGATGGGATTGGACCTAACAAAATCCGGGACGCTCCCGGTGTGGAGCACAAGCCTTCTAAGGTAAGGCGCTAGCCTATCTAACAAAAATGTGTCCTTCCTATCGCCGGTCCAAGGGTCGGGGAAGATGACGTTGCCGGGGGGGTTGAGAACGCTCTTGGTGGGGCTGTCGTCGATGAGGAGGGTGCTCTCCGCAGTTGGCCACCACCCGTGGGGTACCCCCTCGAGCGGGGGGATGCCGCGCCACAGTCTGGACCCGAGGACCTTGAGGAATTGTTGCCCTCCGCCTCGACCGCCGAACTTGGGAACCGGAAAACCCTTCGAGTCGATAAGTTCATCGCATGCCTCTTGGCCGAGGACGAGGCAAGGGCTGGGGAGGTCACGGAAGAGGAAGTCGACGATGGGTTCCGTGTTCTCCATTACCATAGAGCTCCACACGACGACGTGAGCTAAGCCGAGCACCTCTCGAAGGAAGTCTCGCACGCCGGGACGGGCGCGGACAGCCTTTCGGTTTATGAGGGTGTCGAGCTCGCCGTCGTAGTCCCTCTCGTCAGGATGGCGGAAGGGACGCGTGGGGACCCTGGGGATGTGTTGGGTGTGACACAACACCCCGTTGAGGTCAAAAACTATGAATGGTTTGTTTCGGGTCTCAAATCCTCTGGCCGAAGGGTTGCGATCTATCTCCAGGGGGTCCTGTGATTAACAATTCGACTAGTTTAATGCTATGATACAGTAATGAGATTATGAAGAACATGAAGTGAAACATGAAGATGCATTAGGAGGGAAGGACGAAGAGCGATAATAGCAGTGCAAGGAAAATGTGGAAGGGTACATTAACGAACGCTCGTTCGTGAATGGAGGCCGACAGTGGGGAGGCGCATCATTTACGAACGGACGTTCGTGAGCGTGTAGAGAACATTCACGAGCGGTCGTTCGTGAAGGAGGTGGAAACGGGGTAACACCTTTTTACGAACGTCCGCCCGTGAACGCCGTGGGTATGCAAGAGTGAATAGACGCGCACGAACATACACATCACAAGAGATGGGAGACGATACAAAGTTAGGGCGATCCAATCCAGAGATCTGCTTATATGCAAATTTGATGAATAATTATGTACAAAATTCGACTAGTGTAATGCTGAGCTAGTAAATAAGTTTGAGCGAAGCATGAAGACGATGCATTATAAAGACGAGCGTGAACAAGGACGGGCGGTCGCGAATGCAGGTTTCGGGTGGCGGTGCGCATCATTGACGAACGCTCGTTCGTGGGCGCGTCTACATGTTCATTCACGAGCGGGGGTTCGCGAAGGAGGTGGACAGGGGGTCACACCCTTTCACGAACGCTCGTTCATGAACGAGGTGGGTATGTAGGAGTCAAGACGCGCATGAACATACACATCACAAGAGATTGGAGGCGATACAAGTTTGGGAGATCCAATGCAGATCATCTGCTTATATACAAATTTGATAAATAATTATGTACAAATTGTCTCGGGTGATAACCTATCACACGGGTTCCTAAGGAAAAATGATGTCGTGTCCTACAAAATTCATCGTCCTAAGGGGGCACGAAGGCAAGGGCTCTTGCAGGCCTCGGGATGCCGATGGAGAACGTGCCAAGACAACATCGCGGGGGTTAGTTACGAACGCGCGTTCGTAAATACAGGTGGTATTCTCAGATATGAGTTACCTCGTCATCGGGGGGAGGGGCGCCGGCGCTGGACACAGCAGCAGCTCCCTCCTCATCGATTAACGAACGCGCGTTCGTAACCTCCATTGCCGCAGGGGCCTCCGTCTCCATGACGTCGTCTCCACGCTCCGCCTGAGACGCCTGGGTCTGCTGGATGTGCTCCGCGTCGTTGTATTCGCCGCCCAGGTCGAGTGTCTCCATGTGGACATCCTCCATCCAAGCGGAGGCATGCCGTTCCTGCGCAGGGTCGTCTTCGACGTCCATCCTTTGGACACCTGCAACGTCATTGGGGCTCCCCTGCGTGTCCTCCACAGTGACCACGTCAGTGTGTCGCGCAGTATCATCGCCCCCTGTCCTATCTACTAAGCTGGGGACGACGGTGAAAGAGGCCGTGTCCGTGTCTGAGGGCAGTCCTACCCTGGGAGGGGGAGGGGTGAGGACTGCCGGACCTGGAGATTCACGAACGCGCGTTCGTAAATCCTCGTCCTCTCGGATGGCCGAGGAGATGGCGTAGTGGGAGGTGGCGGTGGTCGCCGGCACTTCAGGGGGCGGGGGCGTGCCGACCGGCGTTGGGTGGGGCGCTGGTTGGAAGGGGTACTGGCCTGGCGGGGGGTATTGGGAGGGGTATCCTCCAGGGAAGGGGTACGATGGCTGAGGAGCCGCAAAGCTCTGCATCCTGCTCAGCATCTCCAGGATTGCATCCGTCTTGGCGTTGGAGGCCCTGAGCTCCTCCTGAATGACGGACATCTTCCTGGCATTCTCCTCTGCAGCCACCGCCATGTCCTCCTTCATCTTCTGCTCGAGCTTGGCGTTAAGCTCGGCGACGGACAGCGCCTCCTCCTTCACCCTCTTGTCCTTGCCGTAGTCGACCCCCAGCTCTGACATGATGTCCATGTCCCCCTCGTCCTCGTCCGAGACCTCGATGACTACTCCCTCAGGCAACTCCACGTAGGGGGTCTTCTTCATCCTCCGCCTCGTGTTGCGGAAGAGGTCCAATGATGGACGGGAGCGTTGGTCCAAAATGTCGAGGTTCTCCATTTTGGGAACCACGAGGGGCCTGGGCGTCACTGAAGTCGAGCATCCCCCGGGCGTGGCGAAGGCCTCATCTCTAGAGGTTCGCGCGGGGAGGACATCTTGGGTTGTCCCCGCCGAGGATCCAGTATAGCCCCCCGGGGTCCCTTGACGGTCGGCAGGATTCACCGATGGCGCCACAATTCGGAGCGGCGTGATGTCGAAGGACCGGACGATGGCATCGACGTTGGCGGAGGGGACGGGCTCGTCGTCATCCGAGTCCATGGCGGGCATGCTCTCGTCGCCGGCCATGTTGATGTCCGTCCTTGGGACGAACATGTCCCCCAGGTCCATCGTTGACGCCTTCGCCCTGTGCACCTGGTACTCCTCCTCGTCCACGGCGTCAACGTAGCTGTTGACGACCAGCCCCAACATCTGAGGGACACAAGCAAATACGTTAGCATATACGAACGTGCGTTCGTAAACATCAACGCTGAAACAATGCCAACACTACTAAGACAACTACCATTCAACAATGCGGATGTCATGGAGTTTACGAACGTGCGTTCGTAAACATCAGCGCTGAGAAACAATGCCAGCACTACTAAAACAACTAACGTTCACCAATGCGGCCACCATGAACTTTACGAACGAGCGTTCGTAAATATTTGGAGTGCTTACCATCGCCGCGTACATGAACTTGCTGCCTCCACAGACGTTGTAGACAGTCTCTCCACTTGTTGCCAAACTCTGGAGCACGGAGACGTAGAACTCCAACCTGAGCTCCAGCGCCGGGAAGACCGTGTACAACGTCTCCTGCAGCAGATCCTTGGGAGGGGGATGTGGGATGCAGTAGATCTTCTTGAACGTGTTGTTCGCCTTGACAGGCGCTCGCCCATGCCCAAGCCCGTTGTACGTCAAAAAAATGAGGCTTACCGCCCCCACCTGCTTGTTGCCCCTGGCCTCGTTGATGGCCACGATCCCTTCCGTCTTGGCGGGCACGTAAGTGCTGTGGAAGATGCTGTACTCGAACTTGATCGTCTGCTCGTACAGCTCGGTGACGACGGACAACTTCTCCTGTTCTACTATCCACAGCCAAACGTGAGGCTCCCTCATGGCAGGCGATTTGTACTCCATGAACTTCGCCATGAAGGGGTTGTAGAAGGGCATGTCCTTCGCCCCCTGCCTCGACGCACCCGGGATCCCCCTGAAATCGATCAGGGCAAATGGGCAACCCCGACGGTCCTCCCTCACCTCGGCCCTGCTGATGGTTCCGTCCCACTTAGAGAATGTGGTCCTCTCTAAGCCGGTTGTCACCACACAAAATCTTGCCACTCCCTCGAATGTGGCTCTCCTCTTCCGCTCCAAAAACTTTATGTACTGCTCGACCACCTGGGGTTCAGTCTCCGTTTTCTTTGACCTCTTGTTCCCCTTCTGTTTCAAAACGGAGGCGTGCTCCTTGACTAGACTGCGCATCGAGGCTCCGCAGATGTTGTAGCCGACCTTGAACTCCTTCCATGAGGCCCAATCCACGTCCCCGTCGGCTTGGAAGAGTTTGTACTCCGGGACGAGTACGCTCAACTCCCTCATTGCTGCAGTCTTCATCTTTCGGTGGTCGCACCATTCCTTGATGGAGTACGTGCCGGGCTTATGCTTTGGCCTCTTCAAAAATATTTTCGGGTAGGGAATGGTTCTTCCCACAGTGTTCCCAAGAAGATGCACCGCGCACCTCCGCAACTCGGACTCCGTCAACCCTTGTAGGGACCTGAAGAACTCCCTCAGTAGTGGAGGGGCCTCCCCGGTCTTCTCCGCGCTGTATTTCTCCTCGGTGTCGGGGTTGACGAGATCCCCCGAGCTGTGCGCATCAAAAAATTGAGTCCACAACTCCCAAGTGTCCCTGTTGCAGCAGATAAGTCGGAGCTCGCCCTTCAGCTCCAGCACAGACTTGGTGGTTGTGGACTTCATATCGATGGAAGAGAACTTGTCCACCATCGCATCGCAAAAGGCCTGCAGTAATAAAGAAAGGTCAGTAGTGCACCAGATACGAACGCACGTTCGTAAATGTTGAAACGAAAGTTAAGATAAATGAATTGCACACTGAGCTTTACGAACGTTCGTTCGTAAACTCACCTTCCATTGCGGAGACTGGGTCTTCGCGTTCTCCCTTTCCTTGGGGGGGCACCCGTGGGCGACCCAGACGTCTCTCGCAGCCACTATGTTAGCTGCCCAGGACGCCTCGAACGCCTTGATCTTGTTGCCGGAGTTGAGGAATGTGGAAATCTTGCGCAGCTTGTCCCAGTCGTCAGACCACACCAAGAACGCCTTCCAGTAGCGCAACTCTGCCTTCAGTTCGTGCTGGAAGTTGTCGTCCTTGAGGATTATCTGAGAGGCCTCCAAGCTGTGCTGACCATCTATAATCCAGAACTCTCCATTCTGGATTCGTTGCCAATCCTTCTCCGACGGACGGGATGTCAGCCCTTTGGGCATGACGCAGACGGTCTGCCTATCCCACTTGACGTTGTTCATGAGGTTGTTTATCTGCCACCTCACACCCCCGCTCTCGCGAGACCTCACCACCCACTTGTTGGGGGATTTTTCACACTTGAAGCAGTCCACGTTGAATGTGAAGTGGCGTCCCATGGGCCAACAATCCTTCGAGTAATTGTTGAAGTCGCGAAGGATCCTCGTGGCCTTCACAGCGTCCGGGTTCTCGCCCTTCTTCAATGGGGTTGGCATTACGGGAGGGGAGCTCACCTCCGCGGTCTCTGTTACTCCCGACCTCTCCATGTCCTCCCTCGTCCTCTTGGATGGCGTCGAGTGTCTGCTGGGACCCTCCGTCAACCTGCTCGCTGAAGGCACTGGCCTCGGTGCACTTCTCGATCCTCCTGCCCCGGATGTGGATGGTTTTCTGGGGCTCTTCTTCTTCTTGTTGGCCTCTGCGACCACGCTGTTGTACTTAGAGATGTTCAAGGCGAGGGCGGTCAACTTCCTGGCAGTCCAAAATTGGCTCAGGATGTACTTTGAGAAGAGATCATCCAGGTTGAAATGCTTGGCGTCTGCTGCAACATTCATTGACGCGTACACATATGAGAATGAGTGCTTCAAGTAGTGCAACAAGAGATTGATGTGGTCTTTCTTGTTTTTCATATCCAAGATCACATAATCACCCTGTGCCTCTATGGATTCTATTTCCCACGTCTTCATCTGCACCCATTGTTCTGGCTGGTCCGGTCTCGTTTCCAGCTCGTAGGTAAAGCGTAGGCAGAATAGATCGTCTGTGGTCTTCTCTGGCATTGCCGTCCACTCCCCCATGAAGTCCTGCTTTGGGACATAACTGTCGTTGCCTTTGTCGTCAGACACAGACTCCGGGAGGCGATTGACCTTCACCGCGAACATTTCAATGGCGCTCCTGCTTGATCTAGCCATCTGCATCACATGAATATTTAGGATTGAGTTACGAACGAGCGTTCGTATCTGACATGCAAATCTCAGGTACTACTCAGTATTAATGTATTTTTTGCAATAGATTCTGATAATATTTACGAACGATCGTTCGTAAAGGTGGTTGTCAATGTTGTTCACATTTCACGTCCTTACGCAAGTTTATGCATTTGGGTCTAGGGTTTTTCAGAGTCACAGTTTGATTAGTGTTGTACCAATGTGTTCTTAGTAGGCGTATATACACGAACGAGCGTTCGTAAATATAGCATTCCATTTTAGAATTTTATGGCCGAGCGTTCGTAAAAGTGACCTGCATTCGTATTTACGAACGCACGTTCGTAAATAGAGGTGATTTTGTATGTTGGATTATGTTTTTATTTGTTTACGGACGTGCGTTCGTAATTCTTTATTTTTTATGTGTAATTTTACGGAGAGGTTTGTTCAAATTATTGATGTCATGGTATGCAATATGCGTGATATGTAGCCTATATTTACGAACGTGCGTTCGTAAATATATAGCATTGCATACAGGCAATTACGAACGGACGTTCGTAAAAGTTGAAGTATCGAGGGCGTATTTACGAACGCCCGTTCGTAAAAGGGGGTGGGTTTCGCGATGTATTTCACATTTACGAACGATCGTTCGTAAATGTAGTGGTTTTGGGTTTCATATTATATATTTGCCGTATATATACGTATACGTATATGTACGAATACGTATACATGTGAGTATGATTGTTGTGATCAACAATGCTCGCATCTGTGCCTGCAACTCTTGGTCAGAATGATGCAACTGAAGAAAAAAATACAATCTGAACAGAATTGAGATCCAGAATGACATTGAGAATTCAGAATAAAGAAGAGAGTGATAATTCGTACAAAACATGCCAGAGCTTATAATGCATATAACAAAACACATGGAAATCAAGAAGCAACAATTTCAGAATGTGAGGGGAGTGCGATGGAAAGGAAAACTGTACTCACATTAAAATGTTGCACACACAGAACCTGTTCTTCGTCCCTTACTGAGAAACCCAGAAATCCTCACAAATGCACACTCAATTGCCTTTCAAATGGAGTCTACTGACTTCCAAATGCACACTCAATTCACTTCTTATGCACACTCAGTTCACTTTCAAATGCACCCTTCTACCACTCACTCCTTTCTCACACTCAAACCTTCACAACTTATATACAAACCCTAGCAAATACTCTGATGTACACACAACTCACAAGCTTGTAGCTCTTAAGCTTAGGAAACTCTCAAGCTTTCTGAAACTCTCAAGTTTTCTGAAACTCTCAAGCTTTCTGAAACTCTCAAGCTTTCTGAATCTCAAGCTTTCTTAAACTCTCAAGCTTTCTGAAACTCTCAAGCTTTCTTAAACTCTCAAGGTTCCTAAAACTCTCAAGCTTTCTGAAACTCAAGCTTTCTTAAACTCTCAAGCTTTCTTAAACTCTCAAGCTTTCTTAAACTCTCAAGCTTTCTTAAACTCTCAAGCTTCTGAAACTCTAAGTTTTCATACTCCCAAGCTTCTGAAACTCAAACTCTCACGCTCTCAAGCTGTCAAGCTTCTGAAACTCAAGCTTTCGTACTCTCAAGCTTCCTAAACTCTCACCGCTTGCACCAACAAAACATACATAAAACACCTTACTAAAAATGGCAAGAGCTTCGCTGCCTCTAAGCGCTCCGCTCCTCCTCTGCGCCAAATGACAAATGAGGAGGAGAGGAAGGGGCGCGGGGAGGTAGCCTGCGCCGGTAGGGTTTCTCCGGCGGTGGCCACGTGGCCTCCTCCCACTGGGTGGCGGGACGGGATGGGATGGGCACGGGGGATGGGGGGGTGATGGGATGGTGGGATGGGGGAATGGCATGTGATGGGAGGTGGGCATGGGGACGGGACATGGGGGGATGGGGACGGGGACATGGGGGGGATAGGATGGGATTGGATGGGATTGCATGTAAGTAATAAAGTCATGTTATAAGCATGCTTTGCAATAACGAGCGTTCATATGGGCTTTTGAAATATAGTGTTTTCATGAATGAGACATCTTTCATGTTGTTCAATGGTTCCTCAAATAATTACTAGCTTCATAAAGGACCCAATTTGAGATTGGCAGAAGGCAGTGTCCTTTTTCTTACAAGAGGTGGATGGAAATTCAATTTAGGTGCCAACTTGAACTACACTGTAGTGTTGTGGTTCGTAATTACTATTTAGTGTTAGCAATAGTAATTACAAACCACAACACTAAATGCCAATGACGCCCTTAATGTTGCATACACTATATGCCAACCTATACACTAATTGTGAACCAATGTAAAATTTGGCCATGTTCAGATTTTTACATCTCCACAATTAGTGTTATAATATTTTTAAGTTTTGTGTTTTGTTGCCGCATGGTTGCACCACCACCATCTCTACCACCACTACATTACCAAATCCTTGATTGGCCACTATGTTTGCATAGGAAATTATCCATTGAATACAAGTAGTACATACAAACTGAAATTTTTTATTTATAAGAAATTCTAGAAACAAAAAATACACATTTATCCTGCCCTAACATAGTCGGGCACATCTTGCCCTTGAAAGTATTGGAACACTATTTGTCAAGTGGTTGGTAGATAGTGTTGCAGGTAAATGAATAATAACAACATTAAATGTAACACAACACTAAATGCAAAAAATCGTGTAGCGCATTTGAGCCATGTGGTCGAATGTTTGGCTAGCATCATATGTGAGCTACACATAAATCAAGTTATGCCCCCTTCCCACTTGACTTTAGCTAAGATGGGAGGGTCGGTGCTTGAGGGTTAAGACCTCCACTTTTTAGCCATGCCACATCATTTGCAAACTAGGCTCGGCAGTAGATAATGTCGATGGTGTGATGGCCAAGTTGTTAGAACCAACTTTTAGTCTTACCTAAAGTCGGGTGGGAAGGGGGCATTAGTGCGATATGGGTTTTTGAGAAGTCAATATTGTTTGTGTATGTAATCTATTGTATTAACTACCGGACATGCACAACTTTCACAAACCCTAAACCCTAACCCCAAACCCTAAACCCTACATCCCGAAATCTTTAATAGTGTTAAGTGCATTTTGATCACACAATCCATAATCTTATTATAACATGCATGTCTTAAGACCAGTTTAAATCAACACTTTTAGCTATGCTTATACTTCTCATGGGATGCAAAATTCACACAATTATAAGTGTGACTCGACCTAGGTATGGTTTCAATCCATATGCTCACTCTATCTTATGCACGATTCCAAAGTAATTCAACCTTTCCACACACGCCAGATTAATCAACATGTAGGGTGGCATCTGAATTAAAACCTAAATTTAATCTAGGTATGGTTTGAATTGATATCCTTAATCTACGTTACAAGCCATTATACATTAACCCACCTTTTATCGGTGTTCACGCATTTGGTGAGCGGATTACGGGCATGTTTTGATGTGACTCATATGATACCTACAAGTTTAGGGACCTCCACAACCAATTTTTACCCACTCTTACCTCATTGTGTAGATATATCACTTATACCTTGGTAATATATACTAGGTAACAATTGCCAAAAAACTTGTACCTCACACCTTGGTCGCAAACCATTCATTCTATGTTAACCATCATATTTAAATTACATTAACTATTATAGTACATATATATACATATATATATATACACACATATATATATATATACATATATACACACACATATATATACACATTTATATACACACACATATATACATATATATATACACACACACACATATATATATACATATAAAAATTTTAATTTTTTTTCGTGACACCTTGGTAACAAGTAAGGTGTACAACCAATGTACATATTTTGAATATGTTGCGTCCATGCCATACATGCTCCAAACATAGGGTCAGGTATGTTCCGCATGGATAGAATGGCATATTGTTAGGTCCAAGTAGGCGGCGGGAATCCGCTTTTTAAAGAGCATCCAAGGGATTTTGAACCACACCAGAGAAGTACTTAAAGCGCTTCCCCCCCATATCAGAGCTCTTTTTTGCGGCAGACGCCAAGTGTGCGGCCTGGAGACCCGACGGAGTGTGCTCAAGCCATTCTCCTGTGCAACAAACGCACACCCCAGGTACAAGACAACGTAGTCTCCGAATATACCGCCGCAAATACCGGAGCTTTACGAACACACGTTCGTAAAGCTGGAGTCCACGCTTTGCAGGTGGATCACATAGGATGGTATCGTTTACGAACGTGCGTTCGTAAATACTTCCGGGAATATGTGTGCGCATGCAGCGACATCGCTCCACACATTTATGTAGACAAAACAATATGGCAGATATACGAACGCACGTTCGTAAAGTTGGAGTCCACGCTTCTGTAGGTGGACCACAGGATGGTCTAGGGTTTACGAACGTGCGTTCGTAAATACACCTAGGAATATGTGCGCATCCAGGGACATCGATCCACACATTTATGCAGACAAAACAGAATGGCAGATATACGAACGCACGTTCGTAAAGTTGGAGTCCACGCATCTGTAGGTGGACCACAAGATGGTCTGGGGTTTACGAACGTGCGTTCGTAAATACACCTAGGATTATGTGCGCATCCAGGGACATCGATCCACACATTTATGCAGACAAAACAGAATGGCAGATATACGAACGCACGTTCGTAAAGTTGGAGTCCACGCATCTGTAGGTGGACCACAAGATGGTCTGGGGTTTACGAACGTGCGTTCGTAAATACACCTAGGATTATGTGCGCATCCAGGGACATCGATCCACACATTTATGCAGACAAAACAGAATGGCAGATATACGAACGCACGTTCGTAAAGTTGGAGTCCACGCTTCTGTAGGTGGACCACAGGATGGTCTGGGGTTTACGAACGTGCGTTCGTAAATACACCTAGGATTATGTGCGCATCCAGCGACATCGATCCACACATTTATGCAGAAAACAGAATGGCAGATATACGAACGCACGTTCGTAAAGTCGGAGTCCACGCTTCTGTAGGTGGACCACAGGATGGTCTGGGGTTTACGAACGTGCGTTCGTAAATACACCTAGGATTATGTGCGCATCCAGCGACATCGATCCACACATTTATGCAGACAAAACAGAATGGCAGATATACGAACGCACGTTCGTAAAGTTGGAGTCCACGCATCTGTAGGTGGACCACAGGATGGTCTGGGGTTTACGAACGTGCGTTCGTAAATACACCTAGGATTATGTGCGCATCCAGCGACATCGATCCACACATTTATGTAGACAAAACAGAATTGTAGATATACGAACGCACGTTCGTAAAGCTGGAGTCCACGCTTCTGTAGGTGGATCACAGGATGGTCTGGAGTTTACGAACGTGCGTTCGTAAATACACCTGGGATTATTTGCGCATCCAGCGACATCCCTCCACAATTCTGCAGACACAACAATATGGCTGATATACGAACGCGCGTTCGTAAAGCTGGAGTCCACTATTTTGTGGGTGGATCACATAGAATGGTCTGGAGTTTACGAACGTGCGTTCGTAAATACACCTGGGATTATGTGCGCATTCAGCGACATCCCTCCACAATTCTGCAGAAGAAACAATATGGCTGATATACGAACGCGCGTTCGTAAAGCTGGAGTCCACTATTTTGTGGGTGGATCACATAAGATGGTCTGGAGTTTACGAACGTTCGTTCGTAAATACACCTGGAATTATGTGCATATCCAGTGACATCCCTCCATACATTTATACCGGGACAAACAATATGGCAGATATACGAATGCCCGTACGTATTTGCCATTCAAGGATTACCGAACGGACGTTTGTTTGTCGCGCACAGAGTTGTGGCAGGAGGTAAGACATGAGGTTGGTGGGGAGTTTACGA
Organism: Polytrichum formosum; assembly: GCA_964035585.1. Lineage (NCBI taxonomy): Eukaryota > Viridiplantae > Streptophyta > Polytrichopsida > Polytrichales > Polytrichaceae > Polytrichum > Polytrichum formosum. Next base: position 12,958,969 of record OZ037935.1, on the reverse strand, counting down.
ACGTGCGTTCGTGAAAGCGGCTGCGTATGGTCCACATTCAGCAACATATTTTACATATACATATGGCTATGGATATACAGAATCAGTGGCATTTGAACGGGCATTCGTGAATGTCATTCAAGGATTTACGAACGGACGTTCGTATGTCGCACACGCATGTGCCAGTGTAGCATTGGGAGCCAGTATACATATGGCTATGCAGGTACCCTATCAGTGATATACGAACGCCCGTTCGTAATCACTTCAATGGCATATTTACGAACGGCCTGTCCTATGTTACGCATATGCATCAGTGGTTCACACACATGGTTGGGATTTTACGAACGTGCGTTCGTTAATATCGACTTCGAGCATGGTGCACGTCCACCATCATCTATACATACATATGGCTATGCAGGCACATAGTATGGCAGCGATATGCGAACATCTGTTCGTAAATCCCTCCATAGACATTTATGCATTTGCGAATTGTTTGGTACATATACACGAACGGGCGTTCGTGTATATGCTATTGTGGGATTTATGATGTTGTATTGTCGCACACGTATCCATTTCCACCTACTACACAGGTTGGCATTTCTTTTATGAACTCACGGCCTCAAACACCACAATGGCGATGTTCCATGGTTTAGTTCACATAGTATGCCTGGAACATACGGCTGTTCGTATATATACAGTCCAATAGTACCCTGAGTTGTGTGCGAAGTTCGGGCTATGTATTTGCAGATATTGTTCGCTCTTGTATGCATGACATCCGTTGTGTGGTTGGTCATTCCATGGTTGTTTGTTTAGGTGTGATGGCAGTGGATGTGGGAGATAGTGCATTTGAGTTTTCGACGAATGCATCGTCCGCAGATAATGACTATGAATTCTCGTCCCCGTCTACAGACAATAATGACGGGACGAACGGTGTTGGTGTGTCTGTGTATACATCCTCCCATGAATCTTTGGAAGTCCTTGAACAATCTCCACATTCTGGGGATGACCATGATGATATTCCGTTGTGTGCCGGTTTCGGGAGGGAGCAATGGGTGGGCCTTGATGTTGTTCTACTTAACGAGCTTGGTGTCCCGGTGGCAGATGGCATATGTAGAAACTCCGATCCCCGTGAATGTGTTGATATCAACCCCCTTGGTTTCGATGATGTCGGCGTGTGCATCTTGAATTCCTTGCTACCGTGTGAGGTCCCGTTGACGTGGAGATTTTCCTTGCGTCGATGGCCCCTTCGTCGGGTTCTCCATGAAGAAGTAAGCTTGTGGGATCATGGACGGCGGCATACGCAAGCGCAGTTGGCTTTGTTGGGCACAATTCGTCCTCGCAAAGGCCTACGTAGATACGATTCAAGTCGCGTGTCTCGCGGAGATAGTGAGCGTCGGCGGGATCGCATCTTGGGAGACGTTTCTATCCGTCTAGTATCCGCAAAGGATTGTTGTGCGATGAAATGTTGCCAATTATTTCCGCGCGAAAAAATTAGGTCTCTTCGTCAAGAGATGTGGCTTGGGGATTTCCGTATGCGATCGGCAAAGAAACTAGAGGTCCACAGAAATTTGCACATTGATACCCAAGGCCGTAAGGTGGTGACCCTTGAGAATGTGGAAGTGTGTTGCACAGCGTGGTATATCATCCATGCGGTCTCCAAGGCTGACTTCTATAGGTTTCGGAAGTATTCTTTGTTGGGTCGCCGCTCTCGGTTTCATGGCAACTCAGGCACAAAGAAACCTAGGGAGGCTACACTCCAAGCCTCCGCGACACTCTCCACTATCATAGAGCCATTAGCGGATGCAATGCCCCACAAGACGAGGACATTGTCATCAGGGGAGAAAGTTGTTCAAATGGTGTTGCCCACGGGCACAAAGTGGAAGAACATCTTAACGGACATAAACGAAGTGGGCCGCGCAGCGGGATGTGGGCCCATTTCCTTGTCCAAGTTGAGTGTAATTAAAAACCAACAATTCGCGGAATACTGTTTGAAGAGACCTGGAGACAAGTTCGCCGGGTGTACGGCGTGTGAGAAATACAAAGGTCTTCGAGATGCCCACCCTATAGGCACTGAATCCCATACTAGACACCAGAGAAAATACATTGAGCATGTCAACAACCAAGAGGCACATCGTCAAGATTACTATAAAAACCGTGCACTGTCCATAATGAGGCCTGCGGAGGTTCTAACAGTCATCCATGATAAAATGGACCATGCGAAGACCGCATGCCCTTGTTATGCACGCAAAATAAAGGCCACGGATGGTCTCTTCAAATTGCCCGTAGCTGTCACAGGTTCGTACAGAATCCCTCATGTGTGTTGAAAGTCTGTCCAATTTGCATTGGGTGTGTTTTCCAAATGTCCTACTCCATCCATCCGCTGTGGAGTTATTTCATATTTTTGTAGTTCATGCATCGATTTTCTTTTTTAGGTATGATCGCCCATGGCCATGTGGACGTCAAATATGCCCATTATGGTTTGGATTTTTACCCTGGCGATGCCAACCACACGGTCGGTTCATTTGCAAAACTATTGCGCGATCTTGAGAAGCCGCCGGTACACTCTTCCCGGGCTCTTTTCGATGGTTGTGGAACGACACCGCTTTATGAGGCAGTGCTCCAGGGGAAGGAGGTTTGTATGTCTTCATTGCCGGAACCACCCGGAGAACCCATTCTTGCAAAACCCTTGCCTCCAACTCTCCACGTTCAACTCGATAATTGTGCTAAAGACAACAAATGTCGATACGTGTTTTGTTTTTGGTCCTTGCTCGTGGCAAAAGGCATATTCAAAGAGGTGTTTGTGTCTTTCTTGATGGTGGGGCACACGCACGACGATATTGACGCCTCATTTGGCCGTTGGAGCATGAAGTTGCATGAAGAGGATTTTCCCACCATACCACTTCTCATGAAATCATACATGGATTTGGACAATGTGCCGGTGATCCCGCACATGATTGAAGAAATACCAAATTTCAAGGCCTTCATCAAGCCATACATGTTGAAGGGAGTGGACCGTCTTGTGGGACATACCAAAGCACAACAATTTCGCTTCTATATGAGGGACGATGGTGTCCCCGCCATGCAGTTCAAGCTGTTGTGCACATCTCCAAATTGGGGCCCGGAGGATGGTATACTCGTGTGGCGTCAAGACGGGGATGGGAAATGTTTGCTCCCGGATGGGGAACCAAAGCCTTGCAAACCCGATCCCATGAGGAATGGGCCGGAAATCATAAAGGGCATATCCGGATTCATTGAATATTGGAAAGAGTTGTGTGAAGAAGACATCACCAGACGTGTTAGGGATACTCATGAGCCGTTGATCACGTATTGGGATCGCATACGCTCAGCCTTGATGACCGTTGGTGTTGACACCCGTACGACTTTGACACAAGGATTTTGGCCACAAAGTCGTTTGACAGTTGTGGAGTCCGATGCTATGTTCTTTAGCAATGGAGACGTCCGTGAAGAGTTTGCAATGGACGAGCATTACGTTGGCCCTGCGCGCAATCGTCCGGCTCCGTCGTTTCGTGTGGGTGTTGATTGCCACGAAGGTTATATGGTCCTCGTACGAGCAGGAGATGAGGAGCACCCCAAACCAATTTGGTTGGTGAAAGCATTGTCTTCACCCAATTTTGTTACAACTAGCCCCCACTTTCGTCAAATTGAAGTGGAATATTGCCGTCCGAGCACCAAAGACCAGAACGTGCTCCGCACCTATTTAGGTTGGGACACCAAAAAGGGTTTCAAGTGGACAGTTGACTCCGCGTACGCACCGGTTTGGATAAACACGGATACCATCCTTTGTGCTTGGAAGCCGCGCAAGGGTTCCAAATCGGAAACAATGACCATCCCCCAAAAACATATAGATTTTGCCAAAGACAACTTGGTACGTATTGCAGCTGCAGAAAATGATGCCGAAAATGGATATGAAGCGGAAGATGGAGATGGGGAAACATAACGTAGGTTGGATGCCATGTGGAAAATAAGGGCACTTTGTAGAATTGGTTTTATTGCGGCTACATTCAAATTTATACATACGTTTGGGATGTGCCAACCAATTCCATAAGACCCTTATATACGGGATGCGCACCTTAAACTTTATAAGGAAATAAAAATATTTGTTTTTGGGATTCGATTGTTATTTTCCACTTATAGTTCATATTTTGATTATGATTTAAAGAATTTCTATTTTTAGTGATGTGCATATTCTTTGCGTGCAAAGTTGCAAACCATCATGTTCCCGATGTTCCCGATGTTCCCGATGTTCCCAATGTTCCGCATGCTCACAATATTGGCATCCCAAACTATGGGCATATTTTATTTTGAGACTTTCAAAAGTCTCCAATTAACGAATATAGTGTTAATATAGATTGAGCGGAGTTTGGCTATTCCTTCTAGTAAGACTACCCACCCTAACTCGCGTCATCCATCTTGAGAAAGCCATTGGTGGTGTCGCATTCTTAATGTCGGGTTTAATTTCTGTGAGAGTGAAGAATTGCAACCCGACAATGGATTTTGGAAACGTGCTCATCAATTTTGCGCTAAGTTGGACTGGTCCAGTACTAAATTCTTTGAGATAACCCATGCAAACCATCCATTCTGGTAAAGCGTCCTCCTCGCTTCTATAAAGGCTGACCCATTCTAGTGAAGCAAACTGAGCATTCCATTGGTTGAGCATCCTATCAAGGAAAGGTCCATAGCATTCCAGAAGTTTAATAAAAAATCGTGGTAAATCTCGTCAAGAGAGAATTTACCTTTGGCAACCTCCCAATTTAGAAATTTGTATCTTCCGGGTCCCAAATGTCCTAGAAGTACCTCAATCCTTTCCCGTAGAAGGTTAAAGCCCTACTCATTGTGATGCCAAAATAAAGATATTGGTATTCCGTCCTCCACCGTATGCTAAGTTGCAAAATATCCGCTGTAGTTGATGGAGGGAGGTATGTAGCCGTCCTCGCCATCACCTTCCACAATTGAGTAATGTGGTGCCAAACTTTGGATCCGCCCTTGGTAGATAAATTTGGGGAGAACAACCACAAGGAGGATGGACCCCACGGACCACGGTTGGAAGGTTGCAGCTTCATAATGCGGTACCTAAGGATGATTTGAAGGATTGACTTGCCAAGAAGTAAGGCTTGAATAATCCATTTGCTCATAAGACCTTCCATAGCGTCCTTAGGCGAAATCAAACTAAGGCTACCAACTTTTTTTGGCATGGCGCAGTCATCCCAACTCATCCGTGCTCTGGCTGTATTCTCTGATTTGGACCATAAGTAGTTACGAAGTAGTGTTTTAATTTTCCCAAGAACTTTCTTAAACCCAACCCAAACTGCAATGAAGTACCAAAGGGACTACATCAACACTTGATTCACAATGAGGGTTCGCCCTGCAAACGACAAGTGTGTGGAGCTCTAGTATTTGAGTTTGTTTTTAACTATGTTTACCAAGAATTGGTCCACATCATGTACCTCCAATTGAATACCAAATGGTATGCCTAGTAGTTTTGACAGTTATCCGTTTGCGTCCCACTTCCATTGGTATTTTTCCACCCATCTTGGTGGTCGTCCTTGGCCGCACCAGTATGCAACGCTCTTATGCCAATTGATCTCTAATCCGGAGGCAATTCCAAACTTGTGCATGATCCCAACAAGGCTATCAACATTAATTTCTTCCGCCTTCGCCATGAAAGACGTGTCATCTACAAATTGGCTAATAATTTGTTGGGAGTTACATTGAGGAAGGGTAATACCTTTGAGGTTATTCAATCTCATTGCATGTTTAATTGTTACATTAAGTTTTTCTACCATGATAATGAACAAATAGGGGGCTAAAGGGCAGCCCTCACAGACTCCTCTATGGATTCCAAAGGCGTTGGTTACTTGGTTGTTGATATTCACTGAGGCATTAGCGTCATGAAACAACATTCTAACCATTTTGATGAAAACAGTTGGAATTCCTAGTTTCTCCATGACTTGGAACATAAATGCCCAGTCGACTCTATCATATGCTTTGCTAAAATCTAGTTTAAGAAAGATGGTCTCTTGACACAATTCCTTCGCCCATTGAATTGATTCATGTGTGACCAGGATATTGTCTAGGATAAATCGGAGTGGAAGAAAGGCAGTTTGATCACTGTCAATTACCTCCACTAGCAATGGTTGGAGTCGCCATTGAAGATCTTTGGCAAAAATCTTATAGGTGGTGTTAAGGAGTGTGATTGGTTGCCAATTGGTCAATCTCAAGTGGTCCCCTTCTTTAGCTAGGAGTGCACTGAGCCCCCTTGTGACACCTTTTGGAAAATGGTTACGCACCATCAACTCATTCACCATCCTTGTAAAATTTCCACTCATTAAACTCCAGTTTGCTTGGAAGAACTCGGTTGTCAACCCATTTGGGCATGGGTTTTTTCCTCTTGCAAGTGCCTGGATTGCCTTGGTAAGTTCGTCTTTAGTGAGTGGTGCTTCCATTATCTTCTTCGCAGTTGGCGAGAATTTGTTTGGTACGTAACTTAGAAGTTCTTCCTCACAACCCTTTTGTTGCTCATTTGTGGATGCGCATGCGTACAATTTAGAGTTAAAAAAAGTTGACTACTATGGCTAGATATGCGCTCGAGGATACGACTATATTATCTTCATCATAAAGTTTTGTGATGTAGGTAACCAAAACTCTAGACCACAAGACAACGCAGTCCCACAATGGCTATTCCAATGCACATGCCCCACTATACCATGCACATGCCTAGCCAGACTTAGACCAGACATACTATGCGTATTAGGCGCTCCCGCAGACAACCGACCCCCCCTAATGCCAACCTCACCAAATGTCATACAATTCATTGAAGTCACCTATTGCCACGACAAATTCCCAAACACTGCACACAGTGAAAAAGCCGCTAAATACAAGCCACTCATACAAACACTTCAAACAACCGGTTGGCAAGTCAACCCTTTCATCACCGTCATAGCAAGTGTTAGAGGGGCTATTCACGAACAACCAATTAAAGACTTAGAAAAACTCAAAATACCCAAAAATGAGATCAAAACACTTATGAAACATCTACACCAAATTGCCATTTAATACCTCACATACCTAGTACTAAACAAAGGAAGCTAGACAACAAACAACCCCCCGTAGACCCCCCTTAGATGTTAGGTACCGCGTTTTTCTTGAGAACTAAAGGAGCCCACCTTTCAAGAGGAAGGAAGTACCCTTATGGTGATGCTTGGTAACACATGAACATTGTATAGAGGAATGGGCTCCCATTCACGTCGGCGTATAAACCAAACTCCGACGTTACGTTAAAGTTCTGTGATAAGCCCAACTACCGGCCACTCCCTAATTGAGGAGAAGAAGTGTTTGTTCATTCTATCTCTAGATTGCATCCATCGAGTTCTGGACCGGATTCTTTGCCAGTCCTCTTTCATGTTAGCTAAATTTTGCAGATGATCCCTAAACTGCTTGATATGGGCTTTAGCTTCTTCGTTTGTAGTGTTGGAATAAAGTCTGACTTGCCAAAATTCAAGGTGTTCCCTCAACCTAGTCTCTTCTAGTATGGCCTCTGCTACTTTAGCTTTACAAAAATTGTTTATAGTACCTGAAATTTTCCTAATTTTAGTAATAAATGCCATTTGTGGAGGGGAGGCTTCCCATAGTTTTTTAATCGGATCCTTGGCTTCTTGAAGAAATCTTACATTGAAGGTATATCAACTTTACACATACAACTATGAACATTGCAGCATATCTAGAGTTTGGACATCAAAAGAGAAATTGCTTGAGCACCAAGGGGGTAACCGGCATTTCGTTGGCAAACGTGATGCAATAAAATATAGGGTCTCATTAAAAATTCCAAAGTAAAAATCAAAGAAATTAAGGGAATTGGAAATTCATTTTGAGAACATAATAAATATTTGCCAAAATACTCATCATATATACTTAATATCTTATGAATATGTGCATTACTTCATAGCCACCGTGAAAATACCTCATTATAATCACGTGGCCCTTTAAATTATAGGGATCCCCCCAACCCAAATTCAAACAAGGAACATAATGAATGATGAAGTTGTTATATATAGTTTAAAGTTTATAGTCAAGGTGAATTTTACATTTCTTATTAGGATACTTTAGAAGCCATTTAAGGTCTTGCATTGTCCATTAAATTCCAACAATAAATAACTCCTTTCGTCTCAAATTTGTCATGTGTCATTCCTACATGGGCAGGACCCATTTGAATCTCACATGGAAAAACCCATGTAGAAATTACACTCTAGCACTCGTAAAAATGGAAGAGATTGTCCTCAACAGTATGTCTGCTTTCAACACAAAAGAATTCTTTATCATGATCAATGCATGTGCAAGGAAATTTTTCTGACTTAAGTTAAAAATTTATGTTGTTGGCAATTGCATCACCAAAGCAATTGACGATTTGGGCAAACCAACCCATACACTCGTTCCTTGTTGGATGCCCAAACCCTTGCCTCCAAGGAACCAGTGTACGGCAATGTACGGGGAGCACCGGGGTTTAGTTACGAGCTAGCCGAATTTTTTTGGAGATTTCTGAATGAGTTCGCAATGATTTGGATGAGGTACCGATGTAAAATTGTCGAGGTCGGAAATTGACCGGTTCAAGGGAGAATAGACTGGCAATATGGCCGGTTGAGGGATCATAGTTTGGGATATTTACTGAGCCAATTTTTTAAAATTTAGGCAAGTAGCCGAAGGGACTAGGGATAGGGCAGAAATGTTACTAGGGTAATACTAGATTCATGACTCATAAGGTCAAAAATCATGGAGGCTAATTTATGGTCAGTTTCGTTGTCACTAGGCTGATTAGGGTTTTGAGGCTCTAAGCAACCAGGGACCCTCTCTCACAAGTATAAGAAGAGTTTGAGCCCCTTGGGCAAAGTCCCTCACTCCTCCATTGGGGTTTTTCTCTCTACCCATTTCATGCTCTAAGCTTCCGCTTCTGCTCTTGTGTTTTCAATTGGTGTCTTCAAGCTCCGTGTTCGGCTTCGAGCTCAGTGGGTGGCTTCTGATCTTGTATCACTTGTCAATCTCGTCCAAGGGTACGTTGAATTAGGTGCTAAAATGTTGGTTTTCTCTTCATCTTTCCTTTAGGTTTTGCAATTGTGGGTAGAAATAGTTATGGTGATTGTGGGCTTGTCCGGACAATCGACCGATTGTAGGTCGAGTGTTGTTGTTTGTGGATGCATGGAGATTCGAGGAATGCCATATTTTCATGTTGGTGGGTTGATTGTAAGTTGTGGGTGCTTCTGGTGGTTTGGGGGATCAAATTTGGGTGTCGGTTGTGAGTGATTCAAGGTCTGGTGGGTTTGATTTGCATCAGTGAACTTTAGGTCATTACAATGCCATTGGATTCGATTATGGAGGCAAATCGATTACAAGCCAAGTGTTGTTGTTCACGGATGCATGGAGGTTTGACGAACATTTATGCCGGATTTTCATGTTGGTGGGTCGATTATAAGTTGTGGGTGCTTATGGTGGTTTCGGGGATCAAATTTGGGTGTCAGTTGTGAGTGATTCAAGGCCCGGTGGGTTAGAGGCAAAAATTTGGAAGCTATGCTTAGAATTGCTTTGGAGGGGCCAGTTGAGAACTTTGATAATATCATTGAAGAAGCAATTCCTTTGTGGAAAAATGAAACTAAGTGCCGGTTCCTATATGCTAACCCTTCACGTTATATGTCTTCTGCCAATGACACTTCTTGTTCAAACTTTAGTTATGTTTCCCAATTCTGAGGATGTTGATTAGTTTAAAGGTTGCATGTATTGTTGTACTAACCAACCTCTAAAAGAATGTATGCACCCTCTTTGGATCCATACATTTTTCAAAGGCTACATCCTTGACCCCAAGATGGTGGGGGCTTGGCAAGATTCAACTCTTTCTAGGAATACTTGGGATTTCTTTCAACACAAATTCACCCCCTTAAAAGCATAACACCAATTTTCTTTTATAAAATAAAATAAAAACAAAAAATCCAGCTTACTATACATAACTACGGAAATATGCTGAAGTAAAATTTAGAAACTAGGAAAAATTACCAAATGGTAAAGGTAAATCTTAGAACTTAACCGAGAAAAAAACCTGGCTTTCGGTAGCTTCCAAGTGAAAAGAAAAAAAAATCCGAACCTCTTTATAAAAGGTAGGAAATGTGCCAATTTTTGTATAGAACTCCCTGGACTGTGGTTGTTTCGCCCCAGCCAGCAACCGACAGAGGGAATTCCCTCCAACCAGACATCAAATTCTCTGCATGTAAAACAAAACAAATGAAAACAAAAAGCGAATTCGTATGATCTGCCACTACATTCCGAAAGCCTTTTCTTTTTCTCTTCATTTCTTTTTCTTTCTATATATTCTTCCCCCGGTTGAGACAGAAGGGCATTAAGTCAAAGGAAAAATGAAGCCAAAACCAAGTTTAGGGACTTGCAATGAAATGAAATTGATTTTATAGTTTGGGCAGCCAAAGGCTTTTGCGACTAAAAGTACATTAAGATGGTGTCAAGCCGGCTAATTCCCTAGAGTGCAGAGTGAGTACACTAGAGGCAATCAATGTATAACTTTGAAAGAAGTTGTCATCAAGGACACTTCTAACTTATAGCCAAATAGAGTTTTTTTTCTTAAAATCTCTCAAAAACTAATGTTTTAGTAGGGAGTTACTCCACACATTTGACATTTTATAATGTTTAATGAGTGTTCAAGTGGTGTTGGAATTCCTAATTTTGGTGAAACAAGAATTGTGACATTGGCCAGAAGACGGTTATATAAAAAATGAACTCGAAATCTTTTAGAGAGCATCATTTGAAGCACTTATAAAATTTTCCATTTAATAAAGATATATAATATAATATACTATTATATACTATTACATGTATTATATCCATGTATTTTAGTTTTATATAGCTGTCTTTTGGCCAAAAGTCAAATGCCTACCCTTTCACCTAAATTAGGGGTTCTGACATCACTTAAACCATCTTCGAATTGTAAAATGTCGAAGGTGGGGAGGAACTCCTATCAGAACATGAGTTATTGAGAGACTTTAAGGATGACTCTAGTGTGTTTTTATGAAATAAAAATGTTCACTATGCTAAACATTCATTGTAGAGTATGAAATTATTGCTTGAAAACTACATCTAGTTTCCAAAATGTAATTTGAAGGAAGTCTCCTATATAATTTCTCATAGCATTGCCAAGTCGAATCATGCTCTCTTATTTTTTCTAAATTAAGAGATATCAAGTTCTTTGGGAACCTTTACCAACATACGAGTCCTAGACAATAGCTCTATGTCGCTAAAAGAAACATGCAAATCTACCACCATGGTAGATTTATTTATTTTTCTAATGACATGTGACTATTTTGCAAATTGACGCAAGTCAATTGCCCACGACACATATGCTTGTAGCCCTATGACTTAGGACGTCATTTTCTGAGAACCACAACATGTAAACTATTCCCGACCCTTGACCATATTATTCTCTTGCCCATGGTAAGTGGCAAGTGGAGCTTAACAATGTTATAGACTCTTTGAAACAACCTTCTCTTGCAATCGATTCTTCAATTTGTGCCAAAAACCAAAAAAAATCAAAAAACAACCAACCAACCATTGACCATGTTCAAATTCTAGTATGATGGATATCAAACTGCACTGGTTATCCCGATTAGTGCGTGTGCGATTATTCGGAGTTATGCAGTGCAACAACATCTTGCTCATGAGTTCAATAGGTTGTTTGGACATTGTACAACATAATGACTTTGTTTGGTAAAATATTATGTTCTCATTAATTAGCTACAGCACTACCATAACTCCGAATACATAGTAACATGCACTAATTGGGATAATCACTGTAGTCTTTGAATGTGCCTGATGAATCCAGGGCAAGACATGGCAGGAGCAACTCTTGACTATATTGTACCTTGGGAGGTACAACTCTTATTATAAAAGATCTGTCCTTGATAGAGGAACACAACATGGGATATGTACTTACATTGCATGCCACCAGTTTTTTTTCTTCTTCTGATTCATTGTCTTCAGCAACTTAAGATATGGATCCTCCTGAGTCATACAAAATGAGACAAAATGTTGATGGCTTTTTAATAGCACATTTTGTATGGGTGCAATTGCCAGGATGCATCTCCTAACCATCTCGATCACCACTTAGTTCACTAAGTCTAGGTCACATTAATTTGAAGTCAACTCAATCCCAGTACAGACACCATACATGTGTTTGCATGTCCACCACGTTTATTTTGTAATATGAATATGTTTGACAAAGCATGTATTGCTTGTTTCTCTCATAATGCAGATCGTTTAAAAGGTCCAATGGTAAAGAGTGCTAACTTGGCTCTCATCAACTAACAACACCTACATGATTGAAAGAAGAAAATTGGTATAGTATTGTTGGTTTTTGAAAGTAGGTAAGTATTGGTGACAAAAGATTAATATGAGCTTCACACATAAAGCGACTTTGGTGGTGATTCACCAAGTCTTATGACAAGTGAGTGGATTATTTGGTCAACCCCAAATAACTCTCAAGTTGATGTGGTACATCCTAATTTTAAACCGCATTAATTCAAATAAGTGATGTAGTTGGTAACTTGGTTATGCCATGATGAGAATGATGTTGCATTTGCACATAATTATTCAGTCTTTCTACATTTGTTGAAAACCTAGAGACGGACTCTTCAAGTTGACAGGAGTAGAAGCGGCTTGAAGAGACCAAGCTACCTGACACCGCCAGTGAGAGTAGGTTAGGTATAATTAATTAGAAACTCAGATGGTACTAGATTCCACTAAACTTGACATCCAAACTACGCATAACCTAATTGATTTGTCTTTTGCATATTTAGGTAATTAACAAACCATGAAAAGAGTACTCAAACTTAACTAAAGCAATGAATTAAAAAACTGAGGTAATTATTGTCATTGTTACCATAAAACTATCTATAGTTAAGCCAACAAGTTCCCCTAACCCTCCTTAACATTGGTCACCGGTAACCAACGGCGTGACCAAAGCCTTATTAGCCCACACTAGGCTTTGAATATTATGATCATTCTTCCCTAATGCCCCTTCACATGGACTTTAAAGGTGAAGGGCATTAGAGACGAACTCTTCAAGTTTCCCATTTCCCACAAATTCGGGTGCATTATTCCTGTTGTAATAACATAAACGAGTTCAACTGCTATGAGACTTTGATATCAACTGTTGAACACAAAGCCCTGACCTGGTGTTGCTTGATTTACAGTTGCTTTAAAAAGTATCCTTTGAAAATCTACATTACTGAATGAAGTCATTCTGATATGTAAAATTTGAACAATCAAAATTTACACAGAATAAGATCTCCCACCTGACAATTGTCTGAAGCTACTGCCAGTGGCCCCAAGACTCCTACACTGTGTCAATCAATCACCTTAATGACTACTAAGCAAGAGCGAGAGAGGCTACTTATGAAGGAGAAGTTTGGGCTCGTCTGTCAGATGTCGATTCCCATTCTCGTGTAAAGTATTTAAAGTACGTTGGAATCGGTCACATTCAGGATTGGCGAACAGCAGCACCACTTGGAAATGTCCATGTGTCATGCACCAGAGCTCATGAGAGGTTCATCTACACCAATTAATCAGAGTCTATCTCATAAATCAAAGGATTCTTTCTCCCATTTCCCTTAATACTATCAATGCAAAAATTCTGCACATAGCAGATCCTCATCTTGTTGAAGCCCACGAGTCCGATTCCCAATGCAACATAAATGTGTCGGTATAAGTATCCTTTAAACATATGATACAATGCAATGAATCATGCCGAGGCAAAATGTTGGAATTTATGAAAACTGGGTTACCTATGAAACTGGCTGAATTAGGTGGTTTCGGGACGAAACTTGCGAGCACACAGACAACAGGGGGAGTTGGGAACCCAATTGTGAACTCAAGAATAAGTGGTTGTCAAATGCGGTGATGTGTCAAAAGCATGGGTTCTGTGGAAGGAATTGATGTGAGGTTACTTAGGTGGCATGGGCTGCTCATCATTAGTAGCCAAGCGTCTGAGGCGGCAAACCGAGGAGGATCTGAGTGGTTTCGGGACGAAACTTGCGAGCGAACAGAAAACAGGGGGAGTCCGGCACCCCGTTGTGCACACAAGAATAAGTGGTGTTGTCGAGTGCGGTGTCGTGTCTCTCCCCATCAGAGTCCCAAGTCCGCGACTGCAGATCCTTGATCGTGTCGCTGCTCACGTCATTGCGGCCGTAGGTGAATGGCGAGCCGCCATGAGGCGCCTTCCAATTCACATACACCACCGTGCGCTTGGCGATCCCCTCGCCGTCCCGGATCGATAGCAGAGTCTGGACATACTGCTCGTCCCATGTGCACCACATCTTGCACCCCTCCGTGAACTTGAAGTAGATGCGGGTGTCCCCAACCACAACCCGGGCATGTCGTCTCTCCAGGGCCATCCAGAGCTCCCCTTTCCGGATCTCCGTGATGTTGAACTCGGGCTCCGTCTTCCACGAGTGGTACCTGTAGCATGTGAATGGGGTTAGTTCACAATACCTAGAATTAGCCCAATGTGAATGGAATTGAGAGATCTCTTCCACTTCAAGATAGAAACTAAAGGCATGAGGGGAGCACAGCCCCCGGGTGGCAACCGTCTGTAGCACTCGCAGGGGGTCATCGTCTTTAGAACTTGGCCTGGAGCTACTAAACCAATTCTAAGAAGCATTTGGAGCTACATTTGCATTATAAGCATTTTTGAGACTATAAATTTCCTTAGAAGTGAAATTCAACACCTAGGAAGGGGTATAGATGGTGACCACTGTGTTTCAGAAAAAAACACTTCTACGAAGTTCTGAAACTGGCATTTGAAATGGGAAACCTTTTTATGGTAAGAAAATTTATAAAAAGAAAAAAGATCCCGTATGAAAGAATTCCTCTTAATGCCCTCTTTTCAACCATGTTTCTCCTCTTTGTGAAAGAGCAAATCATTGATCCATTACAAGTATGAGAAGTGATTTAGAAGCAACTGTTCTAAAAGGGAGAGTTGCCACCCCTCTGTGTGCTCATGGTTGCATGGTTAACACGCTAATAGGTCACAATTACACGCTACAATACCTCTCATTTGGAAAAAACGACTCGACGAAGCTGACAGGGGAGGTCGCGAGGTAGTCGACCACGAACGGGAATGCGCGCAACGGGATGGTGGCCTCGCACGCGTTCACGAACCACCGGTTGTTGTAGCGCGGGTCAAGAAGCGCGTACGCCATTAGCCGACGGAGCGCGTCGACGATCCCCCGTGAAAACCTGGGGCAAGGTTTGCTCGGCACCTCGTTCCCACGGAACATCGAATTCTCGGGAAACGTGAACCCGGGCGCAGCGTGCACGTAGAGCGCATATTTCCCCTTGTGACCCTCCAGGAACCGCTTCCACAGAGGCTCGTGCGGAATCTCGCCTCGCACGATGAACAGAAACGCGATCCGGGGAGGTCCGGGCGCCGCGACGGCGTCATAACCCTCCTGCAGCAGCTGTGCGTCCGTCAAGTACACCTTGAACTGGTAATCATCTGCAAGGGTCACATTTTCCAATTTTTTCTTGATGGTATATATATCATCCCCAGCCGCATTACCTTGATGTTCATCATGTGGGATCGTCGTGGCCAGACTACTGGGAGATGGAATTACTGCCAAGCTCCCGTACTTGTGATGATGAAGAGACCTTGATGCAGACAAAAGAATTACCCCGACACAGGTCACCAGTACCAACAGCACCCTCCCTCGCCATTTGGAGAATTCTGCTGAACCGGCCTTCTCGCCCTTGCCCATTGCCTCCAACCGGCTTACAACTCCTAACTAAGAAACGAGATAATGTGAGCCTAGTAAATTTCGGCAGCGTTGGAAACTGAATCTTTACCAAAATTCTGGGGTGTTTGGTCAGAACTTTCCGCTTCCGGAGGAGTCTGGGTCTCGGAACTGAACAAAACATTCATCTCCACCGCTCCTCTGTGAACCTTAAAACCTGGAAGTGAGCAAAAGTTCAACTGGGATTTTGGGTTCGAGATTCGGGTTCTGAATCTTGCACATATAACTCGAAGTTACATTCCACGACCCTCCATAATTGCTGCACGTATTCAACTGACTCGCAAGATATACAATAGAAAATCATCTATCAAAAGAGTAGCATGTTGTTGTTACAGTACTGTAGGTTACTCGATCATGCAGCTAAACCTATCGACAACCTGGAATGCCCTGAGAATGTTGCTTTCTGCCTCACCCCTATGCTGTTGGCGCTACATCTACCCTGCATTTGGATCCCAAGTTGAGACTTAGCAACATTTATCATCAAAGACATGCATCGAGTTGGGGCTAGTACTAAGTCCTAGTTCAGCCCCTGCTACACAGGGTCGTAAAGTATGACATTGTACTCGTAAGAGTCTAACTCTGCAACCAGACTTGCCCTAGAACGTCGAGGAATCACATGAGACTGGCAGACCAGGGTTGTACCATCTTATTGGAGCCGCCGTTGTTGGAAACACTGCAAGGAGACATTGAAGACATAGGGTGCCTAGAATCCTGCCTGTGCTCGATCGCACGTTGGGACGGATCTCTTCCATACCGATGTGGACACAAATGGAGGTGCCTCATCAAGTCGGCTAAGCAGTAGTTGTCGTTGTTGTTGTTGTTGAAGAAGAAATGTCTAACGACTCACATGCAGATTCAAGACAATCTAAGATACGTGGCCTAGCACAGGAAGTTCCTTTGAGTCACCCCCACTTAACTCACAGACTACTGCACTGAAAATGATATTTAGTGTCACTTACTAAGGTAGAAATACCATGACCCATGAAAATAAGGTGATTCGCATTGAAGATATGGTCTTACAATCATGAGATAATTTTCCAAGATAGACGAGAAGGATTCATGAAGAATGCAAGTTGTTTCATATTTTTTTGCCTTGTACAAAACATTCTACAATTTTTCAAAGTGGAAAGTTGTCAAACCCCCTACTCGTTCACTAGATTCTCCCTACACCGAACACGATAATCCGCATTTCCATACAAAACATCACCTAAATTGGTTAACTCATGAGTACATAAACCTTGACTCCCATTGGCTACACTAAGCGTACACGCATTGACTTGGCGGCCTTGCCATGATCGGTTTCAGAAATGGCACTTCACTATTATGACGGTGGTCTACTGCACGGGTAGAGGGTGGTTAACTGGTTTGGGTATTTCTACCTTATTTGGAATTACGCGACATTATAATTGTTTATTGGACATCTCATTTTTTACCAACAAAGGTGGAATTGGTTGTTTGGACATTATAGAACATTAATATCTTTACTTGGTCTAAAAAGATTACATTGATAATAAAAAGATATAGGAATGTGTAACTCCGACTCTCCGAGTAGTAAATTGGCACTAAATTTGATATTTACTGTGGACTCTACGCTCCTCATGGGTTGGGGCGAACCAACCCGTATATTGGTACCTTACTAGGGAGGGCGAACGGTTGGGGATTCGTGGCACTCACTTAAAATCATCCATCCAAGATATCGTGGATGAAGTGGCTTCAATAAGAAAAGCCCCCCTATGGGGTTGAGGGCCGATTCATTCAAATGTGACATCACTAGACATCCGGTAAGGTACCAATGTACGGGTCGGTTCGCCCTGGCCCTCCTCATGAGGCCCAGGTGCCCAAGGGAAGGGAAGCAATGAACGGGGAGAGCCAGGCGCTAGATACAGATGAACCGGTTAACTTTGAGAATTAACCGGTTGAAGTTCAAGACATTAGGGTATTTGCCTATCATTGTAGAGAAGTTCCTGGCACCAACTCCACGCACATTTTTACATTTTGGAGTGGCTTAGAGATCGGCTCATTTGATTTGAACTTGCAACTCTGCATCCCAGTCTAAGTCCCGAGACCAAAGCTTTTGAAAAATGATTTAGGATTTCTCGTGTTCATGATTTCAAACCACCAACCGTGATGACCATGAGAAATCCTAAATCAAATTTTCACATGGCCCTTGATCTAGACAAACTAACAAACCAAAAAATCAAACTTCGAGATGAGTAAGCCCCAACTATCCCTCCTCCTTGCTTAGATTAAGTGTCTAAGTTTGAAAATTTAGAAAAAAAACTACCTCTTCCTTAAACATGGGAATAGATATAATGTAATCCTAGATATGTTACCCAAGACATGCGCATCCCTAGGAAGAACTCTCTTTCATAAGTTCATGATTGCAATGAACAGCAAGAACTGACTGCTAGTTACAGATGAACCGGTTGAGTTTGAGAAATAATCGATTGAAGTTCAAGACTTTAGGAGATTTACCGATCATTTAAGAGGAATCTATGGAATATGCCTCAAATTAGTAAAGGAAAATCAAAAATTCATGACATGTAACCATTTGGACTTGGAAACACTAACAGGTTGTTACACCATGGACCATGAAGTCATCCCAAGCAGGGATTGCACGTCACGTCACGTCACATTTTGTGATAGCGACGTGACGATTGACCAAAAAACGTCACGTCCGAGGGGGGGGTAAATCCGGCAGTTACCCCAGGGGTAAACTGACGCGGTCAACCCCCTGATCGACTGCTAAGTCGACTACAAATAGCAGTCGACTGCAAAAAAATAATAATAATAATTCCAAAAAAATTTCTGGATTGTCAGATCTTCTTGGCAAGAAGATCTGAAGGTCCAGAATTTTTTTTGGAATTTTGGAATTTTTTTGGCAATCGATTGCTATTCGACTGCTATTTGCAGTCGACTTAGCAGTCGACTGCAAAAAAATTTAAAAAATTCTGGACCGTCAGATCTTCTTGCCAAGAAGATCTGATGGTCCATAATTTTTTTGGAATTTTTTATTTTTTTTATTTTTTTTGCAGTCGACTGCCAAGTCAACTGCTATTTGCAGTCGTTTGCTAAGTCGACTGCTAATAGCAGTCGACTGCAAAAAATTACTTCTGCAGTCGACCAAGACCAGTCGACTATAATTAGCAGTCGGCTAGCTGGTCGACCACTAAAAGCAATCGACTTCAAGAAAAACCTTAAAAAAACAAAATCACAAAATTCTAAAAAAAATCATGGACCGTTAGATCTTCAATCCAAGAAGATCTAACGGTGCAGATTTTTTAATAGATTTTTTAATTTTTTTAATTTTTTTTTCTGAAGTCGATTGCTCGTAGCAGTCGACTAGAGCAGTCGTCCAAAAAAGTTTAAAAAAAATTACAAAAAATTGGTACAATAACTTTTTTTTACCACGTCAGTGCGCGTCACGTCCTGACGTGACGCGACGTGACGCAAAAGGCCACGTCACGTCCATTTACACATCCCTGATCCCAAGGCCTTGTAAAATCTGCGATTGGCTATTGAACTCGTCCCGAGACAACTTCGGTTTACACCACGGAAAAAAATGTCATAGTGGCCATGGAGTTCGAGGTCCCCAAAAGGCATATTTTAAGGCCTGCATCATCTGCTGACATGGTCCAACAGGTTGTGCGGTGGGAGAGGCAAAGAGGTGCTCTAGTAGAAAAATGCAAGGGCCCATGGTAGAGATATGATGTTATAAATTTATTTGAATGAAATGTTTTTTGGGGAAGAGAAGATGAAGACAAGAGAATGGTCAAACTTGAATTTTTTTCAACACTATCCTTTTTGGGCATATATTAAAAAAAATTAGCACATTCGCTTTTGGTGCATGGACATTCCTCTTGGTCCACATTCGGTTTACACCTAGTGAAGGGCTCAAAGGCTTTGTAAATATTTTTTTAAGAAATCGGACAATGGATGTTGGACCATCAAGTCTTACCATGGAAAAGGCCATCTTCCATGGTCCGATTCATGGTCCATGGTGTAAACCGGCCCTAAGATTTCGACTGACTATGCCCAAAAACTTCCTGACATTGCATGATATGGAAAAAGTGTAAGCTGCTTACAAAACTTCCATACCAATTGCTTTGGAAGATAGAATAGTGGTGTCTGGGAGGTGACCTGAAATGGAAACCCCATCAAGAACCTTGTCCATCCACAACAAAAATTCAATAATTACAAAATTTTAAAATGCATCCTTGGACATTGTACCAATGTTGGACCAATATATAGGTGAAAGCATGGGCATCAATAATCAACATCAATAGTGATATCAAAGAACCTATCTGTGTGTATCAAAATTGTAATACCAATCAAATATTGATATTTGGTGGGTATCTCAAGATGAAAGAATATTTGTACACTCTAACCTCCATAATGACACCCTCTATAATCTCACTCACTCTCTTATATCTTGAAACCCTAGGGAATGGATGTGCTCGGTTTAAATCTCCCTCTTTGTTGTCACATTTCCTTCTCATTAGGGATTACACGTCACGTCGCATCACGTCCTGTGACAACGACGTGACGGCAGACCTAAAAACGTCACGTCCGTTTAGGGGGGGGTAAAAACAATTTACCACAGGGTAAACTGTCGTCAATAGTGTCGACTGCTAGTGGGCAGTCGACGAGTTAGAGCGACTACTACTAGGCAGTCGACACACTGAATCGACTGCTCAAAGGCAGTCGACACACTGAATCGACTGCTCAAGGGTAGTCGTATAGGGTTGTCAACTGCTGAGGGCAGTCGAATTTCCATGTCGACTGCCCAAGAGCGGTCGACTACCATAACTAGTCGACTGCTATAAGACAGGCGGGCGACTGCTTGTAAGCAGTCGACGAAGGGGTGCGACTGCTTACAAGCAGTTGTTTGCCCTTCAAGCCGACTGCTATTAGCAGTCGACAAAGGGATACAACTGCTTACAAGCAGTCGTCTGCCGTTCAAGTCGACTGCTATTAGCAGTCGACGAAGGGATACAACTGCTTACAAGCAGTCGTCTGCCGTTCAAGTCGACTGCTATTAGCAGTCGACGAAGGGATACAACTGCTTACAAGCAGTCGTCTGTCCTTCAAGTCGACTGCTATTAACAGTCGACTTGGATTGTCAACTGCCCAACTACAGTCGACAACCCAAGTCGACTGCTAATAGCAGTCGACAAAGTGCGGACGACTGCTGGTGGGCAGTCGCACCCTAGGGTCGACTGCTATTAGCAGTCGACTTCAAGGGCTGACGACTGTCCGTGAGCAGTCGCACCCTATGGTCGACTGCTATTAGCAGTCGACCATGGGGTGCAACTGCTCACGAGCAGTCGCGTAGAGACACCCATGGACACGTGGCGTCCATGGGTTGGTCCAGGGGGCGTCTAATCGAAAGGACACCTCCATGGGGTATATATGGAAACCACTTCCCTCATTCCCTCACTCCCACCTCCCTCCATTTGGGCCCAGGTTGTTAATCAGCCCTTGCCATTAGGAGATAGAGGTGAGCTAGAGGGCTACAGGTGGACATACGTACTGTAATATGTATACGGACATATGGTCTTATGTATATTGTACATGCCTACTGTTTGTATTGTACTACAACCACCTACATACGGTGTACATTATACCCCATCGCGGTTATCGGCGTATCGTTTTGAACCATACCGGAAATTGTAGTATGTGAACACTTATTTTGAAAGTGGTTTACATTTAATTATGTAGTTTGAACTTTGAACGGCCTTAATTTGGTTTTTAGCGGATTGAAAAAAAATTGTGGATGGTGGCGCTTATTTTGGAAGTGCTACCATATTAGGTTTAATTTATAGTAGGCATACAAAGCTAGGGGTTAGGGGCAACGATGGCAGACGAAGAGAACTTGCCGCCGGAACCTCCACGTGGTGGGGATTTGGATCTGGGGGGGACTCCGCAATCGACACCGGGGTCGGCAGGCGCTAGAAGACGCGGCAATGCACCGAGGGGTAGGCCGCAACCAATCAATTTGGAGGTGGCGCGGGACCCGAACATTCTCGCCAATCCCGGCTGGCAAAATGAGAGGGGCACGTGGATGTATAGCACGGTCCGAAGGTACGTAGAGTGGACCCATTTAACGAGGATGTTCGTTCCTAGCGTGAATGATGAACGGATGTCTAGACAACGCTATGGCATATGGAGGGAGGTGAGCCATCAAATATTTGGAGAATGGTGTAAAGAGGTGTGGGATTTCTTTTGGGGTGCACCGAGGGAATTTGATCGCGGGCATATGCTATGTGGTTATGCCAAATGGTCTACTCGGAGGTAATTTTGGGAGTGGATATCGACTGGTCCACCATACCCTGCACGAGCGCGGACTTGAGGGCGGCACGCCGGATCGCGGTCATACCAAGTGCCGTGCTAGGCCGGAACGCTGGCCGTCCGATTCCATTGGCATGGCAAACTCCAATGAATCCTCCGACGGTCCGATCTTATTTTGATTTCCTTGCAGGACCAAATCATCAAATTGTGGGGACTCCACCGGCCGCCGAATCAAACATGGACGAGCACAATATTGTCGTAGGGTTGCCGGTTGAACCACCTAGCCAGCGACAAAGGGTCCACGTGACACCGCCACATGGTACCCGGTTGGTTTGTCCTCCATCTTCGCCCGTTGACGTGGACATGGCATCGGCGGTGCCAACCCCACCATTGGTAGTTGCCGACAATGACGTTGTGGAGGCGTTGAGGGCGGAGTTGGCAAAATACAAATTGGATCACGAATGGGAATTGGAGATGGTCCGATGTGCACACGCCAAGGAGGTCCAAGGGTTGAACGTTTGACCAACCTTGAACTTGCGAGGGTTGATGCGCCACAAATGCCACAAGCACGGGGGGTGCACCTACTCTTGCTTTATGTATACACGTGCGAGAACCCCCTATTTAATGGGGGGGTATTTACCTTCCTTCGTTGAATATTTTCCACCCTATAAGTAGCTAAATTTCTACTGGATGGTATTTTCTAACACCCTATCATTATATATAAATTACAGAGTCACATAATAATAATCACCCTATCTTATTTATAAGTAGTAGAAATTTTGTGTGAACAATCTGCACATACATTACCCATATAGTGCACTATGCAATGGCAAATGCCAATTTGGGATGGATTTCAAGGAACATAGATGTAGTTGTCTTAAGTGTTCATATAGAGGCCACAAAATATTAGTGTTGAGCAGGTGCTAGCAATTCCAGAGACAGTTCGACTCACCAACACCACCAAAAAAGGCCGGAATTAGTCCTTCGGTCACCATTTTCCAACGACAAGAACAAGATCAAGCACATGAGCACAGGAGCAAGCACAAGAGTGAACACAATGAGCACAAGAACAAGCACAATGAGCACAAGAGCGAGCACATGAGTGAGCACAGTGAGCAAGAAACCCTAAAGCGAAGTAGAGCAACCGACTAGAGAGAAAACAAAAACCTAAGGATGGTACTTCCATCCAAAGGTGACCGTTTCAACAAATCCATACACATGTTCACATACAATTTGCCTATTTCTCATCCAATGCCACTAATGGCATATGTTTTATGTTGCACCTATAAATTTTTAAAAACTAAATTTTATTTTATCTATGCTACTTTACATCTAAATAATAATAAATACCACAACTTAAAACACACTATACATTATATATAATTCCCAAATTCAAATTTAGAGGACGCTATTGTATATCTAAAAATATATATAAAAATTATGTGTCTTGAATAAAATCCACCCTACATTTTCTCGCACGTGGTTTTCTACATTTTCGCCACTGCACCCCCCGTGGCCACAAGCAATGTCTGCTAGTGATGGACAAGGGCGGGAGCCGTCGCCCACAACAAACTTGGAGGCAATGAGGGTTGATTATGACCGGGTCATTAGGAGGAACCGGTTGTTGGAGCCTTGGAGGACGACTACATGGGCATGGTCACAACCACTATCATGTACGCCACGCGCGAGAGGGCATTGATGGACGAGCTGACCCACTATAGGGACCACGGTGAACAATGGCCCGACCGACGGCTTCTTTTCACCTCGTGGCTACCATTGGATTTCATGTATCTTGAGAACCTCCCGGTCGATGACGCCAATTACCCTAGTATTGCGTGGACCAAGAGACCTGAGGATGAATTCCAATGGGATACCGCAATATCATCCCGCATCGTGATACCCCCGGCCAAACCAGCCTTGTTGTGGCCATGCGTCCCCGATTGGATCAAGGACGGGAGCATGTGCCCCATTTGTTCCAATCCTTGGGGACCCGAAGGCGCATGGATCATTGGGTCGTGCGGTCACATGGTCCACCCGAATTGTTTGTTGCCACACATGTTGCAAACACGCCGTTGTCCTTCGTGCAAAGCCCCTCTGCATCGAAGGTTGTATGAGCAATTCGGAGTGCAATGGGGAATGCCTCCCGATTTTGAGTACACAATAATCCATGGTGTGCCGCCCGCAGAATACGGCGATCCTTTTGCTTATAGCTGGCGGGCACGGAGGTATGTGAAGGACCTCCGAAGCTACCCGACAAACTTCACGAATGAAATGTACACAAGGATTGCTCATGAGTTTTATCCCGGCTCCTCTCCTCAGGCCGTAGGGTTGAGGGCATTTTTGTACCGTGTTGTGGGTGGGCACGCCGGAGAGATGGGTGAATACGTCCCAGGTCCTCACCCCCAAGGATACGTGTATGACTCCAACGGCAATGTGACAGTGGGGGTATTGCCACGGGAACCGGTCCCGGGCGAGGAAACAACTTGGGATGTGGAACACGTGTTGGACACAACAAGTTTTGAGTTCGATATGGAGAGGCGCAAGGCCGTTGCACAAGAGGGTAGCTTCAATGAGATCGACGTCCAAATCCGGATGAATGAGTGGAAATACGTCAACGGCCTTTTGGACATCCGTGACGGGGCCTCTAGCCCCACCATGCAAGACGTCCTCCGCCATTCGAATGCCGCGAGGGGGTTGCACATTGGAGACCGCGCGCACACTCATGCACAAGCTGACCGGGAGACTGAGGCACAAGAACTATGGGCCATCACCGAGAGCAGGCGTGAGGCGAGGCGCCGGACACTACGGCCATGAAATCTAAACGGTGCAAGCTCAAGCCGCGGACCCCCCCTTCCATTGGATAGTGATTCGGAGCCGGATTAGGAATGTTGGCTAGTATTTGTGAGATAGGCATTGGACTAGGAGGCATTATTTGATACTCAATTGTACATAATGCAGGAAATGCCATGATTTTGGAAATGTTTATAAGTGAATTCTTGTTCACTATCAATTTTGGGAGTAATGTACAAGTGTCGCACAATGATCATTTCTTATGTTTGCCCACACAATCGGTTGCCACCAACATTTAATTAAACCATGGACTTTGCATTTACATGCATTTGCACTTGAATCAAACATGTATCGATGCAAATAACTGTGACAATGATTCCATGTGGCATGATTATAAGTTCACACCAAGCGGAAAACATCACCGCAATATTGCCGGGAATTCGTATATTGCGCATTTCCAACTTAACAACATACGTAAGTATATGTGCAAGTACAAACTTGATACTACGCTCTCACCATATTCGTGGGCAAATCTTACATTGACGACCTAAGTGTGTACTCTCTATACACCCGGTATTCCTTTTGGTGCGCGGTGCACCGGTTGAACCCCCAATGAATTGCGTCATGCACAGAATGTTTTATGGTTTGGTAGAACCTTCACAAGGTCCCATAGTTTTTCCGAAAATACAATTGATTTTTCTCCTTCGTGAGAACGTCGCTAAGGTCCTCAAACAAGTGCCATGGAAAAAAAATTTCCTTGTAACCGATGCGGCATGCGGGCCTTTCTTGGACGTCCAAGTATCCGCGGTGGTGACGATCAACTTGTCTCCTAGGCAGTCGAACCCAATAGAATTCAGTGAACCCTTGAATTGGACGTAAAACACTGCGCAAATCATCCTCATATCAAGTGTTCTCTGCAACCACCTCGGGTGTAAATTCATCCGGTTCGTCCGGCAAGCCCCATGTGTGTCGGGGATTGTAATACATACTTCTTGACGAACCACCCGCATCCCCTATCTTGCCACTCCCAGCCATCGCAATCCTATGGATTGCCCACACCGTAGTTGATCTTGGGCAATGTATGCGACGCATACAAGGTCCTCAAAATCACTACGAGGCAAGGTGGCCTCATGGTGGGTAGCACACTTGATTTTATAGGGATATCGCAGTGTGGGCCCTCGGGTGGCATCCAATGAGTTGGCAGGTTAGGTTAGGCAGTGTCTAATTAGTTATCTAAATTAAATTGCAAGGTAGTCGACTGTGCAAGTCGACTGCTGTGTAGCAGTCAACCATCCACAGTCGACTGATGTGTAGCAGTCAACCATCCACAGTCGACTGCCTTGTAGCAGTCAATTTGCATAGTCGACTTTGGATGGTCGACTGCTATACAGCAGTCGACTATGTAAATCGACTGCTATAAGGCAGTCGATTATATCAGTCGACTGCTGTGCAGCAGTCGATTGATAAATGCCCAGCAGTCGAATGTGGATGGTCGACTGCTACACAGCAGTCGACTGATAAAATCGACTGCTTCCTAGCAGTCGACTAAGATGGTCGACTGCCTTCCAACATTCGATTGCTGGAAGGCGGTCAACTATCCACAGTCGACTACTAGGAAGCAGTCGATTTTATCAGTCGACTGCTGTGTAGCAGTCGACTGCTTCCTAGCAGTCGAATATGCAAATCGACTGCTGCCCAACAGTCAAAATTAGGCGTTAGGGTTTGGAAAGAGTGTTAGCTTAGTCAATTCATGCATTAAATGCATACAATCATGACAACGGATGCATATATTTAGCAATCCAACCTCCCAATTCCCTCATTCCCAAGTTCTCCATTGGCCTAGCTTGTTCTAGCAAGCTTTGCATACGGAGAACAAAGGGACAAGGAGCGGAGGATTTGCTATTTAGGGGTTGTACCAAACATGGCACCGTCGTCACTTATACCCGGATTAACCGTTGAAATTGTGGGGGAGCACATATTGCCGAAGGTCATAGAGCCTCTTTTGGAACCATATCACCGAGGAGACTATGTACGGGGGTGTGAAGTGAGGGCCAAATTTTTTACTCTCATATGTATTTATAAATACATGGGAGTTAACAAAGCTTGGCGTGAACATTTTGGTATGGGAGAAGTGTACAACGCGTTGCATTTGTCGCTTTGGGACGTAGACATACCAATTGGGCATCAATTTAGGCGCGTGAGAGGGACTTTGGAGCTCGACGAATTGTTGCAAGCGTTCCGACTTAACCTCTTTATTTTCAGTCATACGCAACGCATTGCCATCCCAATTCGATGGGAAGTTCAGCATGCTCGGCTCAACGATATTTGGATCATGGAACTTGAATACTTGCGGGAGAAGCTTGTGGAAAATGGAGAATATTGGATTCAAGTCGATGGACGTTCTTCCGAATACCGTCGATACACCAACTTTTGGATTTGTCCTTCGGAGCGACTATTGCCATGATAATTTTACTATGTAGATGTTGCGGTTCGTGTTCTATATAGTTCGCCAATTTAATCCTAGCAAACACCGTGTATATGTGTTCAGGCCTAGTGGATATAATCGCACTATGTGAAAGATATGATCCGTAATGTGAAATAAAAGTGGATCGCTATATAAATAAATGATAACTTCCTTATTAGCTACACCCGTATGCAATATGTATGTCTAACATGTATGGGTGTACGTGCAAATTGCAATATGTATGTGTAACATTTGTATGTGTATGTGCAATATATATGTGGGTTCCCGGTATACCGTATGTTCTATACGTATGCGCTATATATATGGATGTATGTGCAATATATATATATTTGGGGGTATTTGCAATATATATATATATATATGTGTGTGTGTGGACATTAATTCCATCCTCACCCATGACATAGGGCCTATTGGCATTACAAATCAATTCCATGTGTCCTACTCCTAACCTTAGTGCACATTGGACATTAATTCCATCCTCGCCCATGACATAGGGCCTATTGGCATTACAAATCAATTTCATGTGTCCTACTCCTAACCTTAGTACACATTGGACATTCATTTCATCCTCCCACATGACATAGGGCCTATTGGCATTACAAATCAATTCCATGTGTCCTACTCCCAACCTTAGTGTACATTGGACATTCATTTCATCCTCCCACATGACATAGGGCGTATTGGCATTCCAAATCAATTTCATGTGTCCTACTCCTAACCTTAGGTCCTTAGTGCACATTGGACATTCATTTCATCCTCCCACATCATACATGTAGGCTCAATTTCTAGTCAACATCCAACATACAAATTTGAAATTCACATTATTTTTTCAACAAACATACCAAAAAATAGATATTACAAAAACTGATCACCAATACAACTAAATCCATTAAACACCATAGGACATTTGGCATTACTATAAATATTCATTCATGAAGGGGCATTGTCGTTGTCTTGAGGAATAGAATTCCTTGTCCTCCGTGGCCCTCCCACAGCTACCCTTGGGGGCGGTGCTTGGTAATCACTATCATCGGGAGCTTCGCCTACGCTGGATTCATCGTCCGTGCTGGCATTGTCATCTGTTCGGGCGTCGGACTCGTGGCCATCAATTGCCGGGCCGGGAATTCGACTAAGCCGTGTGCCAGCCCTTGGCATTCTAATCGATATCATTGGTCTTAAACCCGTTGCATCCATAATGCCGTCAGTTTGTGGACGTGCAAGTGGGGTGGCACCGGTAGTCCTCCATTCTCGCACATCCCTTTGCCGTTTTCTTTTTTGACCTCTCATAGTCCGACCAAAGTTTGTCAATGCAATATTAGGGGGTGGCCTAGCCGATGTGGGGCATGGGGCGCGCATACCGATGGTGGCACCAACCAACCGGTATCACATGCGTGGTATTGTTGGGGCCCGACATGCAATGTGTTGCGCCAATGTGTCATCCGAGTCTGGTGCTCGCGCAACGGCCGGACATTGCCCAATACCTCGCAATGGACTAGTGTTAAGAACAATATTGGATGTGCCCTCTCCGTGGGGCTCGGGAAAGGGTGGTCTAGTTTGCATGGGTTGTTCATATGTTGTCGGCACCATAGGAGTGGGGACAACATCCGTCGGTGGATGAATGGGGGAAGCATGTGGTGGGACTTCGTCCATGTCCATCCGGTTTAGAGCCGCTTCAAGAGCTTCATCCACATGTGGTTCGGCCACTACATCTTCATCCACTACGGGTTGAATGTCGACCGGTACATCGGGTATTGTTATTGTCGGCGTAGCGGGACGCACATGCGTAGTGGAGAGAAACTCCTGACCAGCTATGTTGGCCCACATGTGAAGATCACCATCATCCTCGGCGTCAAGTCCATCGAATGCAAACAGATCATTGTGGTTGTCAAGGTCCAAATTCCCTCTACCATGTCCCCCATCGCTCTCGTTGTCCGAAGGCCCCGAAGAATCTCCGCCGGATCCCGCGGGGGGATCACTATTTATATCCTCGTCGGCCGAATAATCGGAGTCTTCGGACATCATGTTCACTAGATACCATGCGGCCGAATCCCGATCAACCCTCTCCCGTGCCAACCGTGAATTGGTATAAATGTACACCAAATTCTCGGCCCTCGCCGAATTCAACCGGTTCCTAGTCTTGTTATGTATAAACGAATAACTACTCCAATTCCTTTCACACGACGAAGATGAGCACACTTGGGCCAATATTCGCTTTGCCAAAGGGGCCAAGTGTGTGTCACCTTCGCCCACGAGGTCCCACCACTCGTGGGGTGGGATGTTGGCTTCCATGACTAGGGGCATATTGGCGAACGCGCCTTTATGCTCTTTGAATGCTTGAAATTCGGCCACAACCCGACCGTAATGACCGTTCATGTTCGTGGTCAACCTCCTCATGGCGTCTAAGAATCCGGATTTAACGGCCGCTTCTTCGTGGACGACATTGTCGTCCAATAAATAGGATTGAAGATTGTACCGGCATGGTGTAGGTCCATGGTCATCATAAGCCACCAGCTGTAGAAATCTTTTTCGGCCAATGTAGCGAGGTTGTGTGCTAGGTTGAAAGGAGGATTCCTTAGGCTAAGCACGTGTTTCTCCAAGTTCTTCATGGTCAACCAAGCCTTGCCCATTGGCGGCTCAACGCCATTAAACATTCTCAATACTATCAACACCTTCTCCGACATGTGGCGGTAATTATCGCAATTTGTCCAAAAATTATCGTCATTAACCATTGTCTTGATTTGACGTGCCTCCATTGCACTTCTCCTTCGATCATCACCTCCTCTATTTAATTTGTTCACGTAGGCGGTGCAATCGGGATGAATAACCATTTGTTCCAAAACATGTCTCACCTTTACAAGCTGGTCAATCATGAGAAAGTTGGTGGCGAATCGTGTGGACCCGGACATCTTCAAGCCCAAATTGGGCGAGTAGGTGAGGAAGACCGCCGTCGGACATTGGTGGGCCCAAATGTATTTGACAATGTCCTTCGCCTTATCTACGACGTCCTTTGCCCATCGTTGTTTACCCCAATCCTTCAACAACAAGTTCAAACAATGTGCCGCACACCCTTGCCAATATATGTGTGGCCATTCCCGGCTAATATTGCTCGCCGCGGTTTTTATGGCCGCCGCATTATCGAAGCAAACTTGAACAACCTTCGCAGGGTCCACTCCAACGATGTAGCGTTTGACCTCGGTGGCCACGTAGGTGACATCCTTTATGCTACCGGTGGTGTCGATGGAACCAAAGAACACATCGCCCGCCGAACAAATTTGCATGACGTTCATCAAAGGGCGGTGGACAATATTCTCCCATCCGTACGAACAAATAGTGCACCCATATTTATGGATGGATGATGTTGTCTTCAACTCCACGATTTTTTATATATTGAACCGTACATCGTCAAGTAAACTCTTGCGCATTGCATGATAGGCTGGGGGTTTGTACATAATTCTAGCCTCGGCGGTTGCTTTAACGGCCTGGATGAACGCGGGATGGCGGACAATACTAATGGGGATATTAGCCTCATAAAAGGCTTGCGACCATTTTGTACCCAAGTCGCGTTTTGTCAAATTTTGCAACCCTTTCTTTAGTCTCATTTGCCATTGGGAACGTCGGTGGGATTCGGGAGTCGTCCCGGACACCAACTCCCTTGCCACTGACAGTGCGGGAGATGGTGGAGCGGTTTGGCTTCCGTTCACATTCGACAATGCACAGCATGACGCTTGTTGTTGGGACCCGACTACATCTTCTCCCCCGTCCTCAACGTACTCGTCCACAAAATCATCCGGAATTGGCGGCCACGATCCGCCGCACCTCGAAAATAAAGATTTTACAATCGGCCCTTGACGTTGATACAATGCCACCCCCTGTATCTTGCCGTCATTTTTTTGTATCCCAAATGGGCAACCATGCGGTCCTTCCTATAAACTATTTACAACGCGCAAAATTTGCACTCGACCTTCTTGGACGTTGGAGTCCACTCCTTGGGCACAAACCAAGGCTTCCATTCGTTTCGCGTGCCCATCCCAATATAGCCGACTACCTCTTTCCACTTGCAACGAATGCCAAAAGACAATCAAGGTCAACTAGAGTGAGGGGAAATGAGGAATACTAATGAGAGGTGAACCATTTATAGTCCCGACGCTTGAACGTGCACTAAATATAAAAGATGCTATGATATTAAAAATGTTTAGAATAATCTGCTATAGGATCCATTGTAAAAGCAATTTGTTTTTGTTTGGGGGGAGATGTCCAATGTCTGTCATTCGCAGTCGACCTCGGGGGTCGACTGCTGCTTGGCAGTCGACTGCCAGGAATCGACTGCCATGTTGACTGCAAACTAGCAGTCGACATGGCAGTCGACCGCCACATCGACTGCTAAATGCAGTCGGTTGACACGTCGACTGTCAAATAGTAGTCGACGCCGCGGGCGACTGCTAATTGTCGACAGCTTTATCCAGAGTCAACTACTTTTTGGCAGTCGACTGGATTGGTCGACTGCTACCCGGCAGTCGACCAATCGTCGCATCCATCATGGGCGTTGGATGATGCACGGTCCAACGGTCAGGATCCAGGAGCGCGGCGTCGGGTCGGTGTGAGGCCCACCCAGCCTATATATATAAATGGGGAGGCCTCATTGACATCATTTTTCAACCACCCCTCCTCAAGTGGGACATTGGGACCAAGCATGCCTAGCATCCTTTGCCTAATGTTTTGAGAGGGCCTAGGGGGCGGTTGGAAGATTGGGTTAGGGTGCAAACCCTTGCCAATTTTGGATCCGTTTTTTGCGGTGGAGCGGTGTGAATACGGCCGTGTTTGTGAACACATTTGAGTTGTGTTTGTGAACACAATAATAGCGTGTTTTTAAACACGATGGTGGATCGAAGTTGGAGGATGCCGGAGGACGAGCCGGATGCATCCGGCAGGGTGTACAAACGGCCCCCTAAGCGGCAACGACATTCCAATGTGGGATCAGGAAGTGCTTCGGGAACGGGAGCAAATATTATCCCCGGTTCAGATAATACCGTTCATGTCCGCCCAAGTGCCGGTGCCCTTACGAGCGGTCAAGGAGGGGCTTCCGCGGCCTCAGGGTCGTCGAGTAGGAGCGGGAAACCAAGGGTAAAATTCTCAGATGCGATAACGACAAAGGTCCACCAAGCCATAGTTGACTGGTATTTGAGGAATGGGGAGGCCGGCATCAAATTCCATTTTTTGGAGCAGCCGAAACACAAGAGGGTTGAGATAATTAAAAGGGACCTAGAGGTTGTTATTCGACATGAAGTGGATGGCCCCGAGTTTAGCGGTGATAGGAATCTTGCCGGATTCGATTCCTGGGTGAAGAATAAGGCCCAAAATGGTATTTTCAACCTCAAGCAATTGGTTGAGAATATGTTCCCGGAGGGCGAAACAAGTCAGGTGTTGAGCCCTTGAGCTGTAAGAATCCGGAAAATATTTTTGTGGTATGATTCCGTGGCCAAAGGATTGTCCAAGACGGCCTCCAAAATAATTCCTTGGAAGGCGAAGAAATTGGAGAAGTGGCTAAGGGTGTCGGGCCCATGCCAACTATTGTGGATTCCCGATACGGCAAATGTCGTGAGTTTGAGGAGCATTAAGAAGGTTGGGGGTTACGGGGAGGTGAGGAAGGTGAGGATCGAGGGCGACGATCGTCTCCCACCGGAGATTACGTGGGCTGAAAAGATCCCAAAGACGTCGGATAGGCAGAAAGCTCGTATCCAAGTAAATGCGGAGGCATGCGTTTTAAAGAGCACGCATCTAGGTTTCATCAAGTTTTGGTTAATCAACAGTGTGTCCAATGCGGGCTATACACTATGGTGGAACGGGGGCACTTTACGAGAGACGTTCATCCGGGATAGAGCCCACCGTCCAAATGCCAACATTTTGACAATGGACGCAACCGAATGGCAACTCTATGACCAAGTCCAAAAATTCCGGGCGAAGAGGGTAAAGTTGGCTTGGGCATTGTTATGGATCATGAAGGCTTTGCACGCTGTAAATGTGCAATACAACGATCTATCCATAGACAACATTATGTTGCATTGGGAATCGGACGGGAGCCTAAAGATTGGGGTGTGCAATTGGGGATGTGCAACGCATTCGGGTGAGGATGTCCTATCGCTATGGCATGCGGAAACCGTAGAAGCGAAGAAAAAATTGAAGAAGGAGAAGTTTTGGGTGGCGCCGGAACTGTTTTATATCCAAAACATGAGACACAAGGATCCCGATGTATATTACACCGCGGAGGCTGAGTGTTATGTGGTCGGCGTGCTTGCTCGACAACTTTGCAACGATGGTGATGACCGAACACTCTTTGCCGATGAAGGAAGGAAAATTTGAGATGTCACTTTGAATGCATTGACCTGCGAGAACGTGTCCAACCGCATTTCATTGACTATCGCCAAACTACGGATACAAATGCAGTTTGTGGGGTGGGATGAACCCATAGACTACTGGAGAACTGAGGTTAAGGATAATGTTATGTATGTTTAGTTCTTTAGGTAACATCGTTGGGGTTAAGGTAGTATGCGTGTATCATTGATATGGACAACCTTATATATTTTTTATATCTTTATGATACACTTGTTTTAATACAACGCGGTTTTTTTTCTTCTACATATCATTATTGGCTTTAATCACATTTTTCCTAAACTACTTCCATCCATCCATATTCCACTATACCCAAACCATTAAAATTTCACCTAACAAACATATGATGATGACTGCATTTGTCTGTTAATAGTATCAGTCGACGGCAATGGTCGACGGTTACAACTGCAGTCGACTATCTTCGTCGACGGCCAACATAGCAGTCGACGGTGATCGACTACCATGGTCGACTACTATATTGACAGTCGACCATGGTAGTCGACTGCTACATTGGCAGTCGACAACTTAGTCGACTACTACATTGGCAGTCGACTACCATGGTCGACTGCTATATAGGCAGTCGATTATCATGGTCGACTGCCATATAGGCAGTCGACTATCATGGTCGACTGCTACATTGGCAGTCGACTATTATGGTCGACTGCTATATAGGCAGTCGACTATCATGGTTGACTGCTACATTGGCAATCGACTATCATGGTCGACTGCTATATAGGCAGTCGACAACTTAGTTGATTGCTACATTAGCAATCGACCATGGTAGTCGACTGCTAAGTTAGCAGTCGATTAAGTGGTCGACTCCCTATATAGCAATCGACCATGGTAGACGACTGCCTATATTGATGTCGAAATAATTACTTATCTGTAAAAAAAATCCCATTAGTAAAAAATTTACTACAGTAACGTCCGTTTGGCGTCACACCCTGGACATGACGCGACGTGACGCTTTTAGGCCGCGTCACATCTATTTGTACATCCCTGGTTGCGGGGACGTTGTGGAGTTCTCCACTGATTCGTCAGGGGAGCTCACTGTATTCGAAGATGATGACGAAAAAATGGAGGATCCCCAGAATTCCGAGCCTTTGCTGCCAAGTTATCCATAATCAAACGAATTGATTCTCCCAATGTCGACGTCATCGCATGCGATGGAAGCTTTTTACCCCTCATGGACGGACTAGAGACACAAAATTTATAACTTGGAGGACAACACAGGTGCTGTGTTGGCGACATGCCGAATCTATGTTTGCTTGCTAGAAGAGGTATTTGTCATGGATATGATTGGACCCGATCACATTGGCGTGATGGTCATCAATTCGATTCCAGAAAATGGGACCAAATAATGTCCATGAGATTGTGGCCATTAAAGGAAACCCGTTTCGTAGACGGTCTCCTACTTTCTGAGGTGGACCAGCACCTTTGTGACAATCCATCGAGTGAGAGTGAAGAAGAATTCTTCGCAGGTGTTAAGAAATCTACTTATCGCAGTTCCATTCGTAAAAAAAAACACTGGAGAAGGCGCCCAAAATTGGTCGTCTCCTCGACTTGGTGTCTATTCGCGCTGTAAGTGCACAAGAATATTGCTCAAGGAACTGTTGTCAATTGTTTCCATGGTCGTCCACCCAACACGTCAAAGTGAACTATTGGAGAAAGTCCTTTGACGAACGGAGGGAATGGGGTACGGAGGTATTTAGTAGGATGCAAATCATGGGATCGGGACATGGAGTTGTGTTAGAGGGCAAAATTATCTGTCTATGTGCTTGGTGGAAAATTCATGGCGTATCTTGTGCAACGTTCATGACTTACAAGCAACGATATAGAAATGGAAAGAGATCGTCAACTCATGGCAACAAGGGCATGCAAAAACCCAGAGCGAGGACCATCCAAGCTCAAGCGACTATGGAGTCGATCATTCGCATGAATGCTGATCAAATGCCCCATCAGATGAAAGGAACTGGAAATGGACGGTATGATATTCGCAAAGTTCTCCATGTTCATCTCACCTGGGAGAAGATGCGGGAGGAAGTTAATGAGGTGAGAAGACGTCACCATTATTTAATGTCTTTTAGGAATCTTTAACATCGGGAGACCTCCCGATGTCCAACCCCGTTTCTGTGATTAGTGCATTCTTCTATCATGCAGTCCATGCAGATATTGAAATCTTCTGCATATTTGTTTGGATCCACTGTCACGTAGAGCATCGGGAGGTTTCTCGATTCTATGCATTTCTCGTGTGGAGCTACTGTTGGAATATCGTTTCTGTTGTTCTATTTTTTTCCTGTTTGTGTTCCCTTCCTTAATTTATATTCATTACTTTTGGATTCCAAGGCCATTTCATTATGTATATTTACTTCTCGTCTTTGTCTACATATAGTGATCCATGACCATCGGGAGGCCTCCCGATGGCCATGGCCTTCCAGTTCTTTCCGTTTTTGGTTTTTTTTTTGCATTCAACACTCTTTTCAAACATTGGACATGCATTTTCAACGTTGGATGTTTTCGCGAGCACTGTCTTCAGAATCTGTATTTATTCATATACAAAAATTTGGTACATTGGAAGCTTCATCCTATTCTACTCACTTTCCAATCAACTACGATACGCTACTCAAGTCTTGAGTTGTCGAGCTTTCGTAGCGTTCTTCGTCAGATTCTGTTTCTGGTGTTCTGTCGTCGAAGATTCCATACTCGCCATTGTCCCTGGCGTAGGCTTCTTCATCTTCCTCAACTTCTTTGTCCTCGCTGTCGTCTTCATCCTCCTCTTCCTCCTCGTCTTCATCTTCATCATCCCCGTCGCCGCCTTTGTCCTCTTCTTTTTCATGATGTGCGAAGAATTCTTCATAAATTCTTCATTCTTCTGTGTCGCGATCACCTCCAGCATTGTTGAATGCTCCCACGTTGAAATGCTGAGAATTCTCTCCCCCTGCCTCTCTCGAACTCACGGTTTCCCTTGTCCAATTCTTCGAATTCCACTCGTCTCTGTGGTTCTCTGTGTCGCTTCCTCTACTCTCATCTACTCTAAATTTCTTGGAACTTCTCCCGTCACAGCTGTCCCTTCCCGCCGTCCTTCTCATACTGCCGGTTTTGTGAACGTCTTCTATGAGTTGGATATGCAGATTGAGTAGAATTTGCAATCGACTCCTCCAGAAATGGATGTTGGTGTTTCTGCGCTATCTGGGGGCCTCCCTTATAAGTGTTTCAATTCTCATGGGACATCATTTCCTTTCCCAACTATCATTAAGACGTCAGATTTTCTTGGCATTGCGCGTATATGCACATGATCTGTGGGGCCATCATGTTATGTGAATCTGATACGCTGCATCTTCTCTTTAATTCTGATTACATCTAATCAAATAATTATTATGATATCGCCATCGTGTATGTTGCATGGGGAGGTCTCCCGATGATTTGGCCGAATTCGCACGTGCCTAGTATATGTAACCGATGACACGTCATCTCTTGAAATCATGTTGCCATGGTTCATTATCCATTTTTCCATCATTTAATTTAATATTTTTATTTTTCCATCTGTGTCCAGTTTGGGTCAAGCATCGGGAGGGCTCCCGATCCTTTCATTGTTTATTACTTATGCGGTATAAATTGTTTTTATTATTCATGATTTATTTCATTGGTTATTGCTTCTGCAAACCTCCATGTCCTTTGGAACACATAGTGTATCCCAGTCCACTGTCAGTCGCCTTCGGAATAGTGTATTTCAAAACGTTGACGTTCGTAAAGGCGGCTTCAATTTCTCAAAGTGCTCTGAATGCGAACACTACAAAGACTTGATTGACATGAGTATCAAAGGCAGTGAAGAGAGGGAGAATCTCAAGAGGGAGTTGAGAAAGCACAACAACCACCAGGGTTCATGCCGCAATCTCTATCATGCATGGCGCCATGAGTCCAAAATTAATCCTCACGAGGTTTTGGCTATCATTCACGACGGCATGGACACAAACAAAACAGCAATCCTCCGACTTCGTGTCATCACGAAGGCCACTGCAGGGTTGTTTCAACTTCCAGTGAGCCTCACTGGCATGGTCACTCATGGCAATGGCAACGGCGCATATGCACACTACGCAACCGACTTGTGGCCCAAGGATTCCAACTTCACCATTTCGTCCCTTGCCAGGTGCCTTCGTGCGTTGGAGAAACCCTATGTTCGAAATTCCAAAATGTTGATTCAAGATCCTCCATTGAACGATTATTTTGATAAATTTCTATGGGGTAAATCTCGGTGAGTTCTTAATTCTTTTTGTCCAACATTGTCATTCAGGTCATGAGGTCCTTGTCATCTGGAGTCCTCCCGATGCTCCCTCTTTTTCCTCCCATGGCTGGCCTCCTTCGTTTATATCGGGAGGCCTCCCGATGCCGCATCCTCCAACCTCACCTCCATTTTCTGGTGCCTTTTGTGTGCAGATGCTGATCTTCCATCTCCGATGTAACGGATGCTCCGGATGTTGTACGTCCCCTTCCAAAAAAATTATATCTCCAGCTGGACAACTCCGCTAGGGACAATAAAAATCAATACGTCATGGCCTTCTTGTCCTTGCTGACAGCTCGCAAGGTCTTTCATGAGATCCAGGTCGGTTTCCTTCTCGTAGGCCACACCCACGAAGATATTGACGGCTACTTTAGCTATTTGTCCAAACAACTCAAAACAACCAACACCTTTGTCCTCTCCGACCTCATGAAAACGTTCATGGAATCACAGTTCCTTTCCTTCATACCCGAGTTGATTCAGGAGGTCGTTGATTTCAAATCCTTCATTAAGGGATACGCCGAGGAGCTCGTCGGTCTTAAAGAAATGCACATTTTTCGCTTCTTCCTCGATAACGATGATTGGCATGTATTCCAGTATAAAAAATCCGCACTTGATCCGGATTGGTTGCCACGAAGCAACTCCGTTCGCATGTGGAAGGACGATGGTCGTGGTCTTCCCCTCCTCCCCTCTGGCGACCCTCCTGCTCTCCATATTAGGCCTCCTTGGGGCCACGTTCTTCCTGGCCGTTACGGTGACAAATAAGTAACTACTAACAATGCACGTGCACGGGGGGTTCACTTAGTGCATTTTAAGAACGACATGTGGCATAATATAGGGAGAATTAAATTCGTTTGACATAAAATTTATAAAAGAATTCCAAATAATGAAAGGTCCATTAAAAGTAGACAATCCCATTACAAGTAAGATAGATAGGTATAAAATATGGGCCATTCTTTTTGTTGTAAAAATAATATAGGGGCTGAAAATAAGGATCCTAGGATGTATGTTTAGTAGAATCAATTTTGTACACATGCCTCACGAGGGATGGATGAAAAATGACTCATCATTTACCCAAAAATGGATGAAATTGTAAGCCTAACCCTAACTCTCTTCCTGACACCTCTTGGTGGCTTCTAACCCTAACTCTCTTCCTGACATCTCTCGGTGGCTTCTCTCCCTTGTCTTGGTGGCCTCTTATTTTTCATTTTTCATGTGGCTTCTCATTTTTTCAGTGACTTCTCTACTCTGACATCGTCATCTCCAACATGTATGTTCATTTCTAGTACCACTTCTTCATAGCACACACGTTTTATTCAATGCTGGAGTCTTTTGTGATTTGCATGTTGTCCCTGCCATATTTGCCCAACTGTTCAATTTTCTTTATTTTGCGATCTTTTTGCGAGATCATGATGACGTTGCCTTCAATCCAACTTCCATCTTTGGTCGCTCCAAGCTCTCTCTCATCGTGCAATCTCAACATCTTGTAGGTAGATTCTTGTAGGTATTCTTTACACCCTTTTCTTGCCATGCTTTTTTCCACCACTTTGGCATTGCATGCACTTTTAAATTAAATTTTTTTAATTAAAAGGAATGTAGACTACAAAAAATTGCAATGACATGGGCATTATAAGTAATGGTAGGGTGCAAAAAAATAGGCCATTTTAGAAAATTAAGTAATTATAGGGAGTTTTTAATTCATGCCTTGGAGGTAAATAGCCCCTAAACAAATACCCCTCCGCCGCACGTGGAGCACAAAAATCCTATAAAGTGACCTCCCCGTGTGCACGTGATGCAAACCAGAAGAAGGATGAGATTTGTGCTGGTATCAGAAAATATATCAAAATTTGGGAGAGCGGTTGTCTTGAGAATGATACCTACCATCAAAAAATGGAGGATTATGTCACCTATTGGAAAGATGTCGCTGAGGAATTGGATGTTCCTTTCCCCCCCACGCTTCCCACCCTACAACTTGGTTTTTGGCCTTCTACTTCTTACACCACTCCAAATTCATCTATGTC
Source organism: Polytrichum formosum (assembly GCA_964035585.1). Classification (NCBI taxonomy): domain Eukaryota; kingdom Viridiplantae; phylum Streptophyta; class Polytrichopsida; order Polytrichales; family Polytrichaceae; genus Polytrichum; species Polytrichum formosum. The sequence continues at coordinate 12,918,886 of OZ037935.1, read as the reverse complement.
TGACCTTGTTCAGACTGACACAACCCCCGAGGATGTTCCCATTGATCCCTTCTGTGGAGTGGCCCGCGCCAAACCCAAGGAATCCTACAATCCTTACAGAGATGTTCTCCTTGGTGACTTTGTTCTTGTTCGTCCTTCCGACCCTGACCTCTACCCTGTCTGGATGGGCCGAGCACTCACTGCTGTTCAACTCGATCGTAGCCATCCCCAGTATGGACAATTTCAAATTCGATATTGGAGGCCAACCAAAGGCAGGAAAAAAATTTCTGACCATGATCGCTACAAAGGGGCTTGGGATTTTAAGTGGGAGTGTGACCCATCTTCCACAACTGTCATGTGGATAGAATGTAGTTCTGTTCTTTATTCCAATAGAGCTAGAAAAAACACAAACGACACTTCTGTTGTGCAAATAGGCAAATCTGAAAAGAAGTATGCTCAACGAAACCTAGAACTTGCAAACTCTATAAGTCAGCCTTCTTAGACCAACCATTGGGAGCCCTCCCGGTGTTTCCATTTCCAATTTTCCTTGCAAATAATATATGTTGATCTTTTATTTCGCTCGTCGTGGTGCTCCTCTTTGTTGCACTTGCACATGGCTATCGTTTCACATGTTTTGTATTTATTTTCATGTATATCCTCGCTCGTGCTCATTTCTTTCACATTTTATGTGATTTTTGTTCTCAATTGCTTCACACTGCATTTTGTGTCGTCCACTTTTCGGGAGACCTCCCGATGTTTTTTGCCTTGCACGCACATATTGTGGACTTCATGCCATTTTCTTCTCGTCCCATATCAGGAGACTTTGTTGCAAACTGTATTTTTAGTTTTCTTATGTTCTGTGTTTTCTCCTATTAGTGTGGGATACTATTCTTTTCTACATGTTCCCAACATGTGTCCTCAATTATTTTTTATCACATTCTTTGGTGTGTGTACTCCCCAATTGTGTTACATGACAACACGGGGAGGTCTCCCGATGCTTCTTTACTTTGCCTCCATAAATTACAGATTGGTGTTTAGCATCGGGAGATCTCCCCATGTTATGTTTGGTTTTCCTTCTTTTCTTACATTATTATCGCTAATTTTATTCTCTACCTACATTGTCTACCATAGTTAATTATATTAATTTACTATTTTAAGCTTGTGATTATAGTAATCATGTTATAATTTAGTCTAATTTTAATTCATACGTCTAGTTTTAGTTAAATATGTGTTTAAATTCAATAGGTCAATTGGGAGAGAAAGCCTATCATGGCCATGCCATCTTGTTAACGCCTAAACACTCAATGCTTCACATGCCATTTTCGAGCACCTCCAACACCAATGTTGATTTTTTTGTTATGCGGCAAATAAGCTTTGTTTTCTTGAAATACAACTATACGGATGTGAACTAGACTACCATATATTTATTTTATTTTCTATGAAAATATGAAGTCAATCAGACCACATTTGCTAGGTCAAATTGACATATAAACTGGGCTTTCATTTGGGGGCAGCTAAAGAAAACTCTAATATTTTTTGTTTTATGACCATTTTGGTCATTCCACAAATTTTAGAAAGTTGGAAACTTTGCCATAATATGTTATGTGGACAAATGAGTTGCTCCCAAGAATTTGGGTTTTTTTAAGCAAAGTTAGATGAAGTTCATCACCCTTCAAAGTTGAAGAGACCTCATGATGTCATTTTGGGAGATTTCCCCTTTTTCATGAAGCAAGCAACATGTGCACTAAGTTTTTCCAAATCCATCCGGTTGAGTTGTGCACAACCATCACCTTGTCCTAAGGGAAAAAAAAAAACCTCACCCAAATTGGGCATCATACAATATGTGAAGGATATTGGCTCCTAAATTTTGCTCTTGCATTTGACCAACATATGGAACCGCCCCCCAAAACAAGCAATGCCAACCAGAGTTCGGGAAGTTTTTGAAGCCTTAGTGGCTAATTGCTGGTAGTTGATACAAAGGGTCGGATTTTTTCCAATTTACATCGGCAAGAGCCGGTCTTTTGTAAAATCAATCAGCCAATTGCCTACATTTTCATATTTTCATTGGCCAATATCCCATTAAATGGAATTCATATCAGCACTAATTGTTTTAAAAATGTATGAAAAGTTATTAGAAATCATTTCTTAGTACAAAAACACCCCAAAAGTATCCCCTTTCTTCACATTATCACAAAAACATGACCAAGAAGTGCGAATGGACATCAATGACTCAATCGAGTCTAACTTCTGCAAAGTATTTCAAAAATTGGTGCAATCAAAGGAAGGAAAGATAGTGCATGAAATGAAGAAAATTTAAACAACGGATCTCACACCACAAAGTTTTACTGGAGGAATCAATGCCTCACATTACCGTAGTACAATAGCTCTTTGTGTGTGATATATGACTGTTTGGCTCAGTGGAATTGTCTTGCAAATCTGTGTCAACCTTATGCCTCATAACTTAGGAAAGTAGGTGAATTGTGATGGAAACATGAGCTGAAATGTATTTCATCTGTGCACATGATCCTCACTACAATCCACATCAGCTTATGAAGAGGCTATGCAAGAGTTCTACCTTGTATTTCAATGTTGAGTACTTGAGTGATATTAAAATAAGGAAGTCGGTTGGATCCTCGACCTTACTTCGATTTGGGAGGAACAGTGATTTTAGTCCATTGGGAGGAACAATGATCTTCAGGCTTAACAAAGCTGGTTATGAATTGCAGGCATTTGAGGCAATCAGGGAGACATGAATTACCAGATCTGATACTTCGATGAAGTTTTGAGAGCAGATTCGTAGAAGGTTGTGCAGGAAGTCCGTTCTTCGAGCAAAATGTGACCAAATTGGATGCGAGCAACAAACAGGTTGGCGAAGGATGGAGGTGGAGGCGGAGCAGTGTGCAAATGACAAAGCAAGCGGCGCACGAGAGTGAATGCGGAGCCGCAGAGGATGGAGGCGCCGCAGGTTGCCGACTTGCCGACTTGCCGTTCGAAACCCTGACCTGGGCACCTGGCCTCCATCCCTCGACTTGCCGTTCGAAGCCCTGACCACTTAGATATCCATGCTCACGACCGGGAGAGTATCGGTTACCATTTCCCGGGTATCGGCCAGTATTTGAATATTTCTTCCGGCTGAAATCCGGTAACTCACAAGAAGAATCGGCTACATTTCCGGGAAATTTTCTAGTCCATTGGCTAATTGCCGGAGGATTGAATTTATTGTCGGATTGGCATCCGATGGTTGGAAATTTGGACCGGCCATGAGGCGAAATCCATCGGCTGATAATGAACTAGCCGTCGGTTTTCCCCGACCATTGATGCCAACCTAACAAAAATTCCTACATGCTTGGAGTATGAGGTTTTTATATGTTATTTTGGCCCACATGGTAGTGGGCACCACCCTACACCAATAGATACCTTTTCATCCATGTAGATTGCCACCTAGTGGGTCACAAACCCTAGTAGAATATTAGGTGGCGACACATTTCGGGTTGCTTGAGTGTTTAAGGGTTAAATAACAAGCTCAATACTATGCGGTTGCTCTCTGCAACTGATTGCTCCCTATGTGCACATAGATTTGTGTGAAGAAACCAACGCTAGAAGTGTTAGTTGAGTAAGTCACTTGAATCTAGAACTATTATTTTTGAAGGTTATGTGTGGATGGAGGACTTCTAGTAAATGCCCAGTAGCTAGGTGGCAATGCTTGTGGATAACATCACAACACTATGTGAAATGTGAGGTTACTTTCCTAGCTTGGGTAAGCAAAAAAAAATCACTACCTTAAGCCTTCCATGTGTAAACATGGCTGGGGTGAACCAACCCGTACACTAGTTCCTTGGAGGCAAGGGTTTAGGCATCCAACAAGGAACGAGTGTCTGGGTTGGTTTGCCCAAATCGTGTAAACATGGCCCTAAATTTGTTATGGAATGGTATTATATAATAAAACTAGTCTTAGCAAGGGTCGGGTGAGAAGGGGCTTTAAGGTTAGTTCCATGTAGGCTGCTCACCCACAAGATTCTAGTGGAAATGTAAATGCCATTAGGTGGAATCTACATTTCCACTAGAATTTGGTGGGTGAGCGGCCTCCATGGAAACTAACCCTTAATACACTATGTCTTGTGACCAAGACTTTGAAAAAGTGATGTGGATTTCATTTGGTCATGGTTACAAATGTCAGGGTCTGGCATTGTTTGAGGTTAACTTGAAATGTCTCAATTTAGTTCGTTACAAGCTCCTTCATTGAAGCCGGAGTGAATTGCCAAGAGGAATTTAGCAGAGCTCTGTAGGATAAGGTATTCACCTCTTTCATGTCAATCCGGTGTCTCATATTTGGAGATGATGCGGCAGAGGATTTTGGAAGGATTTTGCATCTTCACATGCTAATGAACTCTTCCAGACAGTGATGTGAATGGTTAATTGTGTTGTCTGCAGTACACACCAGATGTGGAGGATGGAGAGTCGAGACTTAGTAATTGTGGTGACATAAGTGATGAGGTTAAATCCATGTTCTTCAAAGTAGAATGTGAGTGTCGGAATTTCAGGTTCTCAGGTGGCCAGTTTTATTTATGTTTGGAGTGCTTGCTCTTGCCCATCGTGACAATGGTCAATGATGGATGTTCAATTTGTTTGGAGTTGAATTTGAAGCATCTCTTGCAGCCTCTCTGCCTCTTGCAATGTGTTCTGGGATTTCTCTTTTGGGGCCGAATTGCAAGTGAATCAATAGGTTTTGGGGACATTAATGTTGTCAGCGTCTTGATTGAATCTTAATAAGAGGTCAATTATGGCCAGGGAAGTGACTAGCTCTGGATGATGCTGGATGCTTTTGGGACAGGTTCTCCAAGAGATTGAGAGCTTGCATCTCGTGGAAAGAGTGAATATATGGTTGGCACTGGATGGATTAGGCCTGCAGATCAACTTCAATTGAGTGTAGCTTTGAAGTTTAGGTGAATGTGTTTGGAGGCAAACCGTAATCCTGAACCCAAACCCTGAAGGAATGCCGCAGTGAGGACAGACACTGGAACCATAGGAAACTTATGTGGAATCATCATAATTATGCTGATGATGGAAAGGCTGAATGTGAAGAATTGCGATTCGTGATTTCAATTGCATGGAAATCTGCTCGATTCAGGATGGATCCCACATACATTAGGGTTATGTATGGAGTGCTTGCTCTTGCCCATCTTGATGGTGGTCAATGATGGGTGTTCAAATTGTCTTGAGGTAAACTTGAGTCACCTCTTGCAGCGTGTTAATTTGTCTTCTAGGGCTGAATTGCATAGTATGTCATTTGGTTTTAGGGTCAGGGTCATAAATTCATCCAATTGCTTGAGCTTGTATTCTCGTGGATTGGCAACACATTGTTGGCACTGGATGGGTTAGGTCTGCGGACCACAGAGGGTTCAACTTCAATAGAGTGTAGCTTTAGATTTAGCCGAATGTGTTTGGAGGCAAATCCTAACTCTGAACCCAAACCCTGTAGGAATGTTGCAGTGAGGACAGGCTTTGGAAACATGGGAAACTTATGTGAAATCGTCGAATTATGCTGATGATGGAAGGGCTGAATATCGAGAATTGCGATTTGTGACTCAATTGCGTGAATATCTGCTCGATCAGGTGTGTCACATACATACATACATTAGGGTTTTTGTATTCACGAACAATGCGGCCACAGAGGCAGAGGAGAGGGGCCGAGGGCGGAGGCAGCAGCAGAGATGTGGAGGAAAGTGGTGAGGCTATGGCTATGGTGAGTAGTTTGGGTGATGACACGCTCCTCAACATTCTACATAGGCTCCCCACTCGTTATCTCCTCAGCACCGTGGCTCTCGTGTGTCGACACTGGAAGCGCCTATGTAAGGATCACCTGGTAAGTTATGCCTCCAAAGCTCACAACCGTGCAATTTCAAGGATTAGGGTTGGGTTGACATGAAACATCTGGTTGTGTGAACAACTGCAAGTTGTAATTTTGTAATTGTGAGCTTCTGACTTTTCATCTCGGACCGGTTTCAAATAAGAAAGACATCAAGTTGTATTTCTGTGATGAAGATGCACAATGCAAGCTAAACGATCTGTTGCATCCCTTCTTTTTTTGGTCCTTGTCAGTCCTTATCTTCCACACAGTTGTCATTCTGTAATTGTGAGCTTCTGACTTTTCATCTCCAGTCTCAAATGAGAAAAACACCCGGTTGTAATTCTGTGGTGAAGATGCACAATATGAGCTAAACAATCTGTTGCATCCCTTATTCTTTGTCCTTGTCAATCCTCATCTTCCACACACTTGTACTTTTGTGTGGGAGATACACAGAACATCTTCTAGGTGTCTGTTTCTTATTTGAAACTGGAAATGGAAAGTCACAAGCTCATATCCAACCAGTAATTTGCGCTGGACTGCTTCTACGAGGGAACTTCAGAATCAATAAGAATCTGGAGGGGATTGGTTTTGAGGGTGAGAGTGGTGTGTGCAGGTGCATGATCTGGTGCCTCCCCTTTTCAGCATTATGGCAAAGCCTTGGGGTAAATTGGTGAGTCTTCAAATATTTCTCTCTTGCATCTCCCATTTTGATTCCAGATTGAAGGCTCATTTGCGGTAGTTGTGGATTCTGTAGCAAGTCTACAAGCTATTCATTCTGTTGTCTTTGTCTCAAAAATTCATGCTTCTACAAAAGTCACAGAAATCTGTGGTATGATGAAGGGAAGTTCGTGGTTTGTAGACTGCAATTATGAGAGTGAACAAATGCAAAAATGGTATAGAGCTAAAAGAGTTCCATTTGTAATGTAGACAGAGAAGCAACTGATGACGCTGGTGAAGCGGCACGCATCCACTGTGGAGGTGCTTGAACTTTGTGGGTAAGATCTCAATTCCAGGTCTATGATGTTTTGCTGAAAGTTAAGGTGCCCCTTTGACATGGCTGAAGGGTTGTTTACACTACAAAGGTGGTCGTGGATGTGGTTATGGTTGTGGTTAACCACTACAATTTTTTTTATTCACTTGTCTTGTGTGAATCCTTGTGGTTGTGGTTGATGGTGGGGATGCTCTTCTAAATCGCAATTTATTATTGGTTTAGGTCTTGGGCTCAAGAGGAATTAAAGATTGTAGTGTCAAAGTGGTTGCCTCCTTAACTTTCTCCCTGAACCTTAGCCTTGAAGCTCTCCAATGATGCTACGTGAGCATGAACAACCACCCGAAGGGTGGTTAACCACATGGAGTAGGGGTTGGTTGTGGGTGTGGTTAGCATTTAACATGCCTTTTCCATGGAAATAGAACCAAAGAAAGTAAACCACAACTACAACCACAACCACCCCTAGCGTAAACAACCTTGGGTTCCTCATGGCCTTGTTGTTGATTATGTCACATGTTTGATTCTTTCACTTTTTCTCCACTGATCAGAGGAGGGGTGGGGTGGCCAGTTTGAAGAAGCTAAGTAGTGAGGAAATTCAAGAGATGGTCAGTGGACTGCCACGGCTGCAACGTCTGACAATCACATCACACCCACCTGTGATCACTAGCAATTTGCAAACTCTTGTACACCACCTACCTAGCCAGCTGAGCACTTTGGACCTGCACACACATAAGTGGGAGCAGCACAAATGCCTATACCCAAGACGACCTCCATCCATTACAGATGACTTTGTCACAGTTCTTCGGGAACGCTGTCCGTCCCTGACAAAACTCATTCTGGATGCTGATTCATTGATTAGTGAACCATGCTTAGACAGCCTTCTCGAAACTTGGCCGTCACTTACTTTATTGCATCTCCACAGTTCTGCGTTGGGTTGGGGTGCAGTTCTTCGTGTATTTGAGTCATGCCCTTTCTTGCAAGACTTATCCCTGACCTCCACCCGCCTCCTCGTCAGCATTACTTATAATAATCTAGGCACCAGTTCGTCTGACAACAAATTGACAGAACCCATAGCAATGTACTCAAAAGAAACCCTCGCGGCTGCGATGCCACGGTCGTTAGTGTCACTTCGCTTGTATTTGGATCTACATGCTTCGGTTCCTTGGGATTCTCTACCTGCAGTAGACCTACTGAGGTTTAAAGGCCACCAACTGCAGCAGCTGCATGCTCAATGCCTATACAGCAACAGTTGGCACAGCATTTATTTGTGGTGTGTCAATTTGAGGTCCCTCGACTTGTCTCATACCTTCGACATATTGCCCCATGTGTACTCTCTTACTCAGGTATGAGGGAATCACTCTATCCTCCACAGTTTCATTAGTTCCTCCAAAAACTTATTAGTTTCTGCCATTGAAAGAGAGCACCAAATTGACAGAACAAACACAATTTTGTAGTTGCTAATTATTCCCCTATCCTTTGCAGAATGAGGAAAAAGTCCTTTGCAATTTAGTACGGCATCTGAAGAAGCTTGAAGAGCTTGCCCTGCCTGGAGCTACAGATCGAGTTCTGGTCGAGATTGGTCGACATTGTGCTAAACTCTCCACGCTCTTCTTTAAGGTGTGTTTCTCCCCTCTCCAAGTTCAATCTCCTCTGAAGAATAAATCATTGTGAGTTGCGTCTTTCATTATGCCGTAGAATTATACATGAATGCAAAATAATGCATTTGGATGTGGGTTCTGGTAGTTGGAGATACTGCAAATGTAATGTCATCGATTAAACATGATTAAGCTCACAGTAAGAGTTAGGATGCATGAACAGCATGCACCTGCAACTGGTTGTACCTTTATTGCTTTCAAATTGAAAGAATTTATTCATGCCGAATTGGTTATTTGCGTTTGACAAAATCAGTTTTGGTGTACATCAGGGTCAACTGCCGCCAAAATATGGGTCACCACTCAAGCATCATATTACTGATCGTGGTGTCATAGCCTTGGCAGAAGGCTGCCCTGCACTTCGTGTCCTAGGTCTTGGAGGTTGCATCAATGTGACAGTCTCACCCATCAGGTCTGTGAGGACTCAACTGACTCAATGTTATTCTTTTGTGTAATGCAGTCTCCTCTTCCAAATTTAATTCATGTCTCTACTGCTCAAATTTAACGAAACTGTAGTGATGGGATTTTTTTGTGGACCTCAGTATAAGGTAGTGCACCTATTTCGGTTTGTGACCTGTTATGGAGCCTAAAATAAAACGGTAAACTAGACATAAAGCTGCCCCCCCCCAAAAAAAGAAGAAGAAGAAGAAGCCACGTGGAGGCTTAGCATGACCTATGTGCACATGGTGGAGCACATTGGGACACAAACAAGTGAATGGAGGCAGTGTTCAAGATTGAAGCCCTCATATGAGTTTCATTTTGAAGGGCTCTCAAATTTCAGCCCTTTAGTTGAAAGGCTGGTTCAAATCCAAGACGTCAATTCAAGAAATACAAAATTCATATTAAACTTGTGCATGAATTATATGGTACATGTTTCTAGTACAATGTGATGAATTAAGAATCGACCATCTTTCTCCACTTCTTGTAGTATGCCCTACGCTTGTTGGTTCTTGTGACAAGCAAATTATATTGAGGACTTCAAGTGACGTCTTCATTTTCAATTTGGGGTTGCGTTTTGAAAGGCTCTTTTGAGAGAGGTATATTTTGAAGGGCCAAATCGCGTTTGAAGGGCATTGAAGTCTTCAATCTTGAACACTGAATGGAGGCCCAACATAGGCAGGCCCATGGATTTGCCAACTTTTACCATTCAAGTAATTAAATATAAGGCATGGCATGTTACTTGTGTTCCTACATTCTCAAAATCATGAGGTTCTAGGCAAAGGTCATGACATGTCATTCAAGAAGCGTTGTATCCCATGCAAAAGGTGGGGCATGCCCCTATATGTCCACAATGGTTTTGAAATTTGATTTAAAAATGTTGAGATCCATGATGTCCGTATCCACTATAAATGGCCAATCCATGGAGATAATATGCACATAATTCAGATCACTCTAGGAACCCACATTTGCCAAAAGTGTCGGGAATAGATGTACTCACCTTATTCTCAACAGGATTGTGAGAGTTGCAAGTAAACTAAGGCAGAGGCAGTTTGGCAGGATTCTTGCCTTTGAGTGCAGGAAATTGGAGGTGTTGGAGCTGAATGGGTGCACGAAGTTGACAGATGATGTTATACCCATTCTGCTCAATCGTCTTGGTTCTTCACTGGTGTATCTAGATATAGTTAACTGCCGGAGCATGACTTCCAATGCTCTCCATGCAGTGCTTCAGTATGTAAAGGTGGGTCAATGCAATTCCCCTAGCCTCAGTTGTTGTTAGTCATTTTGTACTAAGGTAGAGGGTGCTTAAACCTACCCTTTGGCTGATTTAGCCTATTTCTGGATTCCATTTGGAATGCATGATTGGCTTAGCATATTGGCTTAGACATGGTGGAAACAAGATAAAATAAATAACACATCATATGAATATACAACAACTTTTTAAATTAGTTACACCTAGCTACTTAAATCCCTCCCTAGACCCACACTTTTTTCATTGCAAACGGCTCCCAAATTCATCCTGACACTCATCCAAAACCAATCCCGCTTTCTCCCAAAATTATCCCCACCTTTCGCCCAAACCACCCCGCACTAAAACCAACAATCCACCCAATAAATAATTTGAGTTCTTTTGCATAAATAACTTTTGCATACATAATCTTTAAAAAAAACATTTAAGTAACCCACTTTAGCTTTGCTCCAATGCTTGTCCAAAACCAACCTTGCATTCTCCTGGAACTGCCTTGCTTGTCACCCAAATTCGCCTCTGGTTTGTGTTGGAGACACATCCGGACGGTTTTAGGTGTGCTATGGTTATGGGATTAGGAGGCGTGCATATGGAACACTTTTTGAAGGGGGTTGGAATTAGCACCTCTACCTTGTTTTCAAGTTGCTCATTTGTTGTGTTGTGTTGTATTTGCAACTCCAGGAACGAGAGACAACGCTTCGAGTTTTGGATATTCATACCACTCTCAAGCGATCAAGTAAACCTGTGCTCCATGAACTCAAGAAGTTGGCACCATATCTCAGTATCAGAGATGATAGCAGCGGCCTCAACTGGATTGACTTTTTCCGTAGCCCATCTTGGAGCTACAATAGCTAGGAAGACATGAAACTGGATCACACAGGTATGTGGCCCGATTGTTGACACTTCCTACTCCAGACAACTTTATATGTTGGATCGAATCAGGAATTGTCTCATCTCACTAGCAATTGCAATGAATCAAAGATTTTCATTTCAAGTTTCAGAATTGGAGTTGGGATACAAAAGTTGTACGAGCTGAAAGTGTCTCTTTCTCATCAAATGATCACTAGGCCCTCTCAATTGTGGTCACTGTTGAACCTAGAATGGTGTCTATATTTTGAGCACATAGTCCAATCTCATTGTAGCACATCTCTATTGGTGTATGTTCTTAACTACAAGCCTTGCCATATACCACTCAAATACAGGTGGTGTCCAATTAAGAAGCATGACCACATAAGGTCCACATATCTTAGTAGCAAAAAATTCTACAAATTTGAGATACAGGCTTATATCTCCTGTTAAATTCGAGCTTCTCGTGTCTCTGGTTTGTCTGTGTCAATTCTCTCATCCTCATTTGTACCTTTGCACTTCCTCACTACTTTTCAGTGAAGTATTAAGCCACATCTTGCTTTGTGTTTTTGAAAATATGTACAGCTCAATGCACTGTGCATTTGGACATCATGAAAGCCATGACAAAACCTCCAAAATGGCATCACAAGAACTTACCTTCCAATTAATAATTCAGATCTCTAAAATGAGATCATCAAGAACTTGGAACTGCAGTACTCTCATTTTATTGTAAACCCTGTGAGAGAGATCCTTCCTAATGAGATAGATGCTTTGAGTGAGATAGTGTTTTGGCAGACGAAGGCAAATCACCCTAAAATTGTCAAGAAGTGATCACATAATTATGCAACTTCATGAAGAAGTGATCCATGGAGCAATTTGAGAGTTCTGCTTTTTTTCTTCGAAGATATTTGAGTATATTATATTTAAATGCACAAGCAAAAAAAGACTTTACCTTTATGTTTGCGTGTCTGGAGTTTTCCCAGAGGATGGTGCAATCAATGATGCAAAGATGAATTGATCACTACAGATGTATGGAGGTGCACTAGGATGTAAAATTGGTACCAAAAATTTGCAATAACCAAGCAAAGTTTCTTACTCAATGGAGATAATTGGAGCCCATAATTTGTTAACTAGAATGCATATCTGATTTAATGTGACTTAGAATGGAGACCATCCATAACGATCAGATTTAAAACAACAAAAACTTACATGGATCATATATTATTCACTACATTCATCATGTCCATCTGGTCCTTAGATAGAAACTTCCAACATTTTAGGACATTTAGGATTTGAGATCAAAATAAGATTTCATAAACAGATTAGCCCATCCAAATGAGAAAACATGAAATTTGAACTTTACATGTTTAGATTCACAGTGTGTATTTTTCAAAATGTTGAACTGTTGTTCATAGATTCTCTTAATAAAATAAATGAAAGTAACATCAGAGTTTGGGTTTTTCTCCGACATGAATGGGAGCCCGTTCCTCTCTACCGTGTTCATGTTTGACCAAGCTTCACCGTAGGAGTACTTCCTTCATAACATTAAGTAGCAATGCTAGGAGGGTACCCTTTGAGTACCCGCAAATTTGCCTCAACAAGAAGGGAAAAGCTTGCAAAGCAAGGGTGAATGAATGGATAATTAATCAAATATAGAAGCTTCAAAAAGGTATCAAAGAGGTTTCCAATGCGGGTGTCAGGAGACTTTTCCAAAAAGTGCAACTACCTTTTTGACCTCACCAATTTTCCTGTTGCTTTATAGCTATTTAGATTTGTTAGATCATAATTTAGCCTAGATTAGAACCTTTTACCACCACTTGACATTAGTTTTGTCCTAGAAACCAACATAATTAATTCTAAGCATTGAAAGTAACTACCCAAATAGATTAAAAATAGCCTAAGTAAAATTCAAACTTAGCACTACCTTTGCTCTTGAATGTGCCGGTTTGATGCTCTTTTGAGAAGATCAATCCAGGCTTGCTACTTAATGTTATGTCCCTCTTGGGAGGTGGGCTCCTATAGTTTCTAAGGTGGTGTAGTACCTAACGTCTAGTAGGGTATGTGGGGGTATAGGGGGTCTGACTGAGGTCCAGGGGAGGGTCTACTGGGGGTTGTTTGTTGTCTAACTTTCTTTTGTTTAGTATTAAATATGTGAGGTATTTGATGGCAATTTGGTGTAGGTGTTTCATAAGTGTTTTTACCTCGACTTTGGGTATTTTTAGTTTTTCTAGTTCTTTAATTGGTTGTTGATGAATAGCCCCTCTAACACCTGTTGTGATGGTGATGAGAGGGTTAACTTGCCAACCGGCTCTTTTGAGTGTGTGTATGGGTGTATTGTACTTAGCGGTTTTTTCATTGCGTGCATTATCTGGGAATTTGTCGTGGCAGTAGGTGAATTCAATGAATTGTATGGTATGTGATGGGGTAGGCCTTAAAGGGGGTTGTCTGTCTGTTGGAACGCCTAGTACGCATAATATGTCTGGTCTAAGCCTAGCTAGGCATGTGCATGATGTAGTGGGACATGTGCATTGGAGTAGCCATTGTGGGACTATGTTGTCTTGTGGTTTGGAGTTTTGGTGGCCTACATTTACAAGTGTATGTGTGTTTATTTGATTGGAGCGTATGTACGATTTGGTGGACTGCTTTATTATGGCGTGCTATTCGCAATCCCTTTATGTGTGAGTTTGAACATGTAGATAGTAGATGTGACCATGTATCTATGGTATTATTGGGGCATAGTGTACAATTCGGTTTGGGTATAAGTTGGGCTAGAATACATGTTTATGGTGGTTGCCCATGTATTGGGTGTAGCAAAATTTTAGAGTTTGTGTGATTTGGGCGTCTGTGGTCCCAGGGTTTTTCCAAAATTAGTTGGAGAGTTTGTGGTTTATTTGGTCATTGGACGTCCATTTGTCTATGTATGTGAATTTGGATTGTGCTAGCCTCAATTCTTGGTTCCTATGTTCTTTGTTGATGTATGTTTGTAGGTTTCGTATGGCACCCGTGTGGGTACCTGTTGGGACCCCGTTGAGCTAGTATGGTGTAGTATGGGCCGTATGTATCATGGGTGTATTGGTGGGTTTGTTTAGGAGGGCTCCATCATTTGCTAATTGATCTGCTATTTCATTGCCTATTATGCATGTGTGTGCTCTAACTTTTTGAATTGTGATTTTGTGCATGGACCATGTTATATGGTTGACTATAGCGGCTATGAGTAGTTTATCCAGGTGGTTGTGTTGGGATGATGGATGTCGTATGTGATTATTTATTAGGTATATACTATTGAGGCTGTATGTAAAGATGTGGATATCTCGCATGTGGTGTTGTGTACTTTGGATTGCTATTAGGATGGCGTTTAGTTCAACTCTAAGGATGTTTTGTAAACCTGGGAGTCTTTCCGCAATCCTAATGTTGTTGGCGGGGGAGTAGACACTAGATCTAGCCGTGTTGCCTATACCATGTTCGTCGGGCGGTATGAATGAACCATCAATGTATATGCATTGTTGAGGTTTGAATTTAAGGGGGTGGATATTGTATAGTTCTATTGGTAAGGGGTGTGTTGGGTGGTTGATTTCTGGGTGATTGTATTGTGCGGCTTGATGCCATGCACTAGAGTATTTTATTTTTTTCATATGGGGGATAGTTTGCGTTGGGTTATTGTTAATTTTAATATTATATAGTCCAAGTATGTTGGATGTGATTGCGTTGGGTATTTGAGGGTTATTTGAGGGAGGACCATGTTTGTGGATTCTTATTATGGTGGTGTATTGGTTTTCTAATTGATGTAGGTATTTTGGCCATTCTGGTGTGGGTTTGTATTGTATGGTGGATTTTCTTAATGAAATACAATGAAATTGATTTAAAGTCCGGGAAGCCAAAAATGCTAATGGGACTGAAAGTACATTAGATTGGCAGAGTGCAATAGCCTCTGTGAGATAGAGGCTAATGTCAACTTGAAGGTTTAATTGAAAGAAAAACTTGAGGCTCTTTGGAACTACGTTCTCAAATTGTGATGGAAACTTATCTCTAATGAGGGTATATAGGGGACATTCCAACACAAAACATGCCTCATTTTCAACTACATTGTAGGAGCAAAAGGGGTAGAGTCTAGTATACACTATAGATAGGGATAGTTGTCCATCGTCCAGTTTCAATGGCCAGTTTGTGGTTTGAAATGCGGTAGGCAACAATAATCTTGTGTTGTGGTGGAGTCCATGGTTGCTTCAAGTACGATTCACATTCAAATGTGAGAAAATCATTGAGGTGGAGGAAATCTAGTTTCTTCCCTAAGAGATGGAAAGAGTTCCACTCTTTAGCAAGAAAAACTTCCTTGATATCATCATATGCTATTTTAGATGTGGTTGGGTTGTCATGGGTTTCCCAATGAGATAGGCCCCATGATGTCTTCCACATGGTTGTTGATTTGTGCCAGTGTTAAATCCTTGTTTGGCCAGGTGTCGAGCAAGTGAGGTTGCTTTATTGACTAACCAAGAGGGGGATAGGTGGGCAAGCTATTGTTGAAAGCCCATAGCGAGCTTGAGAGTGTATAATTATATTGGAAGTTCTCCAAATTCGGCTAGCAAATTATGATATGTAGTCAAAGCACACACTATGCATTTCATGCTCTTCTCAAAAACCTTCCAATGAGAGTTTTTCAAGTTGCCTCCCGAAATTTGAGTGCCATATGTGAAAGTTGGAAGCACCAAAACCTTGAATAAATGGGATTTGAGTTCCCAACATGTGATTCCAACCATTGCTTCTTTCCTTAAACATCAAGGCTTTCATACCTGTGATATTTTGCCTTTTACTAGATGGCTCAAAGTAACCATGTGAATAAAACTCAATCCCAAGGTATTTATATTTTCTTCAAAGCTCTTCCAAATTAAGTTTGGGTCATTTTTGAGTAGAAGATGTAGTTCCTTTTGTTTGCGCACTAGGTAAGAGCGTTTCTTATGCAGGATCATCATGCGGTACTTTTTGAAAGCCATTTTGGAAGTATTGTCCAAGTGACTAGAGTTTAACACCATATGGAAGTTTCGTTGGGCCTCTCAACAATCCCTATCAAACCATATGTTCAATAGTCCACCTCATTGTTTCCCACCTAGTCTTTTTAGAGAAGATGGATTGAGTTGCGCATAGTATCAAGTGCACCTAGGCTTGAGCGTGGTCGTCTAATGAAGTGTTGGTCTCGCCTTGCACACCTTGCACATAAGCAAGTTCATGTTTGATATTTAGAACATATTGGTTTGCCTTCTTAGGATTGAGACGAAGAACTTGTAATGGTTATCAACTTGAATATGTACGTATGTGTTAGAAACCATTTAGGTACCTATTTAAAATGACCTCCTACCTTAAGTTAGTTCATCATAGCCGCCAACACCAAGAATTTCCACATTCAATAAGGCAAAGTGGAGTAAGGTTGACGTGCCTAAGGTTCCATGTAGGCCGCTCTTCCACTAGAATTTTGGTGGGTGAGGAGCCTACATGGAAACTAACCTTGATTTAGCTATTGGCCTCAATCTGACTCTTGTATTTGATTGGTTTGTGGTTGGGTGTGGTTCTAAGAATGGATACCAAAAAGAGATTGGACTACACGCTCAAAATCTTACAACCATTCTAAACTCAATAGTCCTCATAATTGGGGGATTCGTATGACCATTTAATGAGCACGAAAATCTTCACTTTGATAATGAATAATATATTTGTACAAAATATGAAAATTATGAAGAAAGTGGCTATGGGCTTGATTTGGATTTGCTAGCTATATCGTCCTAAATTGTGTATTTCCTATCATAAGAAAAGTGGGCTAGTTGGAAAAGGTATCCATTTAATACACATCTATGGTATCCTAGTCTATTACCGATATGTGACCTTAAACCGAGCTCTAGGGAACAAATTAGAAATAATGTTCCCTAGGTGGATGACATGTCCCTAGTTCAACTCACCTCACATTAATGCATTTAATGACGTGGAGGGAGAGAGAGAGAGGGGAGGAGAGAGAGGGGGAAGGAGGAAGGAGGAGGAGGAGAAGGAAGAGGGGGAAGGAGGAGGGACTCGGTTCAAGGCACATAGGTCTCGGTTCAAGGCCCATAGGTCTCGGTTCAAAGCACATGAGACCTTGCCACAATGTGTTGGATGAGATTAGTTGTTCGTTTAGGATGTCTCTTGACATAGTAAGGTCAAAGTCAGTCTACGGTTCTTATATGTTGGATTTCTTACAACCTCTTACTTGCTTGTGGATAATTATAGAATGCTCATTAGTTGTATTAGCATTGACGTCAAACTTCTTTAGGTCTATCATAAGATACCCTAGGGAACATCTTTAAAAAATCATATTTAATTCAAAATTAATTTTAAAATTTTCCAAATTTTTGAAATAGACAAATATTTCATTTTACCTTGCATGAAAAATTTTAAATCGTTCATTACCATAGAAGAGGTCATTGTGAGAATTCACCAATGTGTAGCTCTCGGTCATAGGCTAGGATACCATACCTTACCTGAACACTGGGGTTCATATGTTTCCATTGCAAACGTTTGTGGTAATGTCATCCTAATTTGGCTGAAATACATCCCAAAAAGAGAAATCTTTTGAAGTTGAATCCGACATCGATTGAATAAAAAGTCATGAACACATCTTCCGATATTTTGGCATATCTAATAATCTATATTTGACACCAAAATACACCTGCATGGAAAAATTACCATATGTAAATGGAAGAACATGACAAGTGCTATTTCTATTTTGAGACTCAAGGTGTGTGTATCTTGTGAATTGTTGAATTGCCGCTCATAGGTTTCCTTACATGTTTTTCCTTCCAAGTTTGTACATGCTAGATGTGAATATGTACATGTGTATTTGAAACCATTTAGGTATGATTATTTATGGACCACCTGTTTTAGAGTGGGTTTACATTAAGGTCCAAGGTCCAAAACCCACCCTTTTTTGGACCTTATTTTTGGACTCAAGATTGGACCCAAGATTGAAGATTTGATCTCTTAAAACTATGACTATTTTCTTGAGTGGGGGTCGTCAAAATGTGGTGAGAAAGTGATGCTACACTAGCATCACTCCAAAAAAAATTCATACTTTGGACCCAAACCTTAGTGTAAACTGCCTAGGTTCCAAAATTTGCTATCAACCAACATGATCATTCAATTCAAAAATTTCTTTGGTTTCTACCTTAGTGTAAACCCACCCTTAAGGTATGCAAGCCTTAACCAAACATTAGTCTTATGCATATGCTTGTACTGGAGTGGTATATGGCAGGGCTTGTAGTTAAGAGTGGATGCCAAAAAGACATGTGTTATGATGAGATTGGACTATGTGCTCAAACCAAGGACACCATTCTAGTTCATTACTTAACACGATTGGGAATGCCTATGTGATCGCTTAAAGAGAACGAAGAATCTTCGTTTTGACCTCTTAAAACTTTGTCATCTCAACTTTGAAGTTGACACTTGAAACAACAACCTTCATCATCCACAATTTCATGATTGGATGAGACAATTCACAATCCCATCCAACGCCCATAGATGTATATGGAGATGACAGTGTTTGTTATAGGCCCGTATACCTTATGGTGGTGGGTTTACATTAGGGTCCGGATCCAAGAAACCCATGATCCAAAACAACCCCTTCATGAACCTCACTTTCAGACTCAAGATTGGACCCAAACTTGAGGTGTGGTTTCTCAAATGAGGTGGAGTATTTACTAGAGTCGGGACCGCCAACTTGATTTGACATGACCAATGCCGCATTAGTGCTAGTTAAAACTCTTGGAGTCCAAACTTTTTCTCTCAACCAATAGGATCCCTTGGTTTTAGAATTTCTTTGGTCTAGACCCTAGTGGAAACTCACCTTTAACTTAGCTCATCATAGCCGCCAACACGAAGAATTTCAACACTTGGCCCCAGAGACAAAGCCTTGGAACGACCCAAAAGCCGGGGGTGGGTCAAAAAACAACAATCACAATGGCTCCTTTCCACATGTTTCTAGCACCCAAATGCTACTAGAAGCGAAGACCACCCCTCGAAGAGTCCGGTCTTCGGAGGCCCAAAGACCAGGTCTTACGCTTCGAGACGCGGTGGGGGTCTCGGAGGGGGTCTTGGCAGGGGTCTTGGTGGGGATCTTGAGGGCCTTGCCCCTGTCCCTTCTTGTAACTTCGTCTCCGTCGTTGCCCCTTGGGAGCTCGCATCCGCCATAGCTAGGGTCTGCTCGTCCGGAGCAGAGACAGGGTTTGTATTTGCATCGCGAGGAGAGAACCAGGCATTGCAAGACATGGCGCTCCAAGCATGGCGACGCACGGGGAACGTACTGAGGGGATCCGTTCCCGCTGCGGCGAGGGCATTGACGACCAACACTGATCCGATCACTCTGGAGGTTCCGGTACCATTCATGGCACACAAGTGTGAGCCGCCTTCGCAAACGGTGGAGACCTCATCAGCAGAGCTAATGAACTTCTTTAGAACAATGTTCGTGATGCGGAGGATGGAGATCGCGGCCGATTCATTGTATAAGTCGAAGTTCATCCGAGGGTTTTGCCATCTCTATGATGGGCAGGAAGCAGTGTGTGTGGGGATGGAGGCAGCCTTGAACAACAAGGATTGCATCATCACCGCATACAGGGACCATTGCACACATCTCGGAAGAGGTGGAACAGTGTATGAGGTTTTCGCTGAGCTTATGGGAAGGAAGGATGGATGTTCTTTAGGGAAAGGAGGATCCATGCACATGTACAACAAGAAGGGAGGGTTCTTCGGTGGGAACGGGATTGTGGGTGCTCAGACACCATTAGGTGCTGGATTGGCATTTGCACAAAAGTATCTCAAAGTGGAGGGAGTGACCATGTCGCTCTATGGTGATGGTGCTGCTAACCAGGGACAGCTCTTTGAAGCCATGAACATTGCTGCGTTATGGAATTTGCCTGTGATTTATGTGTGTGAGAACAACCATTATGGTATGGGAACTGCGGAGTGGCGATCAGCTAAAAGCCCCGAGTATTACAAGCGTGGAGATTATGTCCCTGGCATGAAGGTTGATGGTATGGACTGTTTGGCTGTGAAGCAAGCAGTGAAGTATGCTAAGGCTCATGCTTTGAAGAATGGCCCATTTGTTTTGGAGTTCGATACATACCGGTACCATGGTCACTCCATGTCTGATCCTGGTAGTACATACAGAACTCGTGATGAGATTTCCGGTGTTCGTCAGGAGCGTGATCCAATTGAGCGGATTAGGAAGCTTTTGCTTTCACATAACATCACCACCGTTGCTGAGTTGAAGACAATTGAGAAGGAGGCTAAGAAGGAAGTTGAAGATGCTTTGGAGAAGGCAAAGCAAAGCCCCCAGCCTGATCCATCGGAGCTTTACTCCCACATCTGGGTTAAGAGCTACGGTGCCGAAGCATATGGAGCCGATCGCAAGGAAACTGTCGTCAAGCTGCCATGAAGAAAGAAGGTTAGCACATTTTCAACTTTAGAATTTGGAAATCTTTAGAGTCACTCTCCACATTGCGTAGGATATATAGCTCAAGCTACATCCCTTTTTGGGTCAAGCTGATGATGATTCTTCAAGCTCGTTCATGCATCTTATCTGTATGTAGGTAGCTGTAGGTAGCTTTGGGGCAATCGTGATGGCCCCTTGTTGTTTAGATAATAATCTCGACGAATCACAGGTTGGATGCATTATTAGATTAATCTTCTACTGGTGTCTCCTTGGATTTGACCGACACCTCTTTTGTATAATGGGAGGAGAAATTCCTTCTGTGGAGCAGCCCAAAGGAATTGGGCAAGAGTTAGCCTGTAAACGTGAGTTGTTCTCTCTTATTTTATTGTATTCTGCTGATGGCTTAAACAAGCCTGTCGCATGATGGGAGTTTTTCCACACCATGAGAGACAATGCCGAAAAGATTTTTACTGGAATCCATTGGTTCAGTTTCTTTGCAATGTTTCCTGTGAATTCCTATTGTTCATAGCTCAAGCTACAATTTTTTCCGTCGAGCTGATGATTCTTCAATCTGGTGGATCATACTGTATGGGGCCATCAATCATGTCCGTTGTTGTTATTTAATAACCTCGAGATATCACACAGGTGGATGCATTATTAGGTAAGCTTCTGCTGGTGTCTCTTTGGGTGTGACTGACACCTCTTTTGTATATGGAAGGAGTGTTTCCTTATATGAGCAAGAGTTAGCCTGTGCACTGAGTTGTTCTCTCTTCCATTGTAACTCTGCTTATGATGGAGTCTTCTACGCTTTGAGGGACAAACCCGAGAAGGTTTTTACCGAAAGGTTTCTATTGGTTCACCTTCCTTGCAATGTTTGTTGAATTTCTTTTGTTGAGTTTAAGTTTCAGGAGGATGAGTCCAATTCTCTGTTCTCTGGAGCTTGTCTTATGCAAAGCATGTACAAATACCATTCGAAGCAAAGAATCTGCAGGCTTAAGGGTAATGGAAGGTATTCATGAGCACTGACTTCACCTGATGCTAAGCTGAAATGACGTTGGCATTGATGTGCTGGCATTCTCCTGTCCCCTCACGATTGTAGATTTTTTTGAGATATTTTGCAGAAAGCGTATTAACCTCTTCACTTGGATATTTTAGGGTTTCGCTCCTGGATTCTCAGAAATAGGAGTAAACGTAAACAGACAGCATTACATTGGTGTAGACAATGATCTTCACCTTCTCATCTTTCGAAATGGCCTTGAACGCTTTTATCCCGACACAGCAATTCTGGAGGAATATTTTAGAGCATCTCGTGTGTCGAATCTTCTCAGGATCTATTTCCCACGATTGTTGAGAAGGGGGCAGAACGTTGTACTTGTCATGTGTCATATGTACCTACAGAATTTAGGTCAACCCAATTATAGAAAATCGTTGTGCCCTTTATTGATATTTCACTCTTTTTGGTAAATCCTGTGATTGGCCTTGTCAATAGTGAGCACATTCTCATAATTGAGTTCAGGTGGAGTGCTTAACCTTTTATTGCTGTTGGGTGCATTCCAAAGAACTTGGAATTTTCATGCCACCCTTGATGTTGAGGGCATTTGGCTCACTATTTGAGGGCATTTGTTTTAACTGGCTTCATAATGAAGTTGTGGTCACAAAAATATCATCGTTCCAACAGAAATTGAGAGGATTGAATGGTTGCAAAGTTTGAAGCTATCAAGTTGGGGCAGCTGCTGAAAATCTTCTTCTTTTTCTAAATTTTGATGGCGGATTTGAATGTAGACCCTCTATTAAATATACACACATGTACAAATTTGAAAAGCACACAAGTGAGCATTTTAAGTTTGAAGTTCATTTCCCTCTTTTAGAGGTGATCCAAGTTCATGGACTGGATGATGGGTGTCTCACATATTGAACTTGAATGCCATCTTTGAGCATGTTTGCTTTGGATTGTTGCCCAAATTGTTTGCAAATACTTGAATTGCTAAAGATAACTGATTCTTATAAGTGGTCACACCCACGGGCAAGAAAACTCGCCTCCTTACTCGAATCTTAGTGACCTTCTAAGAGGATCAAATTCACATGAGAGCATTGTTCTTCTCCTTATCAGATCAAGTCTAACATGACTTGCGCATATCTCTTCTTGAAATATATATGAATCATCATGCCAAGTGGGAGACTTAGACAATGATGTGAGGTGGTGATTTAGAACACTCTCCCGGCAAGAGATGACCCCTTGGGTCACCGGGGCCAATAAAAGGTTAATGGCCATTAATAAAAAGAAAGAAAAGACAAAGGAACAATATTCTTTTTACATTGACATGTGATGTTTGTTTAGCAATTCCATTTCATGTCTGAATGGACATGCGGGGCGGAGTTGGCTTAATTCCTATTTTCATACGTGGATTGTGGGTTAGTTTTAATAGGGGTTAGTAATAAGTTTGGTCTAATAGAACCGGGGCTTGTTGTTTTTCAAGTTTTCTTTTGTTGAGTATGATGTGAGTTAGGTGTCTAATAGCAATTTGTGATTTTTTTTTCCATTAATTTACAAATTTTGTTGGTAAGAATTTGAAGATCTTGTAGGCATTTGGTAGTTGTGGTGTGTATGGTTCCTCTGATGCCAACAATGATGATGATAAGGGGTAGCCTCCCTCCTGACCGAGTTGGGATAGCAATGGTTGAAAGGTTGCGTATTTGTCTAGTTTACATGTTGTGGCAATTGTAGGAAATCTATCATTGGAATGTGTGTATTCATATATGTGAACTTTGAGGTTGGGCTAGGTGTGAAAGGTGGTTTGGTTGTAGGTGGGGCTCCTAGGATATAGAGTATATTTGGTCACAATCTAGCAAGGCATTTGCACTTTGGTAGGTAACATGTGCATGGGAGTAACCATGAGGGGATGGTATTGTAAGGTGTGCAGTTTCGGTCCGAGACGACCCTAAACTACCGGATGATGGTGGAGGGATACCCAAATCTCAAGGAAGAGGTTGGCGGTTCGAATCCCGGCTGTGAAATCTCCTCTCTACCTGACGGAAAACTTGCCAGGTGGCCAACTACCTCCTGTGCTTTGGCGTTGGCCTGTCGGCCTTCTGTCTCAAAAAAAGAGAGTAAGGTGTGTAGTTTGTAGTTTTACCGACGTTTATTAATGTAAAGCATTGGGTCTTCAGGTGGGCAAATAATGTATTAGTGAGTGCTTGGATTGCTTTGTTATGGAGATTTGTTCTTAGGTTATTTATATGTTTGTTTTTGCAACATGAGAGTAGGTGTAGGCGTGTGCCATTTGGTGGGAGTTGCACAGATTGCAAAGTGGGGAAATATCTTGTTTAAGGATGCATTTCTTGTAGTAGTTACCTAGATATTTGCCAACGTAGAAGTTAAGAACTTGCATGATTTGTGCGTTGGTAATCCATGGGGCATCCCAAAATAGGTTTGACCATGTAGTGTGGATGTCAGGGTTAGACAACCATTTATTGGCAATTGGGATTGTGTTTTTGGATTGTGATGTAGGTGCAATTTCATATTCTTGTCAATGTATGGTTTTAAGTGGCGAATTAAGCCATGGTGTTGGGTGGAGGTCGGGGGGATGGATGACCAATACAATGTTTGATGTCCAATTAGGTGGTATGGTGTGTCCAAGATGTAGGGTTTTTTCGCACCTTGTTTGGCTAGTTTATCTGCAACATAATTACTTGAAATAGTTACGTGCGCTCTAACTTTGCGAATGGTGATGTTCTTGTGCGAGTTGTTTATAGTATTTATTATACTAGTAATGAGGAGTTTGTTGGGGTGGTTGTATTGTGCAGAGGAGTTTTTGAGGTGGTTAAGGAGTAGGTATATGCTATTAAGGTTGTCTGTAAACTGAATGTATCTATAGTTAGTGATTTTGTGTGTTCCACAATTAGGAGGAGTGCATATAATTCGGCTCGGAGGATATTGGGATATCTAGGTAACCGGGTAGCAATGTTAGTTTGTGCCAGTTTGTTGAAAACGCATGCACCAGCAATGTTACCATTTCCTTTGCCATCTCGTGGCATGAAGGAGTTGTATGTATAGTAGGAATGGGAAGGTGGGTAGCGTAGAGGCTATAGGAATGGGAGAGGAGGGGGGTTGGTAGATGTGGTTGTAGTTGGTGGTGGGCGGGCTATGTGCCATGTTTTGGGGACTTTTATAGGGGGTGTGTTAAGTTGTAGGGGAGGTTTGGGTGGGTGGTATATGAGGAGATTAGTGATGTGGGAAGATTTTGCATGAATAATGGGATTTGAGATGGGTTAGGTTTATGGGAATATATTGGGATACACTTAAGGAGGGGTTCTTTATTGTTGTAGTATGAGACCAGGGTCGGGGATGTTGGGTATTGCATGGTAAGGTGTAGAATAGTGATTATGGGAGTAATGTAATTTTGTTGGAGTGGGTTAATTTTGTCATTGGACCATATGTCATGGTTGACACTGATAATCATGGTGGTTGCTGCAAGGCGGGCCCATTTTGTGATCTTTGGGAAGAGGATGAGGTCCTTGATGTTGGCATAACCATTGCCTCCCCATTTGGATGGTAAAGGGCGGGCCTAGTGAACTAAATATTATGTCCCTTTCATATGGTGAGTGGTAGTATGAACATTTTGTGGGGCATGTGAGTGGGCTAGAGAAGTATGAATGTGTGAGTTGGAAGGTTTGAATGAGGTTGTCTAAAAGGGGTGTTAGGAGTGTGTGGTGATCATGGAGATGAGGGATGTTAGTTGGTTCTCGGCGTGGGAGCACAGTTTGGGAAGATTCCAGGCAAAATAGGTAATTTTCCTGGTTTGTCAACATGCATTCGGTAATTTTTGATGGTCATTCAGTTGTGACTGCAATTTATGTAAACCATCCAGTTCATAGCCTTTGAAAAAAAAATCATTTCGGTTATATTTCCTTAATGTTTCTAAACCAATCAGCTAAAAAACTGGCATACACAATTTTGAATCAGCTGTTGTAAAAAAATTAAAATTAGAAGCAATAAAAATTCAAAATCAACTGCAGTAAATAAATCAAAATCATCCTTGGCAGGATTTGAACCTGGCCTAACCCTTCCCAATTGAAGGCCAAGGATTCCCCTTCATCAATTTTGATGAAGTAAGATTTGATAAAAAAATTCAAAAATAAATTGCAAAATATAACTTTCAAGAAAAAATATGAAATGCAACATCAAAAATCATGTAAATCATCATTTCCACCAATTTGAGAAGAGTGACCAGCAAGATATTTTTCAGGGTGTGAGTACAAATACCTCCATTTTGCACTATTTCTCCACAACTCCATGGCCTCAACCAAAATATAATCATAATCATCTTGCGGCCCTTCCAAAGCAACCCTCAAGACAATATCAAGGTGTTTTGTGCCTAACCTATTCCTTTGTTTTGTTTTAATGACATTTTGGATTGAAAAAGCCCTCTCACAAGTTGTTGTACTTACACACTGGCATCTTGCTATCTCAACTAGCAAAAGAATATTGGCATATTTCACTTGCAAAGGTTCATTCCAAGTTATCATAGCCCAAAGGTCCTTGAAGGTTTTATTATTCCAATCCAAACTAGGTTGCAATTTGAAATTAAAAAATTCTCTTCTACATGCATTTGAATCAACAAGGGGAGAGAGAATTTTACCCTCCAAGTCTTTATGCACACCATATCGCTTCAAAAGAAGCTCCAACTCTGTGACACCCCATGAATTTAATTCAACCCTCTTTGAAGGCATGTTAGAAGGATTTAAAACACTAAAAGCAGAAATAATATCATTGTCACTAAACCTAGCCTCTAAAGTCCTACACACAGCTTCAGCATATACTTCTGAAAAGCAAGAGCTTCTTCCAAATCAACTCTTGTCCTATCTCTGATCATGTCTACAGAATGGAATTTGGCCCCCTTAATTTCACTTGACAACCTCATGAAGTATCCATTAGGAGGGCCAAAACTTGGAATGACATGATAATCTATATTTTCATTAAAGGTACATTCATTCAAATCAATATTCTCCATAATATACAACATACGAATACTTTCAATTTCAGTCCTCACAATTGAGCCAAGTGTTGTTACATCCACATACTTGCGCTGAAAAATCTTACATAAGTTAGACAAATCATGAAGCAAATCAGCTAAGAAATACAAAATATAAATAAATTTAAAGAACCTCAATTTCTCATACAACAAAGGGATTGTATCATCACCTTTCTCCTTTGGCACATCCCTAAAGAAAACCAGGACTGATTCTAGGGAATCACACAAGGTGTTGATTGCTTCAGACCTAGACAACCACCTAATCTTGTGAAACCTTTTAGTGTTTTTTGGGCATCATTTAACTCTTTTTGAATAGCATGAAAAATGGTTTTTTTCTTGCCTGATTTCTTGAAATGAATAGCCAATAAGTTGATAGTCTTGTCAATTTCAGAAGATACAACCTTACATTCACTAGATTCAGTAGCTTACAAAGTAGCCAAATTGGTCCTATGAGCAATGCAATGAACTGCAATAACAAAGGAACTGACCTCTTTAAGTCTAGTTGCTATACCACTCTTACTTCCTACCATTGTAGAGCAGCCATCAGATCTAAAAGTAACACACTAAGATCCAAACCCCTCTTTCACATATTTCAACAACTTCTGAAAAATTTCTTCAGGCCTTTTCTACCATTTGCAATCTCAAGCAAACCCAAAAAATGCTAACAGGCAGTCCATCCTCTATAAATGTGGCAAAGACTACAACATGACCAGTTACACTCACATCAGTTGATTCATCAATCATTAACCCAAAAAAATTCGAATCCCTAATTCTATCCAGATTTTTTTTCTGAATTACATTTGAAATACAAAACACCATTTCAGCACAAGACTTTTCATCATGGTAAGACTTTTAGTAATATTAGACTTAGATCTCAAAAGCAATTTACAAAGAGATGGAAACTTTGTTAAAGGGACTGTCTCCTTAGCTAAGAAATAAGCTGACCTAAACATAGTGATTAGAGCATCATCACATGCTGTAATGGTTTTTTCAACAAATTTTTTCATTACTTTCTCACCTTGATTAGCAACCCATTCTAATTTCTTGTGTTCTACAGACATATTATGGTCTTAAAAGGCTGAAACCTTAATATTTACTGAACCAGCTCTTGCAAACACATTTCTGGCATGCTTATCTCTACAAACTTTACAAAAAAACCCTACCTAAGTCTGAATTAAACTCAATCCAATGAAATTGAGAATACCAAGCGTCTTTCCAAGCTAATCTTGCTGCCTCAACTTGAGTCAGCTCTTTCTTAGTGTTTGATGTGTTTGTTGATGATTCATTGGACACATCTACATGACCTTCATTCCTCAAGAACATATCCCTCATTGTTCTTTGTCTTTTGGCCATGGTATTTTTAATGTTAACAAAAAAACCCCTATTCAGCAAAAAATGAATCAAACAACAAACCTTGCCTCAAAACAACAAACTTCACTGAAAACAATAAACCCTGATTCAAAACAGGATACACTATAAGAAAAAAGAAAACCCTGATTCAAAACTTGAAGGGGAAATTGGTGCTATTGGATTTCTGATACACACAGATAGGGTTAATTTATGCAGTGAGCCCCGAAATTTGATCGAATGCAATCATGTGGTTGCAGCTCCTCTTGCAGGAACAATCTTGCCATGTACTCCTTCCAAGTCAGCCACCATGCAACTTGGAACACTTTATGTAAAACTTTACTTTGAAAACTGAATTTCTCATGGGAATTTCTTGCTTTGGAGATACTCAAATCTGCCACCTTGCAGTCTGATGCACAGAACAAGAGATCATTCAGGAGTATTGCCAACAGGAGCCACTACAGTGAAATTACCTCAGTTCGACCACTGAATGTTATTGGCTCAGAATCAAGTCCAAGAGCAAACGAAAAGACACACAGTGCATATGTTGACTTGTCTTTGTAAGCTGCCAACAAATTGTTCAAACCTGCAACATCCTGACTCAAGTGAGTGTCAGATAAAAGACAATGAATTTGTGGTAAATGCCAATTAAGTTGAGCTTCTAGATACGTATCATTATGTTCATGAGTAGCTTATGCTTACAATTCTTCATTGTTGCAACTAACAAGGTAGAAATATATAAGATACTGCATCACTTGTGAAGTTGGGACAGTGTCTAGGACCTTTCAAATCCAGGGACTGTAGGAACTTGAGAAAGGAGAATATCAAACATTGTGTAAATTGTAATGTAGAAAAGTGTGCAAATTCTTGGCATCTCAAGGGCCCATTTGCAAATTACCATAATATGCAAACTTATCAGTTAAGTGTGCCTCAAAAAACAAGTGAGGGCATACCTGGAAGGCCTTTTAACACATGGAAGCATAAACAAGTGTCTTCCACTAGCACCGGTCCGCCAATCTATGCACATTCAAACATAACATAACAAATGACTCAGACAATGTTGATGTAGAGGCAAATTCATCAAGTGTAGACCATATAGTTAGTAAGACTCAAACCTATATTACTGATTGAATTTGAGTGGAAATTATATGCAGCTAAGCAAAAGTGATTTAGAATGAATATTATTGATATGATAGGTTAACGTCATCCTGCAGCAATACCAACTTAATAGGACATGTGATGCAACGTGAAGTGCATGATGCCCTTCACTCTACAAATATGTTATGTGAATGTGAATTGACTGGTTGGCTACATTCATAAGGGTCCAAGAGACCAGCGTGCAGCAGGGTGAGGATGGTGGGGCAAGCGGAACAGCAATATACGAGCAAGCGGAATTGCAAGAAGAGAAAGGGAGAGAATAGTTGAGAGCTAAGAAGAAGCTGGAGAGAGAAGCGGCGGGCAACGAAGAGCAACTAAGCGTTGAAAGGCTCGAAACCTAGACAGAAATAGAGAGCCGTTTCAAAGAGACCTTGTGACCTACATGACTGAGAACTTCCCTCATTCAATATCCGCCCATACCCTCGGGAGACAGCCAATATCCGCCTATACCCTCGGGAGACCCAACTCATTTCCGCCATTTTCTGAGCCTGAGGGGTTAAATTTCCTACATTATCTCATATTGGTCGGTTGATTTCCTATACTCTTCATATTTAACTCAGTTATACGGCCGAAATCTTCCAAAAAAATCGGTAATTTTGCAATTTCACTCTGCTAATTTACAACTAGCTGCTGGATCTCCCTGATCATTGCGTGGGAGTGCTTTTATGTGTCGGTTCATAAGGAGAAATAGTTTTGTGGCAAAGTCTTGGCAAGAGGGGGGGGGATGTACTCGGAGAACCTAGCCCATAGCCATCCAAGTCTATCGAGTGGAATAGCGATTTGGAAGTTGCCTTCGGTGTCATAAATTTGGGCTAGGAGCATATGTATTTGTATGGCGGGGGATGTTGCGACAATATCTTTGTGTGGGTTGCATTCTTGGATTTGTAGGGTGAGATGTGGTATCTCTAGACTAGGTTGTATTGCCCTTTAGTCGCGTGATTGTTGAATGTGTACTAGTTTGTTCTTAATGGCTTGTTGTTTTATATTTTTTGAAAGTTTTGTGATGAGTAGGAGATTGTGCTCATATAGGACATTATCATGATTAAGAATTTGGGTATGGGTTAACCATTTCAAATAGTTATATTGGGGGATTTCCAATGACAATGGAACTTAAATCCAAGTTTTATGGCGCCCCATTTATCTTTATGGTAAATAGGTTTGAAGATAGAGATATGTGAGATGGGTATTCCTAATGGCTATGTGGAGGTACAATTTCTATAGTTTGAGTGGTGTCTTGATGTTATTTGTGGGGTGGGGGTGGGGGTGGGGGGGAAGGGGGGGATGTAGGTTGTGAGGCAGGTGGTGTGTATTGTGTGATTGGAGGCAGGGTTGCTAAAGTATGAGCAAGGAGCAATGAGCGTTGAGCATTGAGAAATATTAAAAAAATGTGTGAAAAAAAAATATTTTTTTACTATAAGTTTCATACGTGAGTGGTTGAAAAGAAAAACCTATGGCTATAAATGCTCTCAAAGACGATGAATGGAGATGAATGGAGATGAATGGAATTGGATGAACTTTTTGTAGTTATTTTTTTGGATGAAAATGAATTTGGATGATTGTTGAATGAAACTAAAAAAATCAATTATTTAGGATCAATTGCCAAGTACTTTAGATCCAAGGTTTAAGGTGTTTTTTTGGAAACTAAGGATCTGTACATGGTGTTACGAAACAATTTGAGTGAATACACCATTTCCAATTAAAATTTATAATTACTTTTAAGCAATATTGAGATTCATCAAATTTATTTTTATGCTAACACAAAGTCAACGATTTTCTCATTATTAGTTGAGTCTAGGTGGACAAACAGACAACCCCTCTTAAAAACCACATCATTTACGAGTTTTAGTTACATGTTTCCATGTAAAAGAAATGACATGTTGTTAATTAAACAAAATTGATTCAATCTAGAAAAATTAATAAAATTTAATCTCTAAAATGAAGATGTCTTCTAAAGTGGATATCCTTTAAAATGAAAAATATCTTTACCGCCACCTCAAAGATCACAAAAATACACAATAACTCAAGAATAAATTGAGATGCAAGAATGTAGTGGCCCTTGTAGTCTCACTACATAACATTAAAAAATCAACAAACAATAAGAGTGTTTACAAAAAGATCAATTTGATCCAATACCACACATGCTAGAAGAATGATCACTAGCTTCACTACTATCACTGTGCGTAAGCCCTAGTGTCTCCACATTGGCTTCTAGGTCTAAAAACTTCTTGACAACAACATTGTATGAACGTCGTTTGGTAACAAGAATGGGTGATGAAGCCTCTGCCATAACTTTCGCTTGAGTTTCGATATAACATGGCAAACTCTTGGGACTAGGAGAAGGCGAGATCACAAAATGTTGGAGAGAGTTCCCTCTACAAGATACATTGAATAAACAATTAGAAAATTGGAATAAATTTTCAAATCTTACACAATAAAATAAAACAAAGACATGAATAAAAACAACAACCAACTTACTTACAACAACGTCTCGACGCTTGGTTTGGGGGTTGGCAATAGAAGTCGGAGGAGTATTCAAAGGTTCAAGAAGGGCTTTGAAAATCTCACTATCGCTCTCCAAGGCCAACAAATGACGTCCAATGTTGCGGGTTGCATGGATAGAGGCCCCTATTCATTGAATGCAACACAATTAGTTCAAGCAAATATATTACATACAATGTATGAAGAAAAATGGACTAGGTAATGAGAACTAATGAAAATTACCTGTAGATGCAAAACAATCTAGTACCACATTGCCAGGTTTTGAAAATGCCTCAATCAATAGTTGCACAAATAATGGATCTTTCTCACGGGCACCTCTCCATGGAAGAACCCCATTCATTAGCTGAGTTTGTAGAGAGGTGAAATTGTGGAGTAGGTCAATTTCTTCAAGGTTGATGCCTGCATTGCTAAGTTGCTGGTTTACGTAGATAGAAAACTTAGACACCACAAATGTTTCCTCCCATTTTCTTCGTACAAAAAGAAAAATCCGAAAGCGTTGTGACTGTCAAGGATAAACAAGTATGTCAATTAGTATTTGACAAGCAAAATGTTGGTACGAGTGGATTCAAACATCAATATACCAAAAACATAATTTGGTAGATAGTAAAAACTTGCTATAGTTCTTATTTACAAATTTTTTTGGGATGCATCAAAATTCACAAATAAAAAAACTCAATAGAACTTACCCAATGTTTAGATTTCTTGTAACTAGAAAGCTTCAACTCATTCACACCCATCCAGGAATCCAGTAGACGAAAGCCATATGTATCAGCACGCTCAAGTGTAAATTCCTTCACCTTTCCGTTTTCTGGGTGGAACAACAAAATTGCTCCATCATCATGAACATACTCTGAAGCAAACTCAAAGATGGGTTCAATCATCTCTTCTTCATTCAACAAGTTCCAAGCAGGAACATGAGAAGGTGATTCCGAGACACACGGGGGGGTCACTCCATTGTCAAGTTGAACACCACGTGCGGCCAAAAAAAATCTACTTTTGGTAAGTTGCATCACCAAAATGGATCAAACTTTTATCAATTTTTTTTCATGGGTAGATATACACGGTATCTATTACATAGTAAAAAATGGTAACCAAATTTGATGATATGTTTTTTTAATAAAACATACCGTTTCTAACTAGAATGACGCATAATTGAACTAAAATAATTGCTACAAAAATGAAGATGACTAAAAATTTCAAAAAACTATACAAAAGATATTATCAATGATCATGTATATGTAGGAAAAATATCATAATTTTTAAATTTATCTATTCCATGTAATATAGGGGTAGCAAACTTTGGCCGCACGTGGTGTTCAACTTTACATGGAGTGAACCCCCCGTGCCGAGACATTGGGGACTGGTAGTCCGTCTGGGATATCAGCAACAATCAAGTTAAAACATGGACCAGAGTTCACGTTGCCTCCAAGAGTTCGTACCCGCTCCCCTGCAACCTTGACAATAGAAAATGCACATTTTTAGATTTAAGAATAACTTGCAATGTCATGTAACTTTATAACTTAATGTGAAATGAAAGAAAAGCATTAGAACAAGACTATAGATGATAAATTTACCTTTTTTGCAAAATTAAGCATTTCATCCCATGCTTGTGCATTTTTTCCAGTCTTCTCTTTGACACTAAGCATTGTAGAAATTGATGATGGTAGAATTAGAGCTTGAGGCTCAATACCATGTCTATTGGGCTGAATTGTTGACCTAGCAATATACTCTGATGAAGCAAATGCATTTGGAGGAATAGATAGAAGAGTTGGAGGACAATGAGAGCGAGCCGTATCAATCACTTCAAAAGGAGTGGGAGACACAAGTGAAGGAGGAGGTGCAATAATAGATGCTGGCATGGACGAAGAGGGTGTGTCATCTTTTGTGGTAGTATCTGTCACCATCTTCTTTATAATTTTTTTCTCCCTTGGCTTCCTCCCCTTCTTCACTGGTGCAACCTCTTCAATTTCCACCTCTTCCTCTAAAAACTCCTCTTGTGTGGTTGTTTTAGGATAGTCTTTAGCAGCCTCTTTCTCAGGTCCCTCAAGTGCCGGGGCAAAACTCTTTGGACACTCTAGGTACAAGGACAAGCTTGGAGTTCTTGGGCAGAAAACCCCCGTTGTTGAGTGAAGGTGAACATACATCCCGTCAAAGACGTGTCAAGCCAACCCATGAAAAGCTTGGGCATAAATTTCCTTTCAATTCCACCTTTTGGAATCAACTCTCGTTTGAAATATCTACAATCATATAGAATAGGTTTGATTATTGCAATGACAAATATGCAGATTCAATTATTCTATGGATTTGTAAAGCAAATCAAATGTAAATAAATAAATATAATTAAACAAAAAGATATACCTGTAGAGTAGCCTCTTTGTTGCAACATCTGTACCCTCTTGGTCTTTGAAAGCTTTAGACCTCGAATATGAAGAATTTTTTTTGAACAACCACCAAAAAGCATGATCCCATAACACAATGCGCCATGTCTCCACATAATTTCCAATTGTGTCTAACTCATCGTTGGCACTCCAATGGACCTCAATATTCTCAGACTTGATGATGCTCATGAATTCTGCTTTGGCTGCTTCTTCCAACTTCAAAGAACCCGAGATATATTAGATTGATTTTTTAAAAGGCAAAGCATATCATAAAACAAACACCCATACAATACACATAGAAGTAGTAGAAAAAAACCACAATAAAAACTGATTACAATATTATTCTCCACAATCATATACATGTCGTCCACAATGGCAATTTCATTTTTTTCTAATTTTCGATTGTATTTTTTGGAGTTTAAAGGCGTATAATATACAAATGGAAAAGATTACAAAATGTAAGTATTAAATATGTTGATGAAAAAATTGTTGATAATATACCTCAGCCCAAAAAGCAGCTTTAGAGAGCCATGTCTCTAAGGTCAATGTGTTGAAACCAGGGGGTGGAAATCGAAAGCCTTCTCTAGAGGTTTCACTGGAATTCCACCACCGAAGAAAACGAACCTTATGGTTTGGTTGGACCACACATGTAGATATCCTTTGAAGTTTCTCCAATGACATCTCGGGTTTCTCATTGGCGCTGTAATGCAAGTTAATCTGAAAATTTGAAGGTGGACATTATAGTCAAAATTAAAACCAAAACCAAAACCAAAACAAAAACAAAAACAAAAAATAAACATGGAAATTATTCATTTGCAAGTAAATAGAATTACATACCTCTTCTAGAAATCCAACGCCATTTTTTGGATTTGCAACAGTTGATTGCTTATCAAACTCTGTTCGGAAACCTTTGGTAGCTGCAATGGCAGCTTGGGTCATGACATCATGAACTCCTTTTGGAGTGCAGTCTTTTGGTTGTGTTTTTTCATAATACGCTCATACTGCTGCATCTGAAATAGTAGCAATCTCTTGCTGCACACAAAAATAAAATTAGTAAATCAATGTAAAATGAATTGCACAAATGATAACAATGAAATGAATTCTTTTTGCAAGCAAATGACTTACCTGGTGAAGGAATTGTATGAAGACTTTTGACGTCAATGGATACTAAGCACCTGGTAGTTTTCTATTTTCGCATTTCTTGTAATCCTCATCGTTTAGAAGATCCTTGAACTCTTCTAATTTTAAGTTGTCATAGGTACTCATCCTATGTAATTGCTGAGCCAAGTTGCTTTTAACATGAGAATGCTCAGTAGACCTATAAAACCAATGAAAATAGAATACAAGATAAATAAATTGATAAACATAAAAAACAACAACAAATCAAAATAAAGAAATTGGTGAAGAATGAAAAATAATGTGGACCAGATTTTGAAACTTACCAATTGATGTCGTTCATAGCCTCCAATAGCATGCATGTACGACCTTCCGATACCAAAAATATACAATCAACTTGGAAATGCCATTTGCGATCATAACGATGCATCTTATGAATGTAGGCATACCAAGCTGCCAATCTATGGTTACCATCCCATACAAAGAACATGTGGTTAGATAAATGCAAAATGAAATGCTGAGACTTCAACCAACATTCAAATTGATCATTTTTTTGTATCCAGCTTTCATCTCATGTCTCCACGATCTCGGGAGTCACCAACTTGTAAACTCCCTTGTCATTTATTGTCGATACATAAAGTACACGATTACCTGGTCGATATCCACGAGCAAAGTCTGCCTCCAATCGTTTCACTTGACTTTGAAGAAGAGGACGCACCGAGGGAAGGCCAATCATCCTGCATAAAGGAATATGAAATCGAGATGAAGGCCCTCCACCATTAAAAAGCATGCTGTTGATGATGGCATTGGAGTCGAATTTTTGACCAATTCGTACATCGTGCTCCACCTCTTCTATTGTTTTCCCTTCAAAAGTGGAATCATCACTTTGACTTTGAATGGTGGTAGAAGTCTATAATGAATATTACATTAAAAACAAAGTGTAGTCAATAAAACGAAAAGTGAAACTTGTAGCATATGAATGAGACAGAGAACAATTGAAATATGAGGCCTCGTCAACGAGGCCATGTTGTCCAGCAAAAACCAGCAAAACCAACATGAACCAGCAAAAACCAGCAAAACCAGCAAAACCAACAAAAACCAACAAAACCAACATAAAATAGCAAAACCAGCATAAACCAGCAAAAGCAACAAAAACCAGCAAAAACTAGCAAAACCAGCAAAACCAACATAAACCAGCACAAACCAATACAAACCAACACAAACCAACACAAACCAACACAAACCAACACAAACCAGCACAAACCAGCCACAAAGAGAAAATAAGATAAGATGCATTTTGAACTTATACCATTCCAATGAGACAGAAAATGACCCAACATTGACGCCTCGTCAACGAGCCCAAAATTCAGAGTGTAAACATGAAATCCCAAAAAAAATTTAAAAAATGTGCCTTTAAACTTTTGTTATCCCAATGAAACCCCAAAGAACTGAAATTTGAGGCCTCGTCAACGAGGCCATGCTCTTCAATACAAACCAGCAACAAAGAGAAAATGAGATAAGATGCATTTTGAACTTATACCATTCCAATGAGACAGAAAATGACCCAACATTGACGCCTCGTCAACGAGCCCAAGTTTCAGAGTGTAAACATGAAATCCCAAAAAAATTTGAAAAAATGTGCCCTTAAACTTTTGCTATTCCAATGAAACAAAAAACAACTGACATTTGAAGCCTCGTCAACGAGGCCATACCCCTAAACACAAACTAGCAACCAAAAAATTGAAATATTGAAAATGGAACCTCATTGTTAGTTTCGGCGGCTCCAATCTCCAAATCATGTGCGCCCTCGATGCATTCGGGGACACCCTCCCCACCATCACCACGCTCTTGTCCGCCCTCTCCACCATCGCCACGCTCATGTCCGCCCTCGCCATCATCTCCGCACTCCTGTCCATCCTTCCGCATTACAGCGCTCCTCAAGTTCATTATTGAAGCAACAATGAACAATGCGTACCTAAACGCAACAATGCAAAAGGAGAAGACTATGCAAAGCAAACCCTAGCATACCATGTGAAGTTGGGCTTCGGTCTCCAAA
Source organism: Polytrichum formosum (assembly GCA_964035585.1). Lineage (NCBI taxonomy): Eukaryota > Viridiplantae > Streptophyta > Polytrichopsida > Polytrichales > Polytrichaceae > Polytrichum > Polytrichum formosum. The sequence goes on along the minus strand of OZ037935.1, from coordinate 12,881,858 downwards.
AAAAAAAAAAAAAAAAAAATGGTAGATTTGGGCCAAAAGAATCTTTTAGATATATCCTATTATTTTAAATATTATAAAGCCATTTTTTTCCCAAAGATACATTCTAACCTCACAAACCACCTCGATTTTTTTTCAAATTTTTTGGACTCAATGGTGATTTTACAAAAATCGGCAAAGTCCTCTTAAAATAATCGGACAAGATTTCGCCCAAAAATCTTATGATTTTGAAGATTTCTCTCAAGATTCCAAGATGCTATTTTCGTTTTTGGGCTGTAAATCATTCAAAACTTCTCCGTTTTTTGCGTGCAATATACCGTTGGAATCGTCTTCTTGAGCTCCACGACATGGGATTTGGTGTCAAATTTACCTCCAAGAAAAAAAAAACATGTACACATACATTTAAATCCTTCCAATCTAATGGTTGTAGTTTTGGCAACAAATACATGAACTTACCACTTCTGTGCTTGTGGGAGATATGGCATTCGTAGCTGGACTAGATTCGCCTCCGTCTTTTTCAATTTCATCCACACAATCGACCTCGGCAATATCCCCACATTAAAAATGTCCACCTTCAACTTCATGACCCTCATAGGACAAGGTCCGAATAATGCTACTAATCTCATCACCATTGGCCTTCTGCAAGCGTCTAACCATCCTTAATTTTTCTAACTGCTTCTTACTAGAAAAGAGAAGACCGGCCTTACGTCTCTTCCTATGAAAACCCTTTGGCATCCCTGCAACTAGAAACACTACATGAAAACTAATTCTACTATTTGGTCACAACTATGCAATTTCTCCAATATATAATGCTCCTGGAGTGTAATGAATGTATCATCATCCGATTATTTATGGCTTCTTAGAAATGAATGATATCTATTTACATACATATAAACGGTCATTTGTAAAGAAGGCATACGGCTTTTCGTCTATAAATGATATCTACTTACTTGGATGTAAACGTTTATTTCTAAAGGAGGCGCTCCCAAGAATTCATAATTCGAAACATTCTATAATAGTCACTGAAATCACATGAAATCTTTGTATGTCAGATGTATCAATTCAAATTTTAAATCACTACTAGCTAACACCACGCAACGGAAATATTTGGTTGTCACTATTTTATAGTCATTTCCTTTCTATCACAACAAACTTTCATATAACCCTCTCATACAATGATATTGAACATGACTTTATAGGTTGCACGCACATGTAAATATGGACATGGCATTTGTTCGCGGTGACGCCTCTAGCATTCCAATTTTTTTTTTCCTGCAGTGATGATGGTATGGCATGGGTATCTACATTGATTCTCAGTGTAAGATTCAACTTGGATTTATCGTCCTTATGGGTGGAGGAGGAGTTTTTTGATTCAGAAGGAGTTCAAGTCATATCTACAGTCATGTTGCTAAAGATCGAGACTGCTTCAGGATGCGGTTGGAGGCTTCCTCCAAGCAAATACCATGTTTTTGGTACTCCAAGAGTTACTAGGTCGATATCGACAGAAATTCTTACACCTGGGTCTGCAACCTCCACTGTTCAGATGCCTTGGGGAACTCGTGTGAAGGTAGAGTCTCCAAGTCATATTCATATTGATCTTACTGAGTCTTCCGATGATGATGTAGTTGTTGTCAATGATGCGAATCGTAAGATATCTCCTATACATGAGAAATGTGAAGACATTTCTCTAAATGTACATTACATGGACCATCATAGCACGTTGAATCCTTCTGTTCATCAAAAAACATCTAAATTTGTGAGCATCTTGGAATGCCTTAGAGATATGCAAAGTCGTCCACGTGCACAGAATGAATTGAAATTTATAGACCTCAATACAATCCGTTGTGAGGCAGTCCGTCATCTTCCTCAATCATTTAATGGAGATGTGTTTTTTGAGTTACCTCCTCTTCCTTCTTCGGCATCTCCTTCTAGAAGTGGAGCCAACTCAATTTCATCATCTTCTGTAGGTCGACAGCTAGAAGGCATGGATCGTAAGTTCGATAGCCGCAATTGGACACACACACATACCACAAACATTGCAAATGATTTCGGCCTAATGCTCCGCTACTCATTGTGTGTGGGCCATTTGGTTTGCGAGAACACAACTTGCCCTAGACTACGGCGAAGTGGCAACAAAAATGAAACAGAATGAGAGGGATCGTCACCTGTTGTCTTTGATGTGGGACAACAATCTCCTGTAAAGTCTAATCTCGTATGTCGGATCTGTAAAGAAGTCCCATCCTGCATAGCTCCATGCCTTGCCGCATGTATAGGATCTTGAACTCAATAGGTCTTCCAAGAGCTTGTATCCATGTTGGTATTCACGATCATCCAGTGGGTAAAGGGATTTGTCGTGATTCTGTTCATCGAACAACATCTTTGATTAGTCAAGAGGTATCAAAGACACCAACTACAACAAATTCCGCCATTCGGCTTGCTGCTAGCTAGGAATTTCTTGCATCTGAATTGTTTGGAGAGGAAGGACTACACAGCGACCGAAAGCCCCTCTGCGGAGAGGCCCTTGAGGTTGTCATGGACAAATTCCGGATACTCAGTTCACCGACTATTCGAAATACCATCTCTAGTTTCCGTCACAATACAAATGGGGGACCCAAGGACAACATTATCTCATTGAAAATGAAAAGTACATATTCTTTTATTCAAGATAGTGTGTTCCCAGGCCAAGGTAAGGATAAAGTTTACCTTTTCAAGATGTCTGAGGAACGACCGGGAAGCGGGGTGGATTTGGTGAGGCGAATGCAATCTGGTGGAGACTTGCAAAACTCTTGGTGCATGTTCGATCATGTTAAGAGGGTGAAAGGATGGACGTCAATGGCTGCCCATGTCTATGACCCTGAGTTTTGTCGAGTCCAAACTATTTGTGTTTGCGACATGATGAGTGAGGATGCTCAGTCACAACAACAAATGTGGAGATCCCTCAATTCCGTCATGGCGTCAAGGGTAGCTTGCAATGAAAACTACTTTAGTGGCTTGGAAAAAGAAGACATAGTGCAGTTCTAGTGCTAGGAGAGGTACCTAATGTATTGAACTTGCATTCAATTTTTAGAACATGATGAAGCAAGGATTTAATTTATACCTCAATCGTCTACAGTCAAATTCACGGGGGGTTCACTCCATGTCAAGTTGAACACCACGTGCGGCCAAAGTTTGCTACCCCTATATTACATGGAATAGATAAATTTAAAAATTATGATATTTTTCTACATATACATAACCATTGATAATATCTTTTCTTTTCTTTTTTGAAATTTTTAGTCATATTCATTTTTGTAGTAATTATTTTAGTTCAATTCTGCGTCATTCTAGTTAGAAACGGTATGTTTTTATTAAAAAAACAAATCATCAAATTTAGTTACTATTTTTTACTATGTAATAGATACCGTGTATATCTACCCATGAAAAAAGATTGATAAAATTTTGACCCATTTTGGTGATGCAACTTACCAAAAGTAGATTTTTTTTGGCCGCACGTGGTGTTCAACTTGACAATGGAGTGACCCCCCCGTGGTCAAATTTTGAACCATGTGTGGCATGGTTGAGAGTGCAGGTCCTTTATGACTATTTGTGTAAGGTGCATTGGCTATATTTGGAGTCCTCACTACAACAAAACTAAAAATTCTAAATACAATCATCCACCCAGGCATTGAATACGCCTTATATGTGGTCCCATTCTCAGTCCTAGATAATTGAAATTTTGAAAAACTCTTCATAGAACTCACAAAAGCCATGTATGCAACATCCCACAAGACTCCCCCAACATCTTCACCCAATTGCCTCGATTCGCATTTGGTATCAATGTATTCTCCCACATCCCAAAGATATGCAACCACCCTTAGTGAACAACTCACACAGACATTGAAATCCAGGTCCACTAGGACAAATCTACCAAGGCCTAGTAAAATTCATAGTTAGCAAACGTGGTGGAGCGGAACACCTCCTTGCACTTAAGTACCAAGCTTGCTCTAGATCACCCACCATTAGATCCCTACACATCTTAAAACAACACTTCAACATCCACATAGATACACTTGACACCACTTTCCCTCTTAAGATTTCACTATTATATAAGAATTGTATGAAAGTCCATTTTACCCTTCTCTCACCTCCCACTGAAGATCCAACACAAAAAATTTCTCAAAATAGTAGCCACATTCAATATCACCACCTTAAATCAACTTCAAGACCATAGCTACACCCACATACTCACCATCAAAGAATTCCAAAGTAAATATCATACCAAATCCAAAATCATTAAAAACACCCTCATCCAAGCTACCACAAGCTTCCCTCCAATCACAACGGTGCTAGAGTGTGAGCGGGGAGCAACGAGCATTGAGCAATGAGCAACTAGTTTTGAGCGCTTAGTGCAATGATTTATATTTAAAATAGACACGTTAAAGCAATAAAGAATATTCTCAAGCCTAAATATAGTAATGTCAAAAATTACAAAATCACAAAAATTACAAAAGTTTTATTCAAAATAATAAAATTTTCAATCAATTGTTGTATAAATCAAAATTATTGAAAAACCAACATCTCCCACAACAACAAGATTTCACCACGAGAGATTTGATAAGCAAATGAAATTCATCCATATCATTCATTCATCATCCATATCATTCATTCATCATTCATTCACCATTCATCCAAAAAGAATTTTCTTTGAACATTGCTAAAGATGTCTTGAAAAAATGAATGATTTTTTTTGCTTATTTAAAAAAATCATTTATAAAAAATATTTGCTTTATTGACTGCAAAAACTTTGTTAACTATCCTAGAGGTTGGTTTAATGTGTTTTGGAACCAAAAAATACCTTGAAGGTTCATTTGGAGATATGTAACAAACAATTTTACAATGTTATTTGGATGTGGTTAAGTGTTCCTTAGAACTGAGGAGCTCTCTCAAGATTCATTTGTAGCATAGTAACATTTCATCCTACAATATTGTGAGGCTAAATTCAGCCTTTTCTTATATCTTTATTTCATGTTTACAATTTTACAAATGATTTGAGTGGTCCTTGAAGTGCCATAAACAATTTCCACCATAAAGCAATTAGAATTTAAGGTATGTGGCATCTACTCCAATTGAAAATTCTATATCCACCTCTGCACATAAATGGTTTCACTATCTACTACAAGACAAATACAAAAAATCTTATAGATTGCTACCTACAAGAAGTAACTTCACTTCATCAAAACTCAGACTTGGTGAATGTATATATTTGTCGTTCTCTAAGTTTGCCTTGCAAATAAACCTAAAGACATAATATAAATGCTTGCAGTTTACCCAAGATTTCCTACTACCAAGTGCAGCCGTACTCATGGTGATAAAGTCTTCGCAAGTACAAGCAAGAAAATCCGAAATTGTGATCCGATAGACCTTTTGGTTGGGAAAAATACCAGAGATCAAAGTTATCACTCTACCATAGCCAGGGTATGGAATAACGACAACAGAATCAACGACTGCGTTCAAGTTCCGTGTTGTCTCCCATTTGTTGCGGTGGTCAACTGTGGGCACATTAGGATTACACCGAATGGTTCTTCCCAATCGCTTTGTGGGGTGCATATCACCGTCAGATGGTTGCACATCACTATCTAGTTGCTTTGAGTGTAGGAAGGACACATTTTTTCATGTATCGTCTTCATTGAAGAGGTGGAGTGTTGGTTCGCCTACATCTTCAGTTTGCAATTGAAATCCTGCTTCCTGTAGAAAAAGAATCTATGATTTTGTGAGATGTGTCCCACATGCAATAGGCCAGACATTTGGAAGAGGAGGCCAATCATGAACCCACTTAACCTTAGAGCCTCCAACACAACGCAATAGGTCATCTGCACAAAACCAGAAATCAAAGTTGATAATGGCCTTGGTTCCATATTCTGTCATGCGGCCGTTGTAGGTAGGTGCTACCGTTCCACTCTTGCTTGACTTGTTTATCTTGGCCCTGCATCTCTTCTTCATCCCGATTTGAACTCCGTGACAAGTCTTCCCTTCTTTTTTACACCTAGCAATGTGCCATAGTGAAGGGTTGCAGTTTGTTTCAAGTATTTTGGTAGCGTGTCGACATACTGTGCTTGGTTCTCCTTCTTGTGTTGACACTGGCGTTGGTATTGCTGTCGATGCATCTCCTTCTGTGCGTGCTTTGATTGACCGAGTTTGAACTCTAGGTGCAGAAAAATTCACTGTATCGTGGCGATGAGAGTCGCGCGTCTGATCCAGGATGCAAATTTAGTTTGCACTTTGAGGAGCCAAATATTTCTTCACCTTCCAAGTGGGGAACCCGCGTGGCTAATAGGTGAGCATCTGGTAGTTTGGCGACAGCCTCGGCAAATTTTGTTGGATTTCTCGTTCGTCTTGCAGCTCGAAGGCGAAGTTCATCCAAGTGGGGACCAGTGCCACATGCATATCCTTGGAGGTATGCCCAATAATTAGTCGATTGTTGAATAGCCCGCATCATGTCATCGGTTGTGGCGACGTACAAGCAGGTTCCCCTCTTCCCAGACATTTGCAACCACTTGTTGTGAACTGTCTTTGCCAAATTGCACGAAGGCATCTCGGCTAGCTCTTCTAAATTGAGGTTCTGCAACAATAAAAATGATTTTGAATGATAAAGTAAGGTTTCATTGGTTTCGAAAATCATGTTTCCATAATAAGACTAGTGGATGTTGAACTCAAACTTGTGTAAATATTATAGATGTGAAGGAAAACAATTAAACAAAACCACATACGTTAGGGACACTAAAGCAACTTGTCCATGAATAACAGTTGAGCAATAAAGAAGGAAAATTCAAATTCAAGGAGGTATATAACTTACCAATTCTAAAAATCCACCCCACTGCCGGTATCGAAAGTGCCAAAAACCCAACCAATCATCTAGTTCTCGCAAAGAATCCTCTGATGCAGCTCTTGAAGAAAGCCACCAATCCTTGATTCCAAGGTATCTCTCTTCTGCTTCTGCCATTGATTTTGCATCCTTGTATTGTTTGCAAAGCCTCTTGTGAGTTTCTTGGAACTCTAGTCGAATGAGCTTCTTTGTATGTCTATTTAGCGAAGTTGTCCAATGAAGTAGACAAAAGCGCTCTTGATCTTGCATTGGTTCTTGCTTGTTGCCACTTCCATACACCACACGAACAGCATGCCAGTTGGCCATTGCATTGTCAGCCATGAAACCCTTGAAGAAAATATTTGCAACAATATACACTAGATTTCATCTACTCTTCCCCTCCATAGTGAACCCTCAAAGCTTTCCAACTTGATATCGCTACTTGGTAAGGTGTTCAAGGTGTAAAAGTCTTTGGAAAACATGCGGACCACTAAGTTTAGATGGGTTGTGAGCCAGTTCTTCAACCTGCTCTTCAAAACGACAAGGATCTGAATGTTCTCTCATCTTTCACACTACCCAACACTTGGACATGAGCAATCTTTGCAACTTTCATGAAATCTGAGAGCTCCCTGAGATGAGGGCGTTGATAGAAAGTTCCTCCCAAAGACGGGATATTGGGTTCTTAATCATGGGTAAGGACATAGTAGCTTGTGCATTCAACATCATGGTGATTTTGAAAAAGGAGTTTTGGAGGTCAAGGTTGCGGACATCAAGGGGTGGAGGCACCCACTCCCCAACATCCTCAGTCTCAATGTCCACAAGTACCCACAACTTCTTTGTTGTCCCATAGAATGATTTCAATGTTGCAATATGCCAAGGATACGTAGCCTCAAATGTATCAGTCAATCAATACTAGGGATAGCATGCCCAAGGCACACATTACCTCTTGGTGTGGGAAACGCTTCTCTAACTCTTCTATAAGATTTTTTGCTACACTAATTAGCTGTAGCTGCACCTCGCCAAGGATTACCTTGCGGTCAATCTTGTTCACCTCTTCCCATTGTCATGGGAAGGCCACATGTCTCATCGCAAACATATGGGAGACACTTGCAATCTTGAAGACTAGGTGGTCCTCCTCACAACTATAACAAAATAATTAGTCTTGCTTGATTACCATAGATGTGTCAACTGCCAAAGATCTAAAGGTGTTGAACTCCTCTCCATGGAAAGTAAAGGCAAGGTCAATGTACAATCAATATAATTCACCTTGGCAAATTTTTATTGTAGAGATGAAGTCTACAATGTAGCACGTTGGACTATGTGCAAATTTAATGAGAGAATTCACAAAGTGCAGCATGGGCAACAAACAAGATATAGTTAGCATATTATGCCAATCTAGGAGCATAGAAAGGTTTTTCTTTGTTGTTGGTTCCTTTAAGGTATCCACTGTCATCTTTGTCACCAAGGGCTTGTACTCTTCAAGCACCCTCTTTGCAGGCCCAAACATAGATTTCCAGAGGGTCTTAACATTCCTAAGGATCTAATTGCCTTTGGACTCCAAACAAGTTGCGAGCTTTTGAAACCTAAGGGTGCGCTTAGGGGAAGAGATGAATAAGGAATACAACGTTGGCAAGAGATCCTCCACATGTCCCACCACCTCAAAGTCGGAGAAAGTTTGGACAACAAGGTTAGTTTGATGTGGCCATGCAATGGACACCCACCATGAAGGGTGCATGCTTGTTGATAAGCTGCACTATAACACCATATTTTGCACCTTGGAAGGCAAAAACCTCATATGCTTTGAATGTAATCAACCCCTCCCTAATCTTCTAGTCACATAGACCATCATAAGTACATGAAACATTCACAATGATAGTAGTGAGATTATCTAATGTTCCACCTTCAACAACTCTCTCCAACGTAAAGAGCAATGGGATGCGCTTCCAATCTCTCACTATGTACCCATAACCGCTAATCCATGATTGACAAATCTACCAAAGTGACTTCATCACAATACAAGCTAAAGAAATTTGCATCTTGCATGACTTCCTTAGTTTTGTTTAACACTACACGCTTTATAGCCTTTACCATCTCCCACCCACTAGTGTCACTCCAATGATGGTGTGGATTTTTTTTAGTTTCAAGGTTTCAAACAACACATATATTTGCTCATAATCTATAATTGGTCTACCTCAAATGAGCAAATGAGAAAGGGTGGCAAACTGTATCCATTTTCCTCCTATCTCTAACTATGGACTCACCCACTTGGGCTCGGATGTTATCAATGGGAATCAACAAATAATCTCTCATTCTGGTAATGGTTGGAGTTAAGGTTCATGTATTTTTTCCCAATTGCCACCCCATGACCTAGTCTGTTGGATGTCTTCCTCCCTTGGTGTTTCCACAAATGATCACTTTTGGTCACCAAGACTACTAACTTCCCACAAATTTTAGAATACACCTTGCAAATAACTTTGGTTACTTCCTCTTCCTTATAGACAGGCTCTGTCCAAGGAAAAAGAGGCAACCAAAGGAGTTGGAATTGAAAGTTCTTATCATACGACTTTTTTTAGGGGTATTCTCACCAATGGGAATTGTTTCTTGCTCGCTACTCTCAAGATTCGTGAAAGGGTCAACAACATTAGTGGGAGGCACACAACTTGTGCTAGCAACATTCGGATTTGCTCTAAAGAAAAACCCTCAAAATTTGAACCCCTTGGGAGGCGCCAAAGGCGGAGCCATGGCCATGGCTACAACTATGGCCAAGTGAAGCTAAACAAGAGAGACTTAATGGACAAAAGTGACACAAGCTAAGGTTTTCAAATAATTTAATGACACACAAAGTACACAATGAAAGTTTGTGGCAAACAAGAAAACTAACCAGTATGATTCCAACTAGTCTTGGAACACACCAGCAAGGGTTTTTCTAGCCTAGACACCACACCAACAAGGATTTTGAAAAACAAAAAATTAATCTAGCAAGGGCTATGTGCACTTAAGTGCCAAAAATACGACTTAGACAAATGAAAATGATTAGAACAAGTATAACCACCTGCAAGAAAGAAAAGCAAGAGCAACAACGTGACCATGTGAGGCTATAGCCTATAAGAAAATGGCATACCACCTCAAATAAAACATTAAGGCCTCAAGAACATGGCCATCTTCTAAAAAACCTAACAAAACACAAAGGAAGTGAAAGAGAGGTGCAACTAAATTTGATGTGGGAAAGGTTTGCCCCCAAGCTAAGTGCAACACTATGGCTTACAAGAGAACATGTAGAGTGTTAGAAAACAACAAAAAATACCCTAAGAAAAACCCTCAACACTGAAGTGTTAAAGAAAAAAAATGAAAGCAAACAAAAATCCACAAAAAGAAATGAGATAAGTAATAACACTTACCTACTATGTTCAAAATTGAAGTGCCAATTTGCTATGGTGATGGCACTATCGCTCAATCTTCCAAGTTATTTGCACTAATGTGCTTCTTAATGCTTAGGTACAATGGCAAGGAAGCATGGTTGGAGGTTGGAGTGAATTGGATTGGGCGAGTAACTACCTTGAGGTGAACTAGTTTGGGTGAGCAATTGCCATGGCAAGGACAAAATACCAAGCAACACGGGCAATCTCACAAAACATGTGGACGAACACCACATAGATGGCCATGATGACGAGCACAAAGAATAGGGCCGGACGACTAGGATGGCCCTAGTGATGACCAAGAAGAACATGAGTGGACGACCAAGCTTCAATGACGATGGTAAGGAAGACCAACAACGGGCAACCTTGGCAATGTTGATGAAGAGCGGACAAGTAGGGCGACCACAATGATTGCGTGGATGACCAAGACCAGGACGGCCATAGAGATGACCAAGAAGAACATGAGTGGACAACCAAGCTTCAGTGACGATGGCAAGGAAGACCAGCAACGAGCAACCTTGGCAATGGCGATGAAGAACGGACGAGTAGGGCAACCACAATGATCGCATGGATGACCAAGAAGATGAAGACAACAAGCAAAGCAATCTTGAGGATCAACAAGGGAGGCAAGCATGGCAATCTCGAACAAAGATGCATGGACGACTAGGAAGATGAAGACTATGACCAAGGCGATCGCAAGGACGAGCAAAGGATCTCGAGGACAACCAAGGGGAGGTGAGCACAGCAATCGCAAGCACAACCAAGGCAAGGCAACCACAAGGATCCATTAGGGCAACAATGACGAGCAACACAACAAGTGCTAAGATGACCAGGACAACAACAAAGAGCAGCATGGCAATCATTACGATGACTAGGGCGATGATGAAGATCAACATGGCGATCGCGAGGGCGTCCGTCATCAACCAACACTAGGGCAATGATGAAGGCGAGCACAAAAATCGCTACCAGGGAGGACTAGAGCACCAAAACCAAAATGGGGAGAAGACAAACACCATGAGAAATGGAAGAGTAGAAGAACGAGCGCGAAGAGAGGAACTGGAGCGCCAAAACGAAAATCATTAGAAGACGAAGACGAAGAGTAGGAAGAGCAAAAGAACAAGTATGAGGACATCAAGGAACAAAATTATCAAGACGAAGATCACCAGGAGATGAAAATGAAGAGCAAGAAGGTCGAGGTCGATCAGAGGTGACAAGCATGAGGAGACAAGTCGAGTCAACTACACGGGTCGAGGACGGCAGTGATGAGCAAGAGGAGACATGTCGAGGCAACTACATGGATTGAGGATAGAAATGACGAGTGGGAGGAGACATGTCGAGGCAGCTGCATGGACTGAGGACAAATGTGACGAGCAAGAGGAGACATGTAGAGGCAGGTAAGGACAGAAGCAACAAACAGGAGGCCAATTGGCAACGGACAAGAGGGGAGTACATAGCGACGAGTAGGTGGAAGAAAAGGGAAAGAGGCTAGGGGGTGGTGGGTCTAGGAGCCCGGCCACAATTATTTTGGTTGGGCCCGTAATAAATTTTGATTAAGTCTAGGGTTCGGGGGGAGGGGGATGGGCTCCCATGCACACTCATCATTGGATTCTCCAGCTACATGAATGGTCATCATGGCACCAAGTGGTGCCCACCCACCCCTCCCTTGTATGAGCCATCGAGCTATCAACATCAATGGGCATTAAGTTTTTGGGCCGCCCAACCTTCTACTTTTTTGTTTCCCTTGATAATTTAGCTCGGAGGGGCCAGTGTGTAGCAAAAGGCCGCTGCGTAGCCAGAATAAAAATGCATATATGAGGTGTGACATGCAATATGTGTTTAAAATTTGGACATGTCTTCTGAGGTTAGTGAGTGACGGACTGGGGTTAGTTGGGCATTGTTGGTATTGTGTGAAACGGAGGAATGCATTGAATAAGTGATTGTATTTTGGTTTTAAGGTTGTAGAGTCATTTTGATAGTATTGTGAATGTTCTTGTTTGAATGCTTTAGACATGTTGGCTAGTATGTCGTATATGGGGCCTAGGTTTGGGAAGATATCTCTAGAGCATAAAAGTAAGGTGGAGGCATTCCATATGTAATAAGTGTATTAAGGTGTAAATGTGATATGTGGAGGAATGTCCGTAGATGGTGAGTGCTTTCTGTTGGGATGATTATGTTATGTGTGTGGGGGAGTTGGGGGTATGTGTGTTGGGTACATATTTGTTGTGTGTGTTTGTGGTTAGTCATTGAGAGATGGGTTATGATATGTGTGTTTGGTATGTAGAGTTTTGTTGTAAATGTAAGCATAGACCAATGTATATGGTACGAGTTTGTAGTCTTTGTGTGCCTTATTTGAGTGTGTTGTGTATGTAAGAAACATATTAGGAGATGTAACTTGTATTCGGTTTTTTTTATATGTATGGAAGGCATAATTTGGTTTTATGTTGTGTTTTGTGTGTGTGGCGTCTTGTGGCGTGTATGATGTATGGATGCGTGCAGTAAGTTTATGGAGTAAGTGATGAAATTGGGTGGAAAACCTAAGACACTTCTAGATGGTAGCAAAAAATCAAAATGTGATTTTGTAATTTTTATTTATAATAAGGAAGATAGTACAACTAAGTAAGATGAGAGCCCATTGTGACCTTTCTAGCATCGTATTATTCATGGAGTGAGTTGTTACATTGGTGGAAGCTTGGTTGGGGGGGGTATGATGTGGTGGGAAATCCAGGTGGTGTTTGGAGTTGAAGAGCATTTCTACCGGTGTGCATGGAGGTGCTTGGGCCTTGGACCACCTGTGGTGAGGTTGGGGGTGGAGGTCGGGGATGATGACAGCAAGGTTTTGCATTAAGTATCGCATTTGGTGGCTAGAGTGTATAAATTCTTGTGCCAACAAACCCAAAATACTAGTTGTGTACATAGAGTGTGACTTGAAAGTTTTTGTTGATGCCTCCACTCTCCTATCGGTGTTGCGGTTGATGTTATTGGCAAACATAGCAGATTTGCCATCTACCATATTTACCAAGTCTTTCATGTTCTTGGTGAAGAACTTTTGTGTCAAGAGTGGGGTGTTGATGGAAACCTTGTGCATGGCTTGTACCTTTTGAACTAGAACCTCTTTTGTAGGAGCTTGTGCCATTTGAATTGCAATTGGGTTGGGTGTTGCTTCGTCCATGCTCTCCTAGTATGGGAAGAAGTTGACCCTACATCGTAGCATATATATATATATATATATATATACATTTATTTTTATTTTTATTTTTGTGTAGTGTAAGCCACTCAAACCGCGAGCGGTTTGAGTTAAGACCCACGATTTATAAAAATGAAGAAGTAAGTTGTTAATAATAGTCAATAAATAAGTGGTTGCCAGAGTTTAGGACATCCGCTTGTGGATGCGAATTGCGTAAGAAACTCGTATTAGATCTGGACCAACCCGGTTCCGAATCCGGTTGGTTCTATTGACTGGTGTTATCCTAATTAAGCTAGTGTTAAAAGCAGGAAATAATCTGTAGGTGGATACAGAGAAAAATTTACTACACATGTGTGCGTAGAACCTTTTCAATTATTTTTTACCTTTTTAGAGATATTTTACTATTATCCAACGTGAATTAACCAAACGCTTGCGATTTGGATTAAGGTTCGTGGTCTACTTAGAAATGAAGTTAGTGGTTGAATTTGATTAAGGATGACTAGTTAGTATTAAGACAATTAGACAATTGATGTAGATGCGAACGGAGGATGGCGTCGAGCGGATGAAGACGTAAGCGTAGGATGTCATCAAACGGATGAGAGATCGAGTGGATGAAGCCGTTAATGTATGACAGCGACGAACGGAGGATGGCGTTAAGCGAATGAAGTCGAGACAGATGAAGGCCGTTGGATCAAACGGTTGGCAAACGAAAACCGTTGGATGTAGGGGTTTAGAAAAGGTTGGCTAGGGTAGGAATGTTGGACAAAAAGGGTTTATGAACCCTATGAATGTTGAATAAAAGATTTTTTTAAACCATGTTAAAAAGTTGTATTATTGCCCAGTTGTATTAGCTTTTGATATCCTAAGTTTATGGTTGTACAAGTTTTTATTTCTTACATCTTGTTCCATTAATTTTTGCATTAATCTTCTACATTAATCTTTTGTATTAGGTTTTGCATTAGGATCTGCATTAGTTTTCTATATTAGGATCTACATTAGGTCTTGCATTAGGTTTTGCATTAGATTTTGCATTAGTCTTTTAGATTAGGATCTGCATCAGTCTTCTACATTAGGATTTGCATTAGTTTTTAGTTTTTTAGGATTTTGCAGAGTTTGAGGTTTAGAGGCATGAGGTAGATATAGAAGTTAATAGTGAAAGATAGAGTTAGTAACAAAGTGAGGGATTAAGCTAGAACTTTAGTTCTAGTTTTAGTCTTGATTTGGTTGTTGATTTGGGGGTAACAAAAGGTTATCCATCCGAGTACTATTCCTCAAACGGGTGGTTTAACCCTCAAACACTTATACTACTCATCCAACCCAACCAAGGGTGGCCGGTGGAAAATTCCGTGGAAGTAGATGCCTTAAGCAAACCCCCCATCGCGGTAGCAATGGATGAATCATAGAGGAAGATTTGTCCGGATGAATATAATGTACAGATGAAGGTTAGGCACGGATGAACGGAATGAAGTTAAAAATTTATAAGAATTAGAAGATCATTGCTTGGAGCTAGAGTAATCCACCCATCCGTCCAATCTTGTGGAATGTTACTTCGCTTGGAATAGCAATTGTCACCACATGTAGCCACTCCAAATAGACAACTGTATTGAGACAATGTATGTGACACCATCCGGCTTGTTGATCCTTCGTGTTTGTTGTTATATCCGAAGTAGACTCCAACTATATTGTCTTCTCTGAATATGTGCTTGAAAGTCTTGATAATTATGGATTAAGGCTTTTGTTGCAAAATGTTATTGGATACAAAGGTGGTGCTAATACGAAGCTCCAAAGGGTGAGTGTCGTTGTCTCTATCATTTATGATGCTAACTTGGAATTTCTCATTTTAAAAGGTGAGACCGTTGGTGAGGAGGTTGTGTCGAGCTTCCTCCATGGTGAGTGTAATGAATGCAAAGTCTCGATCAACATCTAGTTTGGTGAGTGAGAGGATTCTACCTCATGTCCATCATAATAGCACTCCTTCATGAGGAATTTGAGGATGTCATTGGCCGTTTGTCCTCGGAGTGTGACTCCATCGAAATAAAGATGCATGTTCCTTGTCTTAGTGATCAATTTGAAACATTTTTAAACCTTGTCTATAACTCTCTCCCCTCCTCCGATTGTTATGACAAATGTGCATTTGCGCTTGAGGAATGCCAAGCCGTTACGCTTTGGATATTGGAGATGGATTTAGATGAAGCCCGGCCAATTCCGTGTGACCATGTTAATGTCAATGTCTAGTGGGTTAGAGTATGTTTTGCCTAGTGGTATATCCATTCGTTGTAGTTGCTCCAAGTATGCGGTCTTGACTTCTTGGTTACTCAACACCTTGAATCTTTCATTGAATTGAATGGTCACATGAAATCCCTCCATGAGTCCCATATCTTGAGCCACCTTCTTATACATGGGGATTTGAGTGAAGTCGAAGTGTTGTCCATTGACTGCTTCCGGGCGTTCCATGGGGAAGAGTAATTGCTCCACTCTTAAAAAAAAACATGCTAAAAAGTGCGGAATTCTTCGGTTTTGCTAGCGGAAGTGCACATGGTGGCGAATTCCACATTGATATGATTCTCCTTGAGCATGAGTTTGCCCTTTAAATAGCAATTGCTTCATGCATTGGGTAGCCTAGCCATATTTGCCCAATCATGTCAATGCTCAATGTATTACCTTTCTGTTGGGAGTGAATGTGAGGTGAGGCAAGTAACGCATGTGATTTTGGTGAGGACGTAGCGGAATGATTCTTGGCTTTCTGTCGTTTCACGCTTTGGCTCTCAGAGTTGGTGTTGACCCTTGGGTCATGGTATTGAATTGTGGGGTGGAGCTTCCGTTGAGGTTACCAAAGTTTGGTGAAACGCCTTGATGCAAGTGTTGAGAACTATATGAAAGGATCTTTGAAGAGAGGTACTCCCACATTTGGGAGATACATCCTCCAGCTACATGTCCACATCATCAGCTTTGTTGAGTTGTACAATTTGATGTGATTGGCCTTTGCCTATACTTGTTGTGATGTGTGGTGCGTGTGGTGGAGCTCTCCTTTGAAAGCTTAATATTGTTCTATGAATGTCTTTGGTTGCAAGTTACTTATGGTGCCGCGTTGTTGGTGATGGTTAGGTTCTGGTGTGGAATTGTTGATGGTGGTGGCAGTCTGGTGGACTTTGGCTGCACGTTTGATGGAGGATTTTATTGGGCAAATTATGAAAGGGCCTTGATGATCTTTGTGTTGTGGGTCATGGTTGGATATGGAGGAAGAATACTGTCAAGGTCAGTGTTGGCCATTGTGGAGTAGGAGCAGCAAAGTTGGTGTTACTGCGGGGCAAATCAGTGTAGCAAGTGTTGAAGGTGGGCATCTTCGAGGCGTAGCTTGGGTTGTTTTGTGGTAGTCGATTTTGCATGTGACAACGGTTGGGGACCTCTACAATTGGTGAAGAATAGTGCATTGAGGCGTAGGGTTGGAGCATATAGCATGGTTAGGATGAGAAGTGCTCATAGCACAGTTGTATTGTTGTTGGCAAGTGAACCAAGTCTTGTGTTATCTGCAGTGTAGGTCGCTCTTGTAGTACCTCTCATTTGATGAAAATTTATTTCTTTGGCTTTTGTTGATATTCTAGTGTTAAGCGGATTCTTTTTGTATGTGGGTGCATTGTTGTTCGGTATCGTGCCATTGTCTGTCTTGTCTTCTCGGTTGCGACACTCCTCCTGGACTGAGCTTAGGCGGTCATCTTTCTTGGTCTCTCAACAACAGATTCCTGTGAAGTGAGGTTTGTTGGATTCATCTTGAGATTGTGAGCTTGTTGGGGATGTTGCCATGAGAAAGCGATCATGTGTGCCAAAGATCACCAAGTTGAATTCGTGTATATTGTCGATGTGGGTTGCCTCCTAGTTTTACACAACTACCACCCCCTCTCCAATGGACCCCTTTGATCTCAAGTTGTTTGATCAATGTTGATTAATCATTTCTCTGATATTGATGCCTTCTTGTGGCCGAATTCCAGCACTTGCATTTTGCAGATACTTGCAACTATATGTAGTGAACCAAATAAAATATATTATATATTATATCAAATTAAAATTAAATAAAATTAAAAATATTAATGTCATTTTTCTGGGGATTTTCTGTGATTTTCCAAACCCAAAATTCTCTTGGTCTTTAAACAGCCATGTAGGGCTCCCATACAAAACAACTACGTTGCCTAATCGTGACTCCCTATTAAGCCACGTGTTTTGAAATATGGGCACTCATTCATCCTAAATCCACTATATAAGAAACATAAAAGTTGGACACTCGAGCTTTGGAAATATAATATTGAGATCAAAGGTAAGAAGTGGTTGTTTCTTCAAGAAAAAGAGTGGTAGGCAAGGTAAGAAGTTTCTTCAACTTATTGGGTGCAAAGACTTTCACATTATGGGCACCTCCTTCATGCATATTGTTGTTGGGTTTTCCTAAATGTAGCTTCTTTCTTGGTTGATTGTGAACTTGGAAAGTTAATGTCACTTTGTTGAAGTTGTTAGTTACAAAACCACCCTAAAATAGGTGTTCACCATGGTTTTTTTGGGTTTACGAGTATTTGCATGTTGGCTGCGCAATGCACAATGAAGAATGTCATTTGGCTATTGCTTGTTCTATCCAAGTTTAAAGTTGGTGATAGGATGCAATTTTTCCTAAAATTTGGAGTTAAGTCGCAAGGAAGGAACTATTATGGTTGAATTATTCACGAGAACATAGGTTGTATACACGATATTTGATGCAAAGTTGGCACTCACTCACCAAACCACATTGTGTCCTTGGTTTTCTTTCACCTTTTTTTCAAGTTTTTTCCAAGATTTTGTTCTAAAGGGAAAAAAAATCATCTTACTGTACATTTCATTTTACCTTACATGATCATTTGAAGAGGATGAGAATCTTCATTTTAACGTCCTATAATTTTTGCATCATTGAATTCCCGATTCTAAGTCTTTGAATTAACACTCTTCGTGGATTGCAATCGCAAACCAAATGGAACGACTCTCATCCGATCCAACATCCAAATTGCAGGTAGGATGGAAGTGCCCAGATACCTTAAGTGTTTGCAAGTCCGGTAAAAAGTTGAAAGCTCAAGTGTAAAGTGAACTTGAGTGAACAAGCATGAAGAAGCTCCCCACCATAGAGAAGGCTCCTTTCAAGCTCTCAACCTCTAGTATAAAGGGGGCCACATCTAGAGATGGTTACAAATTGGGCCATGAGGATCTTTTGTGACCATGAAGATTCATGCGAACACTAACCATTCCGGTTATGAAAGGCATAATTTCATGAGGCACACACAATAGTAATATGTAGGATAGTTGCACTGCCCAAACATGAGATAATTTGGCAAAAATACATCCTGTCACAATGAGGCGACACTGGCAGTGGATTTTTGCAGCAGAGTAAACCATTGAGCTATTTATTGTCCATTCATTGTCCAATTCCCATACTGCAGATTGATTCTAATTTTATAATTCTACATTTCCTCGAAGAATCGTCATGTCCTGTGGATAAATCAAGATTCTTCAATTTCTTTTACCATACCTGTTACCTAAAACTTATTATATATTGAGTATCTTCGGAGAGACCAGAAACAACTTTTCCCTTGTAATGCATGCAAAGTCCCCATTCCTCTTGACACTCAGTATTGTTTTTAATTGATTCAGCTGAAGATGTTGGAAGATTCTCTTCATCAGAAGGTTTGACATCAACAAGATCAAGCATAGCAATCTCATGCTCCTGGAAGCTTGACAAAGTCTGGAACAAAAATTACACTTACTTCAGTGAACCCTGCAAAGATAGATGTTGGTATAGTTACCTGTGCCACACTCCTGCAGAGCTTTCTTTGGACTTTGGAGGCAAGTCTACGTAGTCCTCCCAAAAGAGATTTAGGGCACCTGCAGAACTTCTGTAACAACACTGCATTACACTTTACCATTGCAATCCTTACATTGTGCACTTCTTCAGGTGACCCCTCAAAACAGGGCCTGAGCTGAAGTAAATCAAGACTTTCAGGCTTCACCTAGAATCAATTCAAGAGGCATCCATGAAGGCTTTTATGAAGCACTACCAACTAGTAGGATTCAGCCTGCATTTCACTTTTTTGGTGAAAGTCACAGGTATCCTGCTCTATTTCATCATTACCCTTTGCCTTATTGAAGTGCTCTTATCTTTCATTAAGAACAGGAGTGCATGACAAAGGATACCATTTCACGGTCCAAAGCTTGGGGCCTCAAACTTCACTGCAGATACTAATAACAAGCTCAGCAGGGTTCATATTGTAACTCTTAATTACGGAACTCTTCCATAAACCTTGAGTGGAAGGTTGTCAGACGGTCGATGACCCCTGGAAGTTTCTCTTCAGCAGGCAAAATTGTGCATCGGACATGCCATGTACCAGGTACCTGAAGAATCATCCAAATTCAACTGCAAAAATGAGACACATTGCTTCTATGCCAGATATCAAACTGCTAGGTTTCAAAACAACTCAACACTCCAGTGTCATCAAAACCATTTGGGAACATTCTGGCCTTTCCATAAGATACATGAAAAGAACTTTGAGAGAATATACCAACATACCTGACCAAAACCTGAACCAGGCACCATGACAATGCCAGTTGAATCTAGTAACCTTCGTGTATAAAAAACATCAGCAAGCATTCCCACAGCACCGGCTGCCTTCATAGCTCGCTCTGGCAGGTGCAATCGTGGAAATACATACATTGCTCCCTCTGCCTTGTTGCAAGTTACACCTTCCAGCTTATTCATGGCATCGGTAAGAACCTGGATGTTCAACATTGAGCATTTCTCAGCACTATTACATATGACGTTGCCTTCCAGAGGAAAACAATTAGGAGTTCAAAACCTGATGATTTTTAAGAGGATATACACTAGGACTAAGTGTTTTTCACAGCAACAACATACTAGCAAGAATGCCAGATATCTTCATGGTAGCCTTGTTTGGAGCAGATTTTACCTGTGCACGCCTAGCAAGGGAAGAGAGAATTGCCTCTTTTTCTTCTATGAATTGTTCATATGATTCTTCTCCATCCTGTAAGCAAGTAACCTTAGGAATCATATCAGAACACATACAAGGGAAGCCTTTGAGCAATGGTGCCTACAAGCTATCTCTGCATGTAGAAAGCAGTGGGGCCCTCTCCAAAAAAGTACAGTGACAGGAACTCAAACTCTTGTCTAGAAATTGATGATGCCGATCCATACAAAGCGTCAATACTCAATACACAACAAGTATGTCATTGTGACATGAAAGTCTCTCTAAGCTTTGGATAAATAGATAAACACATCCTAGTCCGAGAAGGAAGAGGCAGACATTTAACTTAAAAAGTGAATGTCTTAACCTTAGGAGGGTTCATGACCAGGCTCATGAGTACTTGGCCAGAGATATTAGAGCACAAGTTTACTGATGCAATCTTGTACAGTTGCTCTTTCACATCTTTATTTAAACCTGTCACCTCCATATAGCCTCCTCGCCTTCCACATTCTCCATAGTAGCCTGCAAAAAAAATAAAAAATAAAATCAGTGTGCACCATTCCCCAATCATAAGACAGGGAGAAGTTAAGGCTTTGAGTGGTAAGAGCAATGTGATCAAGTCATCATCAACAGGGATCACCTTTTGAAACTGACTGGAATGAGATAAGGATAAGTTCATTATCCTGCACGCCCATACTCCGTGCAACTTTCTTGAAGGAGTGGAACTTTTTGCCCTCTGCATATATGTTTTCTTGGTACACCTGCATGTCAAGAGATAAGTCAAGAGTTAGCTTCAAATACTGCTACTTTGTAAGATGGTCTTTGCCGCAAGGAATTACAATAAGCATGGACAATGTAACAGCCATAAAACGATTCAACCTTGAGAATGGCTAATCAGAAATAGTGTAACAATTTTCAAGATAACAGGCTGCTTATCGCTTTGTAGTATACCTCATCTGCTAAGAGCACGAGACCTTCTTCCTTACAAAACTGGACAATACCCTGCTGGTTCTCCTCAGACAGAACCTGCCCCACAGAAGAAGTTACAAAGTCATATATTGACAAGGAGAACACAAGCTTTTGCTCAAAAGATCTTTACATAATCCTATAAGCTCCATTTGTGTGGGAAGGAGAGGGCTGCCCTTACTGCTCAGACACCACCAATACATCTGCATTCATGAGGTTCCTCGCCTAACATTTCTTAATTCAAGTGAGTAATAGCTATAAAGAAGACTAAGAATCCAGCGACATAAAAAATACCAGGCTTGTTTCCTTGTCCACATACCTCTATACACTTGCATAGGATTATCCTCTCTTTCAATATACAGTACATGAACCTACAATATTTATAACTAGAGGATGAGATTTTAGTACCACATGAACAACATGTGGCCGAATCAAACCTTTCAATAGAATCAAAAATGAGGACCAAGGGAAGTTTGAACCGAGTTGTCTACAGGACATACCTGACCAGTTGGATTCCCAGGGTTGATAACAACGAGTGCTCGCACATTTGTGCCTGCAGCACGTGCTGCCTGAAGTTGCTGCTTCAAATCAGACAACTCGAGACCCCATCCTGCACTCTCATTCAGATAATATGGAACCTGCATCAACCAGAGTGCCAATGGTGCAATTACTAGAGATTCAAAGGTCTTCTACTTGGCTTTCCTTGAAGAGGCAGAGCGGATGCTGGAAACCAATCGATGCCTTGATTATAATGATCCACTGTAATCTATGTGTAATGAGAAGAAAATAAAAGAATTTTATGCAAAGAAAAGTAAACTTCGAAGCTTTGAAGCACCTTTAAAGCAGCAAACTGGAGTTATTTCAGGAGAGTGAAAACGACCATGTCTACTTATTCAAAGGTATCATAATTATACATCACATCCACAAAGTTGGTGGAAAAGTTTCTGAATGTTCCATCTTAACTGTGTTTGAATGATGGTTGGACCTACAATAGGTAGGGCTACAGAGAGTTTTCATACCAAGGTGCCCCCATGCATTGCAATGGATGCCGAGTACAAGGGATACTGTGGAATGGGACAAAGGATTCCATCCTTTTCAGAGCCCAGAAGCAGCTGCATCATCATATGCACCTGCAGGAAAAGTCTAAAATCAATGGAAAGCTGGGTGTATGGAACAATATGAACAAAATGAGGCATATTTCATTTGCAGATTAAAGCATGAAAACATTTCATCAAGGAAAGAGCAGAAGCCTATACCCCGGGACTGGCTCCATCCGTGATAAAAATATCCTCAGGATTTGCTGGGTAACCATCACGGGCCGTGATACCTGCTGCAATATCATCTCGACAAACTTGTATACCCTGCAAGAAATACCACTTATTTCTTCAGCATAATTACAAATCTTAGTACCAGAGCTATCTCTTTGATAAGTAAAAAAACTAATTTAACAATTATTCTTGAAAATTTAGAGGTATAATTTACTTAGAACGAATTACTTCTGTATGACCAACATTACACAGGGCAAGCTCTTGCTTGCTACTTCAATTCTTAAGAACTATATTCAGCATCCAATAATAAGAACTTAAGACATCAGTATATACAATCAGAAACACCAAAACACAGTGTGAAAATTGCTGAATCCTCTACAATAGATCATAAAGTTTACTTTTATTTGACCAACAATCAAGTCAAGTGGTATTCTATTGCTTCAAGCACATTATTTTACATCTGTGGCGTGCATTTCAAAACCTTTCACCATTCCTGAAATTTTCAGTACCTAGAGTTCCCACTTCCTGCATATTAAAAGAGCAACTAGAAGATTCACCTGACTATGACTATAAGCTCCTGTGGCACGGCCAGGAATGTTGTCAATTATTCGGTAAGCTCTTGAGATGGCATCAGAACTGTACACCACACAACGTTGTAAGTCTTGGCCTAAGCGGCAAACAAACAATTTATCATCAGAATGGCACATTGGCTGTCATAGTCTTTGTTCAGGAAAACTCATCAGCACATCAAGACCTCATAGATAAGGCAATATCATCTCCCTCCAAGAAACAATTCATTATCCTCTCATTGAAGTGTACAAATGTGATAAATCAAGAATAACACATTTGGCTTTTTCAAGACACAACTAAGCTTCATGACATTTTATCACATTTGCATCATCACTTCCTCTGCCACTGAGCACAATGATCAGAACCAATGGATTTGCTTAAACAAAGATGTACCAGTTACAATTTGCTTCTTCCAAGTACATTACAGTGGACAAAGCTTACACTGAGACCATCCAAGCATGCATAGGCAATGTATCCTTGCAATTTCAGTAAATTTGATGGTAACTTCATAGGCAATTTGCAAAATATATAATTCTGTCGAGAGTGCATACAGAAATTTTCTACAACTCGACTTCAAAAGGTACAGCATCAACAAGCCTTACTAACATGCTCAAAAATCACACCACATACAAAACCTTAGTAGTAGCACCACGCATGCAGAAGAAGTAGCCTTATCGAGCAAAATAATACCTGAAAAGGGCATGTGTTTCTGACTTGTCAAGAAGAGCTGGATGGTCACAAAGTGCAACAACCTGCACATAATGATTCTTAGTGATGGATCTGCCAGAATATTCCTCACAAAATAAAGTTCAAAAATCATGTGCCCTACCAACAGATCAAATGTAGAAATAACTGAGCACCTTGATCCAATTTTAAAAAACCCAGTTCACGATCATCAGATAAGATTGCATAATTGCCACCACGGAAAGGTTACGAGTGTTTAACGCGAGCACCTTCAATCAAGAAGATGCAAGCGTTCTTGATGGAACTTGAATTGAGAACCACACTGTCAAACTTTTGCAGATTTGTACATCGCACATGTAACATGGTTGATAAACCTTTGTGTGCTTCAATGGAGATCTTAACCCTTAAACGTCGGAGAGGCCCTATCAGGGCCTCGTTGACCCTAAACTATTTGACCATAAGATAGCGTCAAAACATGTCGGGATTGCAAAAAAAAATTCCCCAAAATGTGGATCTCAAAATTCCATATCTAAATATATATGCCGATCACACTAAAAGAATTACATGGAGGTCTGAAATGGGGTAAACATAGGCTGATGGGAGAGGCCCTCTCACCCCCCCCCCCCTTGACGTTTAAGGGTTAACAACCAAAGAAAGGGAAATATTGAGAGGT
This sequence comes from Polytrichum formosum, assembly GCA_964035585.1. NCBI lineage: Eukaryota > Viridiplantae > Streptophyta > Polytrichopsida > Polytrichales > Polytrichaceae > Polytrichum > Polytrichum formosum. The sequence goes on along the minus strand of OZ037935.1, from coordinate 12,857,273 downwards.
TGATATGTCCGTTATACTTTGCTGGTAGTTCATACTAGTCTAAATCCAAAAGGTGATCTGCAATTTGATATTTCCACGAATGCCTAGACTGAGTTTTCATGATAATTAAGAAAATGTGGCGTCGATTGCATCCAGAGCCAATCGAATCACAATAAGATGGTATTTATTATTGAAGTACAAAGCACGACTCTTTAAATTGAGCAGTCCAGAACATGCAGAGGAACAGAAATATACTCTGAAGGAAGCAATTACCTCACGGAAGAAAGTGATTGGAGGTTGACCCAGTGACTGTGGGTTGCCAATATTGCAATACACAATCTGCAGAGGCAAGTAGACAGAATGCCCGTTTAACACCTTCATTCTATTCCTCTTTCCATCACTTGCTTTACTTACAATCTTGTCCACCCTTGCCATAATGAGCAGTTCCATGTGCTGTCAATAAGCCCTCTGCCGAAGTCATCACATAGCAAACCAGAACCCTACTTGACATACACACTGAAAACCTTATATCTTCTTGTGCAACTGTACATACCTCATCAAATGGGTGGGACCCTGGCTTTGTAATCAACTCCTGCTGAAGAAGCTGCAGGAAGTGAACAAAGGTAACCTTCAGTTAACTAGAACATGCGCAGGGCCTCCCAAGTTGCTAAAACAAATGAATCTCTTCAAAGAACTGATAAGATTGTCAAATCAAATCTGCTTGACACCTTGATGTGCAGATTCAGCAGTAGATCTGTACACTCTTTGAAGAATACGCACCTGAGCCCGAGTAACAATTTCCCCACGAACGGCATACTCAGTTTTCAGAACCTGCAAGGTTAAACTTGTCACCATCAAAATTTAGCACAGCATGCAACTTCAAGCACTCATTGAACAACAGGCAGAAAGTGCCAAAAAATGCTGTAATATGGAACACACATTATCTGATACAGACTTTGGTTTATGTCTTGACAAGTTGAACAGAAGTAAGCAGCAGAAACCACCTGTATCGAGAGCAGGGTTTACATAGAGGCCAGTGGAGTATTGACTTCACATTAGCACATGCGGTATCAACATCTACAGGTGTTTACATATTCTACAAACTATCTACTATATTCCAGGTTTGAGGCTGTCCTGCAACAAAGGTAACTGATTGAATCCATGACATACATAACAACATGGTCACTTTCTAACAGCAACTTTCTAATCCATAAAACACTCATTGTAGGGCTCCAGGAGGATCACGGGTATCTTGTATTGCTCATATGTTGCCAATCCTCAAAGTTATGAAAGTTTTACCAACTCCAATCGTGCACCATGGACTGAAAGTTTACATTAACCATCCATGTTGTGATTTAAAATTCAAGCATTGGCATTGCTTGGTGATCTACAGGACAGCATCTAATTAAGGCGAGCAATGCAAACATTGCATGAAGAGAGATATCTTCATTCATTCCTTGAGGACACCTCAAGAAGAAGCCCCCTGCTTCAGTAAAATTACAAAATAAGACCTCTATGTGCAATGTTCAGGAGCTACACAAAGATTATCAATGCCAAGGCTGATTCTTCCTCTTGATACGAATTCAGCAACGAATCTGGAACACTGTGTTTACTCTGCACAGCATATCATGGGCTGCAGCGAAAGTGATGACCAAAATACATAAGCAAAGACAGGTGGATTGCCTTTGGTGCTACTGGATCCTTTTACTTGCTTTTTGCCATAAGTATAACCGCTCTCAAAGAATACGAAGACAGAGCACTGGCACAATTGCAAGAACAATATTAGAATTATCAAAGCCACCAGCTGGTGATGACTTCGAGAACCGGTAGAGAAATCAGATCCAGGGAGATGTTCCAACACGAATCTAGGAACATGAGACATCAGAATGTAATCTGAACACAATTGGCATTCAAACTCAACGCTCTGTGAATACTCCGCCATATGTAAACCCTCCCAATTTGAGCAAGTAGCGATAGAGCTAGAAGACACCAAAAATATATAAGTGGGTGTCTATGTATATGTGCAAAGCAGACAAAAGTGACAGAGTGACGAACGAACCCTCGGATTGATGTTCTGAAGGGTGACAGAGGAGGTCCATGACATAGCCGAGAAATTTCTGAGCCATTGATTATTATTCGCTCCTTGATCGGGAACAAAATCTGGAGTCGCGACGCCTTGTTGCACTTCTGTTGCCACGTCTGGATTCTTCAAGCGCGCCGCTGCCGCACGACTTACCGCTCTCCTCGCTGCCCCCGCACCCCTCTGCATTTCTTCCGCCGTTTTGTTCTACTTGTATTTCCTTCAACCCTGTACTCTGTCCGTGAGCTCAAACTCTTGCACAGCAGATTTGCAGCACTTCGCTTCCCTTTTTTCTCAATAACAAGCGACAATCTACCTTCCCGTTCGATGAAATGAACAAACAGATTCACTTCTCCCTCTTCAATTTGCGCTTAATTAGCTTGAACCTATTACTCCCTGGCGATCAAATCCAACACCGAATGACGAGCAGAGCTTCTTTCTTCACTTCTAACAGTTAGACCTCAAAAGCTGTTCTGATTGCTATTCTTCTGATACGTTGCTGGAGCACGAACCACGATCGAACACCGATGACTTCCGATTCTGCTTCAAATCTCACAAATCGTTCCTCTTTCTATTTCAGCGTTCCTCTCCCACGTGCGCAAACTCTGCCAATAAACTTGCCCTACTTGGAAATCGAGCTCGGTTCGAATCCTAATGCTCGATTTTCGATTCTCAGCACGTTCCCTGTATAACTTATACCTCGCTATTTTGCTTCGATGACAACAACAAATCAGACACGATTGCTTCTGCTTCTGCTATTACTCAAAGGAAGAAATGCTCTGTTCTTTCTAATTGCTTCACACTTGCATGCTTGCACTCTGGAGAACACTTGCCCTACTTACCAAACAAGCCAGCTCGTAATAATCCACCAATCCCACTCGAGCAGGAGCATATTTTGTTTTTCGTGACGACTAATAAGCATTGACGGGCGACATGGGAACGTCTCGATGCTGACGATGCAGAGCACCAGACAAGGGGAGCGTCGAAGGAAAGTTCAGACGCCATTGCCTTGTCTTCGTAAGTACTTGACAGACGGGCCTTTTGGAACCTAAGTAAGTACCTAACCTATAGGTGACACGAAAGGCTACACAAACCTAATCCCTGATTTGCTCCCTTCTGAACTCTATCTCTTCTACTCCTACAGGAGGTGCACGGAACCGCAGGCTTAGGAATTTGTCAGGCCAGCCTTCGTCAGCAGTTAGGTGGACGTGGCAGTTAGGTCAGAGGACACACAACATAGCGGTATGTGCTGTGACATCAGTCAGCTTACTCTGTTCTCTGTAAATTCTACTTGGATGTACAGTATTTCTGTGAAAAAGTCGACGAAAAGGTCCGGTTACTAAAGACTAGATTTCAAATTTGCAGAAAACAGAGTCCTCAAGAATATTTCATGATAGATCTGCCCTGAAGCAACCTACAGACCTACATGTCCCTGTTGCACAAAGCACTGAAATTGCATAATCACACATTCTGTAGGTGATAAACAGGGTCGGCACCAAAATGCCGAAATGCTCATATTTTGAAGTGACACGTGGGATTCTGTAGAGATTCCGACTTATATGAAAATGACACGTGGCACTTTGCTAAAACCTGAGTTAATTTGTGTCGAACCTGCCTATGACCTATGGGTAGCGTCTGTGATATTGCACCTAAAATTCAATATCATCTTCGACTGTATGCAGCCATGCTCTACTACACAGGATCAAGGAAAGGATGTAAATTGAGCAGAAACCTTCATTAAAGTGATGATTGTGCATCTTTGAGTACGATTCGCTACTTGCATACAAGCATTCAAGAAGTTGCGAATTTAATTGGCAGAAGTAAGCTGTCAGAAGTTAATAAGTCCTACTTCTGTAGCCTTCTGATATATTATCAATTCAGGAGTGCAGACATACCCTTTCGTTTGATTGACGCCGGAATTTTCATGTGCTTTTAGATTCTCGGTGTAAATCCAGCTGGGGGGTTTCTTTCTGTGCAATCTTATCGCTTCTTATTGATCGTTCACGGCATTCAATGGATCACAGGCTCTTCCACGTCAACGATACAGTCCAAAGTACTCAGATGTTCTTTAGGTTTTCAATGCTTGGCTGTTGGACAAGTTGGGATCGCCTGTTGCTGTCGTGCAAAGAAACAGTGGAAGATTCAGATAGAAAATTAGAGATTAGTTCGAGGTCTCAAAACGCCGCCATTTACGACTATACGATGGTAACTATGTCTCAAAAACTCTCAAATCTCTCAATCCTGACGGGCAGCGGGAGCTTAGCATAATGCATCTCATTTTTTAAATTCACCAAGTGTCTATTATTGCAATGCTTCTGTTCGAATGCGCCTCCTCGATCGCCTAGCGAATTTTCTTGCATTTGAAGAGACCACGAGAGGGGTGCAGTGAACAACCTTCTGCCAGCAACTGGTTTGCAAGAGCCAACCTGCTTCTAGACTACAAAATTGTTGAGAATGGGAACTACTCCAATTCATGAGACGTTTGATTGCAATCCATGGTCCTGAAGTCTCCTTAGGAATGGCTCGTGCTCTCTCTCTCTCTCTCTCTCTCTCTCTCTCTCTCTGTCTCCCTCTCTCCACCCTCCGCAATTTTGGCATACATCCACAAGCTGCAATGCCACCGACTTCAAATCTACCAAAGTAAGATCTTCCATTTCTTGCAAGAGCGCGCGGGTCAGAAGATTTTTGAGGACAGAGAAGGAAGGATCTATGAGCTAATGCTCTGTCTCATAATGTATCAAATGCCCGAAAGCCAGGAAACTAAAAGGCCTGGATTCAGAAATAGTAACTACATGTCGCGATGAAATAATCACTTGCCATGTCCAACCTTAGCCGGCATAATAATGAATTGAAAACTGTGTCACAGATTTGAACAGAATTGCTATACTTATGATTTTACGTTGTTGAAGTATCTTTCTGTACGTTCATTTCCTGCTTTCAGCCCGCTTTCAGTGTCCACGGACTAGATAGTCCATAACCGATCAGCTCATGGACAGAATCTGGGAACTATGGATGGTATCAGCCTCGAAGGATGAAACACTGTGACGAGTTCTACATAGCCCTCCTGCTCTTGGATGAGTGATCGATTACGACTCCTGAAGTGGAGATGGAAGTAGTGTGGTAATAGTATCATTGGCAGCTGTGTACATCATGGAGGTGGAGCCAAGCACGTCTGAACAAAAGCCGCAAGAGCGAAAGAAAGGCCTTGCCTGAGCACCAGACATCACAGAGACGTCGCAAATGCCATACCGAACAATCTCTCGCACAATTCTATCCACAAGACGCCGGCCTAACCCCTGCCGCTGCAACGATGGGGCCACCGCGAGGTCGTGGATGGCAGCCGTGAGAGATCGATCCGACGTAGCACGGCCGAACGCCACCAGCGTCCTCTTCTTCCCTAACCATGGCTTCTCAACGAGGTCCTTCGCTGGCCGGCCAACATAGTAATCATCCTCAAGCTCACCTCGGATACTAATAGACACCACCACAGCGCTGTGCTTAATAGCGCGCTTAAGCTTGCGGACATCCACTTCGAGTACCGCTCCCTCCGCATCCAGTCTTGGAAATTGCTCGCAGTTTTGCTCGGTGGCCGTCAGCAACGCCCTCACCTCCTCAATATCCAAGTCTCGCCAATTCGTACTAACCACGAGCTCCAATGGCCGCACCGCCACAGCCCCTGGCCGAGCTGCCGCTTCCAACTGCCATATCCTCCTCGCACCCGCACCGAAAGATCTCGAAACCTCGCAATTCGCCCCAGACTGCCAAGGCGAACCCTCCACACCTCCACACAATCCAGTTTGCTTCACCGATTTTGCTTCCCACGGCTGCGGAAAAAAACCTCCGCGACGCACCAGAGCGTCAACGCAATGCCGTGATGATGCAGTCCTAAAGAGATTAAGAGACGCAAACGAGCAGGTCTTCTTGTGCTTCACACAAACCTCCTTCCGTGCTTGCCGCCATCCCGTGGCGTCGCTGTGGTCGAGAATTAGCGACGATTGGTGACAATGCAATGATGGCAGCGCATGATGATGATGATGGTGGTGGTGGTGGTGGCAGCGCATGGACATGGCCGGCTTCCACTCCGCTCCTTCTCGCGGTTTGTCTCTCTCTCGCTCGGTCTCCTCTCTTCGACCTTCCTCGCCTTCTCTACGTTCCGCTTCTCCTTCTTTCTGATGAGTATTCTAATGCTAAGTTATCCTGTGCACAGCAGGGGGAACCAATTGCAAAGGAAAGAATCCGGCTCCCTCTCTCTGGCCCTTTGGAAACTGCACCTCCCTTTTTTTCCTTTGTCGTTGCGTCCACTTTTACATATGTTTGCCTTCCGGGCCCGCTTTCTCATCAGTCAATGACTTTATGAACTTTCTACTAGGGCTCTTTGAGTTCCATCTAAGGTAGAAATACCATAAACCGTGAAAATAAGGTGATTCGCATTGAAGATACTGTCTTAAAATCATGAGATAATTTTTCAAGATAGAAGAGAAGGATTCATGAAGAATGCATGTTGTTTCATATTTTTATTCCCTGTAATAAAAATTCTACGATTTTTCAAAGTGGGAAGTTTGTCAAACCCCCTACTTGTTTACTAGATTTTCCTTAAACCGAACACGGTAATGCTCATTTCCACACATAACATCATCTAAACCGGTTAACTCATGAGTACATTAAATTGTGATTAATGGTAATCAAACATGACTAAATTTGGCTAAATTGACTATACATGCATATCAAGTTGCCAGCCTCGCAATTATCGGTTTCAAAAATGGTACTTCACTATTCTAACGGAAGTCTACTGCACGGGTAGAGGGTAGTTCACGGTTTATGGTATTTATACCTTAAGGCCCAAGGGCCGGCCCAAGCACCAACCCCATTCTCAAACATTAAGGCCTCAATCTAGTTCAACTTTATCAACTTTTTTTGGGTCCAATCTTGTCACATGTAAAGTGATGAGGCTTGATTTTAGGTTCCAATGTTCTTGAGGGAAAAGTTTGGTGAAGAAAATTAACCTTTCGTGAATTAATAATAGAGAACTTCATTATCCAACAGATTAGCCCAATCTAGCCCGTGTATAAAACATGTTGAGAGTTTGGGCCAAGGAAAACCTTGTCCTGATTTTTTCAAGCCAGCCGAAAGATTCAGCGCCAAAGTTTTGCCACTTAGGATGCCATATAGGATGGCTAATGTGCAGGCCCGACCCTAGTATACAACCCTTGGGCCAGATTTTGATGAAACCAAGCAGTCTTATTGGACCACATTTTTAGAGTTTAGGCCGGCCCTCAATCCGGCTTCAAGTATAAAGTGGGCCTTAGGTTTATACTAAGGTTGGGCTTGAATATTTACTCATCCTATGTGGCGTTCTAAATGGCTGGAATTTGGGTCGACTTGAAAATTTTGGGACGAGGTTTTCAAGGGTTGGGACTCTCAACATGGGCCGGATTAAGCTCATACATTGAATTATGAACATCTCTATTGTCGATCCATTTTTTCCCTCAAGAATATTGGGACTTCAAATTGGGCCTCATCACTTTACATGTGACAAGGTTGGACTGGATCGAGGGCTTAATCCTTGAGAATCAACATGGTCCCATATCCAGCCCCAAGCCATGTATAAAGTCACCCTAATATACAATGTTTGAACGGGTGTTTAGGTGTTGTTAGAATCACCATTCCAAAATGGTCAACCATCAACAATGGCATGTAGAGAGGATTGTGCAAGATGGCCCGGAACATTAATTCATGTGCACATGTGCAAACGAGTTGGGACAATACGGGTCACAACTAGTTTTAGTACATTCAAACATGAAATATGTGAATCTCAAATTTTTAAATCAAGTTGATAAGTTTTGGATGAAATTTTACATAATAATCACATAAAATGGAGCCTCAATTAAACATGTTAAGGGGTTGTACAACCTCAATGTTTTTGTGAACCGAGAAGTTCATGTGTGTTGTTCTTATTGGGGATTCTTACATAGATGAAATTTATTTTTCTTAATCTTATGTGATTTTATTTGCAAGATGTTAGGTTCTATGTACATAGGACTAGGTTAACTAAAGTTAACTAGAAACCCTCTAAATAAAGCTATGTGAAAGTTAAACTAAGTCATGCTCTCAAGATAAGGCATGGACAAAGCTACAACTAAGGAGAGGTGAGAAACTCTATATATATATTATACACATCCATAACAGTGTTTTGTGGGATTGACAATATTCTACAGAATATTCCTCACATTCAGCCTGAATGATGGAATATTCTGCATAATATTGTCAATCTCACAAAAGCATTGTTATGGATCTGAATAATGTTATGTCCACCTTAAGGTTACCTTAACCTCTTCAATAGCTCAAGCTCTCCACTAGGCTCATTAAGGGGTGATTCATGCCTTAGATTGACCCACCACATGCCAAAATTCACATGTATTCATGTGCGTTTAAGGCATATTTTGCACCTCACCAATTTTTGGGTTTACCCAACACTATAGTCATTAATTGGAGACTTTGGAAAGTGTCAAAATAAATATTAACAATAGTTTGGGGTGTCAATATTGTGAACATTGGGAATGGCGGGAATGGTGGGAATGATGGGAACATAACAATTTGCATACTCTTGCATGGTAAATAAACATGTTTTCAAATATAGTAATTAACTAAATCATAATCAAAACATGCACCAAAGGGCATTTCAATGACACAAAATTAGATTATTGAATTTGTACCAAAAAATTTATAGAGTCCAAAAACAATTGGGTTTTGATATTATAGATTCTTGGATGTGCATCCATAACATAAGAATCGTATTGAATAGGATGGCACATCCCAAAATAATTTGATGACATATGAGTACGAATTGCCAAACTAAAATTTGGAATATATATATATATATATGAAATTACACAATGTTGCAGCAAAATATGTAAAAAACATATGATAGCACATGAAAAGTTGGTTTTTACCACGGGGGGTTCACTCCATGTCAAGTTGAACACCACGTGCGGCCAAAGTTTGCTACCCCTATATTACATGGAATAGATAAGTTTAAAAATTATGATATTTTTTCTACATATACATAACCATTGATAATATCTTTTGTATATTTTTTGAAATTTTTAGTCATCTTCATTTTTGTAGTAATTATTTTAGTTCAATTCTGCGTCATTCTAGTTAGAAACGGTATGTTTTATTAAAAAAAACAGATCATCAAATTTGGTTACCCTTTTTTACTATGTAATAGATACCGTGTATATCTACCCATGAAAAAAAATTGATAAAATTTTGACCCATTTTGGTGATGCAACTTACCAAAAGTAGATTTTTTTTGGCCGCACGTGGTGTTCAACTTGACAATGGAGTGACCCCCCCCCCCGTGGTTTTTACATCTGCAAACTAATATAATCATGCATAATAATAAAAAATCAATATCTTAAATTGAACCTCAAAAAATGTGCCTTATCCAATCTTCGACCCCAATGTCATATAATTCCTAAAATAACAAATACATATTTCAAACATTGACCCCAAACTCTTATGTTATCATTCATCATCTTCATCTTCATCTTCATTTCCATTCTCAACATCATTTTCTGCAACAACAATACAAGCCGAATTGTCTTTGGCAAATCTATATGTTTTTAAGGGATGGTCGTTGTCTCCAATTTAAAACCTTTTTGTCGCTTCCAAGTGCAAAATATAGTATCAATGTTTACCAAACCAATGCATATGCCAAATCCACTATCCACTTAAAACCTTCTTTGTGTCCCAACTTGAATAGGTGCGCAACACATTCAAGTCTCTAGTGCTCAGGTGGCAATCTTCCACCTCAATTTGACGGAAATTAAGGCTAGTTGGAACAAAAATTGGTTTTTTCACCAATTATATGGGTTTCGAGTGCTCCTCGTCTCTAGCACATATGAGGACCATATGACCTTCGTGGCAATCAACAACCACATGAAATGACAGAGCCAGACGATTGCAAGCAAGGCCAACATAATGTTCATCTACAACAAACTCTTCACATACGTCCCAATTGTTGAAGAACATGACATCACATACAATGGTAGTCACTCAATTTTGTGGCCAAAATCCTTGTGTCAAAGTTGATTGAGTGTCAAAACCCATTGTTTGCAAAGGAAACCAAATGTGATCCCAATATGCAATCAATGGCTCATGTGTATCTCGAACAACCTTTGTGATATCTTCCTCATACAACTATTTTCAATATTCAATAAATGATGATATACACTTAATGATTTCCAACCCATTTCTCATGGGGTTGGATGTGCAAGGCTTTGGCTCTCCATATGGTAACATACATTTGTCATGTTCATCTTGGCGCCGAACAAACATTCCACCCTTTGGGCCCCAATTCGGTGAATTGCATGGCCAATATACCATTGTCACGCATATAGAAGCGGAATTGTTGAGCTATGGTATGCCCAATTAAACAATCACCTCCTATAAGAATGAATGATTTGATAAACACCTTGAAATCGAATACTTCTTCAATCAAATGTGGGATGATTAGCACGAGTTTTGCAAAAGATTCCATTGTATGAGTGGCATCACCATGGTAGAAGTCCAACCCATAATGTGCATACTTTACATCCACATGGCCATGTACGATCATATTTAGGGAGATTGCACTAAGACGAAGACAATGTGTAAGTCTTTATAAGTTGTGCATGCCAAAAAATCCAATACCTAGCATGTGGAAATGACCAACTTGCGGATGCCCATCCACAACCGTGAACAAATTGCTAACACATTGCAAATCTTATGAACTTGTGACTGCTATTGGGAGCTTGAAAAGTCCATCCGTGGCCTTGATTTTGCGAGCATAACAAAGGCGAGTAATCTTGACATGGTCCACCTTGTCATGAATGATCGTCAAAACCTTATTGGCCTCATTATGGAAAGTGCATGATTCTTGTAATAGTCTCGACGGTGTGCCTATTGGTTATTCACATGCTTGATGCATTTCCTTTGGTGTCTATTGTGTGACTCTATGCCAATCGGATGAGTGTCTTGAAGGCCTTTATATTTTCACAAGTTGTAGAACGTGTAAACTTGTCGTCAGGTCTCTTCATAATATACTCCGCGAATTGTTGGTTCTTGGTGACACTCAACTTAGGAAAAGAAATGGGTCCACAATCCGTTTTTGGCCAACATCATTAACGTCCACCAATATGTTCTTATGTTTTGTTCATGCGGGCAAAACTATTTGAACAACCTTCTCCCCTAAAGGAAGAGTTTTTGTCTTGTGCGGCATCACATCAGCCAAGGGCAAAATGGTGGTTGATAGTGTTGCAACAACTTGATGTGTAACCTCTATAGATTTCTTTTTGTGCCAAAGTTGCCATAGAAGGAAGATGGCGTCCTTTAGAAGGATAAATTTGGAACCTATAAAAGTCAACCTTTGATACCGCATGGATGATGTACCATGCCTTACAACATACTTCTACATTTTCTAGGGCCACCATCTTATGACCTTGACCATCCATATCCATCCATAATGAACCTCAAGCTTCTTCGTTGATCGCATCTAGAAGTCTACAAGCCACATTTCTTGCCTCAAAGATTTGATTTTGTCACCGGGAAACAATTGGCAACACTTCCTCCCACAACAATCCACCTAATAGATCCATCTCCCAATATATGTCTCGACGACATTGTATCACTTCACAAGGCACACATCTAAAGTCATATTTATGGAGATTCTTTTGAGGACGCATTGAGGCCAATCAAACATGTTGAATTTTCTTATGATGACGGGCATGGTTCCATAAGCTCACTATGTCATGCATAACACTCCAATGCGGCCAACGCCAAAGAAAAAACTACCAATCTGGAGGCACCTCGATAGGCGCCAACGAATTCAAAAGGTAGTATACATGCCTCCCCCTGATGGTTTGTAGGTGCCCACCTTCGCCATGCCGCCTCTTGTTGGCCACGAATACTACTCTCCTCCCTCCCCATGGTTGTAGTCCCCATCTCCTATGCCAGTCCAACCCTCAATCCTAGTGGTGCAGTAGCCAAAGCCTTAAGGCCAAGAGTTATGGACGCCCATCCATAACACTGCAAGTCAATCCCCCCCACTGTCATAGGCTCATCCATGTATTTCTTCCTACATAAGATGATTCTACCAGTTTCACCGTTGTCATGAGGGGTGTAGATAGGTCAGGCCATGACAATGTGAGACACATTGAGCGTGTGGGAGAATTATAAGAGAGCCCGGCACTTGCCAAATAAAATGATGAAGAGATGAAGGAAACACATGAGGGGCCCGACAATGACTTATGATGTGCAGGAGCCAAGATGAAGAAGAAGAACATGATGGGCAGGAGTACGTCAACACCCAAGCATCTGAGGCACCTTATGGGGGGATCCAAGTGGACACGGACTACGTCCACAAGTTGCCTTGGACATTGACAAGGGGGGCATTGGTGGCACATCACCTCCACATGTTGAGGCAACCAACCTTGCTTGAGGCCTGCATGCATGCCTCCCTCCCTCCTTATTTGTGGATGCGCGTCCATATGTCTTCGTGGGACTTGTATTATATTGAGTTCGCTTGCAGCCTTCACCCTCAAGTGGGCGACATTTTTATAACTTAGTGGTTGGTCTAGACATGTGATCTAGTTCTTGGAATTGCATCCCAAAGTTAAACATTCACTAACTTTCATTGTGCTTTCATTTTTTCAAAACTCGTCGGCCTTAGTTTAAGGTTACATACTCGCATAACAAACTAACAACTATTGGTGATATGTTTTTACTTGCAATAACTAGTGAATCTATATTACGGACTCGCATCCTAAACATCCTATTGTGTGGTGTTGCATGAACCTTATAGGTATTTGCTCCAACAATAGGTCGCCCATTTGAGTCTAAGCAATTTTTTGCGCTTTGCCGGAGTGTTATAAAATCCTAAATAGAAGTCCATCAAGTTGTGGTGTTGTGAGGCAAACTCTTATACGATGTAAAAAAACATATGGTATTGTTATTTTGATTTGTTTTCATTGACTTTCATAGAAAACAAAGTAATAGTGAAGGTTAGGAGAAGGTCGTGATTAAAATCACAACTTCTAAGAGGTTTTATTATCTACTTTGTTGACTTTGCATATCTAATCTCATTAGAGTAAGTTTTTTATTTTAATTTAGTAGTTGCTAAAAATAAGAGTGAAGGTTGTTTCACCTTTCTTGACCCTTGTAGTTTTATAATTAAAACATGTGAGTGAATAGAGATAAGAGGGGGTGATGAGGATCGCCCAATTGTTTAAGGGTACCCATTAGGCAAAGTATGGGCCCATGTGTCTTCCCTCATTGATGGATAAGAGGGGGTCTTCCTCTCCCAAGGCCTTCTTCTGTCTCATGTTTTTTCAGAGTTTAGAGTTTTTTCCGTATTTTTGAAGAGGAACCACTTATTTTGTATAGTTGGGATTTTAATGAAACTTTGTGAGCAACTTCCTTTGCTTTTGTGATTATATATATGTATATATATATCACTTTATTTGGAGTTGTTATGAAGAAGTTATGCATCTTAGAGTGAAGACAACTTTATTGCCGTTGGAATCCAAGAGCATGTACTTTGAATGCTTGTGGAAATGTGCAAAATTATGGTTTGTTCTCATATTTTAGGAGTACTTAAATCATGTTTATAGTTTTCTAAAAAACCATCAAACTTCTAGTTTGGACATAGGATGTAAAAGTTATGGATATGGAAGTGTGAGGGTGTAGAATTGCCACTAGATTTAGGATTTTTGTTTTTAAGGAGATTTAGAAACTGGACAAAATGAAATTTTTAGCTAAGTTTTTTAGGAAGCATAGATAATGGAGTTGGGTTTTCAAAACTTCATGGCGCACTTCATTTGGAATTTTTATAAAAAACATTGTGGCTCTTGAAGCGGAGAGGTGTATAGTTGCCATTGAATTTTGAAGCCTCAATTTCAACACGCTATATATATTAAGTGGTAAAATATTTTTCTTTTAATCTTTTGCATTTTATATATCTTTGCGTTGGCTTTCAAAAAAGTCATAGTAAACATTATTTGAAGTAGTTATTCACATGTGGCGTTCAAGTGAGTGCTAACAAATCTTTTAAGGATTTAAGTCTCTACACGGGTTATTTTTGTTGTTGCAATAGACACATAAATTTGGTGTTTTAATGGCATGACCAATTATTTGCACTTTAATTTTCCTCATATCTTGGGCTTACACTAGTTGTAGTTATAACCTTGTATTTTTCCATAGCAAAACCTTCTCTACTTGATAGCGGATCCTCCCATAGTGTGATCTCCCAACAAAAATATTTGAAAGCCTTCGGTTCAATGGGCCCAATCCATACCAAAAGTTACAGCCATGATGAAGAGATCTAATGGGTTGTCGAGGCGCAACAAACATAAGAGAAAGAGGCGGCGGCAACTAATAAGTGAATTATTAAGCTCACTAGTACTTAAATATGTAATGTGGATTCAAATGCAAATTTGTGTTTCAAATTATTCGTTAAAGGCCGCCCCTTTATGTTCTAAATTGAGTATATAATATACCTATTCTCTGTTTTGGCTTTCCATTTGTTGGTTTTTTGTATTGTATGCATTTGGATGCATCTTTATTGTCTTCAATGTTTGGGAATTGGATTTGGATGTTGTGCTACATGTGCAATCTCAATAAAATAAGATAATAAAATAATGGTTGTACATGATCGATTTCCATGTAATTTGTTTGTTTTTCTTGTATTTTGTATCATTTAATTCAAGCTTCAAGTCCTTCATTAGTTTCCAATCATGAAAAATCTCAAATTACCGAATACAATATTACCCAATATGTGGACTTTGTGGAGCATGATTGCATCCTCTCTCTCTCATACCATTGAGGGCCAATTAACACTACATTGATTATCCCATTTAGTACGTGTTACTATTTGGAGTTACGCAATGCTATAACTATTTAATAAGAATGTTATATTTCATGCAAAGTCATTTATGTTTCTATATGTTTGAACTATACAACCTATTGAACTTTTGTTAGTAAAATTTGAACTCGTGTTATTGCATTGCATAATTCCAATATAATACACGCATCAAATATGATAATTAGTGTAGTGACCAACCACCATGACCACCACTTTCTAAAATCTCTCATTGGTTGAGAAGTGAGTGCCAGTCCCAAATCGTCTTACACTTGGCGACCTAAAACAAAAGTGACCATGGATGAGAAAGTTACATGGAAATGGCATGAAATCCTACTTGTCCAGAAATGGACAATGATTGGTGGTCACCTAGATTTTATGGCGAGGTTGCCCAAATAGGTTGTCTTAGCGGAAATAAGGGCAAACATGTCATAGAAACATTCATTTTGAACGAACTCTATTATTAAAAAGCATCTTATTTAGTACATTCTATTATTGTTTCTATTTTCATTCAATACACTACGTCCCGATCCGAGTCCGCTTTACACTGGATGCATGACCAATGCTTTTGCAATGTGATATGGATTTCTCTTGGTCATGGTTTTCGGATTGCCAACCATGACCTCAATAAATTGTAAATCATTTTCTCTCATGCTCACTAGTCACGTGTGTAAAGTGACCTTGATACCATGCACCACATTTCACATAATTATTTATTATCTTGTTGTGGAATCTCTAGGACCAAGGTTATACATGGTTTTCATGTACAAGTAGGTCATGGCTTGAGCATTTAAGGAACATCGGCATAAAATATTGTCATTTTCTGAAGCATTTTGTGTTAAAGCCACCATTGTTGCCTTGTACCTCTAACACCATAAATCGCTTGGTTGTTTGTTTGCACTTGCAAGAGGCCCATGGCACCTAACAAAGGCCCTCTTTACCTTATATCAAAATAATATCGTTGTGCTCTTTTTGTTTTTTGTTTTTTGTTTTTTGTTTTTATGTAAGTGGTAGAATGCAACATGAAAAACATTTGGACAATGCCAAAGGCACAAGTTGACACTTCCTCAAAAAAATCATGTTGGGTGGTATGGGCACAAGTGAGGCTTGCCCGCATAATATGTATACACTCAAAATATGATGGGAACCAACAAGGGTATTTGCATGATTGTGATTATATTTTGCAGTTTACTTGTAGCATGTATATGAAAGAATTTTTTTTTATTGAAATTGTGGGAATCATGTTCATTCAATGAAATGTTACACCAAGACCATGTCCAAGTCCACAATGGCAATGTAAATAGCAATTTTATGAGGTTAGAAAAGAAAACCCCATATATATTGTTTGTCCTAGGATCGATTACTTTATGGTTAACAAACCTTGTGTGTATAGTTGGAACCCTATCTTAACAACAACTTATTCAATTTAGGTTGCAATTGTGTTGGTAGACTCAGGTACATGTACCCTATTGGTCCTACTAGCAAGGATTATTGTTCATTTGACATGTTGTTCCAATTATGTTTTGGCAAACGATCAATCAATCAATCAATCAATCATGTAACCATACAAATACATGTATTATAGGCAATTGTTATCTAGCAAAGTGATTGGATTGAAAATTTATAGAATGTAATCCAAAGCATTAATACATCACATTAGTTGAAATTAAGATGAATGTCTAGAGTGAACCTTACTTAAAAAAAGAGGGAAAAAATGTGTTACCTCAAACAACGCATAAAACTTCTCAAAAACCAAGGGTGCAGAAAGTTATAATTGTTGATTATAATGTGATGCAACTAACATGTAGTGAAGAACATAAAATCATCGCCAATATTTAGGTCTACATTCTTCTTGGAGTCGCCTCTCCCGCCATCGACAAGCTTCATCTCGTAACAAATGAGCGTATTCTGTACCAATGCAATAACGACGACAACACTTAGGTAAGGGTTTGTGACAACATTTGTTGGAATCTTGTTTAGCTTCACGACACGGGTCTGGTTTCAAAAAACTTATGTTTACAATATCATCTGATAATTGCAATTGCACCCCTTCACGAGATCGATCATATGTTGGGGAATTAGGCCTTTCAAGGTTTGGGACATTTCTACAACGTGTGTAACAATGGCCAATTTTTTGATATGCCAATTTGCAAGTACGAGGACATTTTTGGGGATTTGGTGGTATCAATGGTTTACGACACTCAGATCCTGAGCCAAAAGGAACATGGCCCACGTGGCCATGGGAGGCACAACAATGCCGGCACGTTGGTGTGCAAGAGCGTGTACACGGACGTGAATGCCGCCGTCTAAAAGTTGGGGTTGTTGACATCAGTCCAACCAATTGGTTTCGGGCACCCATCAATGCATGTGCCAATGAGGATACCACTTCCCATATATCGCACACTCTTTCCTTGCTATGGCAACTTGTCACTTCGTATGGACTTCTTGCGCGT
Source organism: Polytrichum formosum (assembly GCA_964035585.1). NCBI lineage: Eukaryota > Viridiplantae > Streptophyta > Polytrichopsida > Polytrichales > Polytrichaceae > Polytrichum > Polytrichum formosum. The sequence continues at coordinate 12,839,863 of OZ037935.1, read as the reverse complement.
CTGAGCCCCTACAATCAATTGCATGGCACTTTTACTAACCTTATCTCCAAAATGTCTTCCAACCAAACACACGCACACACACATGACACACAACACAAAACACACCACTCTATAATAGGATGAAACATGGATGTTTCAATTATACAAGATCACCACATATAAGCAATGAATGACATGAATTGGGCATGAATTATGTGGGTCATGGCTTCTATGAGGCGATTTCCTTCTTAATTGTTTTGCAATAAAAAAAATTAAAATGAGTTTAGACACATATAGGCGTAGGCATAAGAAAATATAAGTTATATGTGCCAATATGGCTTTGGCTTATTCCACTTTGCTTGAGCATTGTGCCTCTCAAAAGAAGTGAAATTGAAATGTGACACAACAACAATAACAACAACAATTTGAAATGTTTGAACCTATTGCCATTTGTTACAACCACATTGGTTGTTCTTGACAATAGTGATATCAAAACAAATTGCACGTGAACAAGGCTCATTCACCTCCATTGTTGGTTGATCCCCCATTGTTGATTGACGGTTCTTGACACGTTGTCACCACTACATCCGATCCTGCAACAATCAATTTGGCATCATACTTGATCTCTATGTAGCACGATTTATGCAGCCCTCGCAATAAAAATTCAACTTGGATAAATTTTGTTGCTCACATTGAGCATTGAAATCAAAATCATGAAAGATTGGGGTATGTGAATTTTGAGATAGCACAACATGCAATGCACCAATCATGAGTTTTAGCTCTTTCCGTGGTTCTTGAGCTTGGAGTATTAGATACAAATCTATGTCAATAACATATTTCAATTTGACACATATAAATTTTTGGACTCTTATGTTACATTTCTTCAATGATGAAAATAACTTATTGTGATCACACACTCGGGATTATTCTTAGTTTTTCCCCTCCAACAAAAGGCTAATGTTGTGGATGTTGAGTTTGGATCGTATTAGGATGGGCACACTCTCATGAGATTCAAGAATGTTACAATCCTATTTGAATTGTCACACATATGCAAGTTGAATGATTTGAGCATGAAGTAAAATTGTGAGTTGCCACATACATGAAACCACTTCATATCATTATGATTTTCTACCACAAGTCTCATTCCCAAAAACTATAATGGAATTATTGAGCTACTAGAGTTGCAACTATATCACACCCAAATTTTGAGTTCTTGTGAAGTGTTGTGACATGGTTCTAGTGGTATTTGAGATTGGATGGATTGAGCCATTGAAGTGAATTGCAAAGAATTTTGTCCCAGCCTTCCATCCTCAAAAATCACCAAAGTTTAAGAAAACAAGTGGAAGAGACAAGTGGTGATTGAAATGTCTCTTTATCACAACTAGTCACAAAAGAGATAGCAAGAGTTGTTCCTTGGGAGCAATGACTTTGTTAAGAGACTTGTGTGGTGGGAGTTCTTTAATCTAAAGTTTCTTGAGAATTTTGAGAATAAAGGATTATGTTGGTTTCATCACATTGTAGTGCTCATATTTGTGATAGTTGTTGCCTTGATGTTCTTGATTGACATTGTGTCACCCGATGTTTTGAAGTGGATTTGGCTTGAGCACCTAACCAAATATCCAATTCGATCTCCAAGTTGGGCCAACAAACTTTTGATTAATTAAGACCGACGAGTCTCAATGTGAAAGTCTAAAATCAAGAGAGAATACCAAACGTTCAAAATTTCATGATACATCCATGGGGGCCCAGGGTAATCACTTCCTTGTAGAACCACTTGAAATGAAAGGGGTATTTTCAACGGGGTTGCAAAGTAATGTGCAGATTCATGGGTTTTTTTAAGTTTGATAAATATTCATGGAATATTCCTAACATATTCATCCCATGGATTTCAATACCCTATATTTGATAAAATTTAACACGATATGTTAAATGAAACCCTATCTTCTAACACACTGCATTAATCTAGTGAAATGTTGGTAACATCTCTAAACCGTGGGGGGTTTTTTTGTTTTCTTTAATTAAAGAGTGAAGACGATTTAAAAATTCATGATCCTTACCACCCAAGATAGTTTGTTTTTTGACAATATAGGGACATAATTACTCTTGAGTAGGTCAATGAAGAATTACAAATTTACACACATGGCGCTATTTCAATGGATATTCTAAGTATGGACTTTCCAAGCTTATTAATCATTGAGGAGCGTTCTCCTTTATACATGCCTCTTGGCAATCACATCAAAATAAAAGGGAGTTGCAATCAAAAGTTCAACAAGGACTCCTGCAAATCGAGTGTATCATCAAGTGGGGACCAAGTTATTCAACGATCATGCAAAACAAAAACAACTATTTCAACACCGTAGGAACTTTTAAACAAATATTTAAGTAAAGTATTCCATTTCACCACATCGTTTCAAAAGAACGTGAAGCACAACATCTTATCCATTATTATGAACCAACATCGTCACTTCCGATGTCAAAATATGCACAAATATGGTCACGATTTCATCTCCCAAGTTGGATAGCACAATTGCATGCATGGGGCATTTCACATTCATCTAGTTGTTGTTGCATTGCAATGGAGTCATATTGAAGGGCCTACCATATGCAACACGCAACTGCAAGAATTGGGTAGTTTTTTTTTATAAGTTTCCTAATCGAAGTGCTAACCAAAGGCCACACACATGCACGCACCCAACACTGCACTATTTTGTCTAATTAGTGTGGGTTACCATCCAGAGTTACATGCTGCTATAACTTTTTGCCTATGTTATCATTTTTTTATCACCTAAGTCGTATCATATTCTTTAGTGTGCATACTAACTACTTGTGTTATTTGAGTAAAAAATGATACTCTCAGTAAAATGTTATAGCAATGCGTAACTCTGAATGGTAACCCACACTAATTAGACAAAATAGTGTACCTACTAGATCATGGTTGGCTTGACAAATGTTAATGTGGAATTTTGACAAACCTTGTTACATTATTGGGAGGTGGATTTGGAGGTCCGACGTTAGGCTTGTGTTGATCAGGTAGAATTGAGCTGAGTGGATGTGACATAGATTTTTTTTTCTTAGGTTTAGGTGTCCCTGGGTGTTGAAGTTAGGGCCGCTTCACACACGAGACTGAGAGCCCGTGACCATTACACATCAAGCACTGTCATTGGTGGAAAAGGCGGGGCCGGTCCAAGTTTGCTTCACAGTATGCTTGAGGGACCAACGGAGTATGTGAATGCAAGATGGATGTAAAGTCTACATGGATTCCCACATGGTGTTGAATGGATCATGTTTCATGGTCACTTGGACTATTTTCAAAAACCACCTCTTGGAGGCAGGTCTAACACAAAACCAGGAGACCATGGCACTTTGAACGCTTACAACCGTTGATTTATTCTATTTTATCATGTGTGAGGACCCGAATGAATAAAAATTCATCGAAACAACATTTGGTTGAGGGCCCCATCACATATGACTTCACACTACACTGGAGGGTCCGTGACCACACTACATGACTTTGGAGGTGCCTTGGGACGGCCTTTGGACACTTTCTTTTGGGCTCTCACAATTTCATTGTCACGGCTCTTGGCTTGTGTGTGAAGTGGCCCTGAGATTCAAGTGGATTGTGATCAATATTTAAGAATCCAGTATTCCCCTAGTGGTTGAACATGTTTATCTACATGCAAATTGATACAATCAAATTTATAGTGTACCCTTAGTTATCCTCATGCTTTGTATATGAGTTTAATAGATAAGTTAAATTATGGTACATTATTGTCTTTGTCTTTTGTTTTTGTCAACTCTACAATGGTTTGCTTGATACATAAAAAAAAAGTTGGTATAAATAATGTGGCCATGCCCTTACATACATTGTCATTTTGTTTTATCACACTAAGAAAATACCCCAAATGTTGAATGAATGTATATACATTGGTTTGGGGTTATGCTATCCCAACCCGTAGCATTGTGGACCCGTGTCGAGCAACCTTGTCGCCTACCCACCGTTGCAAACGAATTAAGGTAGATGTGCCTAATTCGGTTTCTAGTCTTAAACAAACACTTATATTTGAGTGGTGTATGGTTGGATGTGAATCTAAGAACAAACATCCAAAAGACATGTGTCGGGAAAAGATTGGACTTTGTGCTCAAAAAATGTTAACCATTCTAAATGTAATAGTCAACATAACTGAAGGGACCTATATGAACATTTATTAACTCATAGATTGACAATGAATAGGAAATTCATACGACCTTTGGAAAATACACAGAAGGTAGCTATGGGCACAATTTGGGTTTGCTAATCATCCTGCACCAATTGCGTGTTTCAGATCCTATCATAAGTGGGCGAAGAGCTAAAAATGCCCATTCAAGACCCACTTACCTTACGTTGACACCCACGCGCCAACACCGTCAAGTTTTGAACTGTACATTAGACTAGTTTGGACCCATACCATCTCGACATGTTGCACCCATGCATATGGATTAATGTCCCATGCCATCCATGAATTGTCCGCTCAAGATGCCACAGTCAACGACCAACTACACTTTGACCTCTCTAATATCATGCATGTGGCAACCAAAGTGCACATGATATTAAGGAGGTATGCACTGTTAACATGAATGCGTGATAATAAAGAATTTAGTGTAGTGTGTGACATTAAGGAGCAATGCCGAAATTGATGATTCCATAAATGGGACATGGATAATCACCCAAAATTGCACACATATGCAATTGATGCCAACAAACATAATCACATCATACATCCTGGTGAGGATGTAGCCGGCAACTATGACTTAATGCATCCTACTCCATTTAATTGACTAGAATACGACACAAAAAAATGAAGAATTTTTGGTCCTTTGCTTTTGAAGAGGAAAACTTCATGTTTATGGGGGATAGGTTGAGAAGACGTGGTAGGTGTTGGGTTTGTCTTTGAATTGGAAACCGATGCATTCTTAAACGAATTCTTAGATCGATCTGGTGGCCACTAAATTAGTGTGAATGCCTACTAGAAATTTGCACTTTGCAAGTGCAAGCGATCTATCTTTGCCATGATGGAGTTTCAAGGATCTCCAAAGAATTGCATTTGGCACGCAGAATCCGGTTCATCATCAACATTGTTGATACTCTTGGCATAGGGATCCACAAGAAAGTCGGATTTGGCAATTAGGCAAATTTTGGTAATAGTGGACTCCCCATGGATTCCACATGTATAAGTAACCCATGCATGATCTTAAGAGTCCTAGGTTTGTTTCCAAACTAAGTATTCAGCAGGCCTGCCATCAACATGTATGCAACTAGATTTCTAAGCATATCATCAAACTCGGAATTGCATCAACATTCTATGACATGATTTCCACAAGAACAAAACCCTAAAATTAGCTGCTATGAATGAAATCCAAGGTTAGACCATGCAAACCCAAAAGTTGTCTTGTGTGGGATCCAAAAGAAATTGAATCATAGGTAATGGGATTGAGTACCTCATCAAGAATGGGGTTGCACACCACTCCAACAACAAGAACTTTGTTGATGACAGGTCCAATTGACACACGTACAAAAAAGAACCTCATGTTTCTCATATTGCATGGTTCTACATGCTCCAACTCCAAAATTTGTGAGATTGTTCATGCGTGCCTCCGCAATCTAAGTTCTTCAAGCCTTCTCAAAGTCGTTGATTTGTGCTTCTTACACGTCCCCTAAATCTTGAACCCTAAACCCTAACCCACCCAAATCCTCAATCATGATGGCAGGTAAATTGATGAGAGAAAAGAGTAACATGTAATAGAGGTAAATGGGCCGAGGGAATTCTACTAGTGCTTCCTTGATGATATATGGGAGGGAAATGTGACAACAAGGAGGGAGATTTGAATTGAGCACATCCTTCCCTAGGGTTTGGGATATAAGAGAAGGAGTGAAATTACAAAGGGTGATGTTACGGAGGTTAGGGTGTATTCTGAAACTTTGGATCGGTGATTGTTGCCAAAATGTACATTGGGATGAATGCATGTATTCTCATCCATAAGTTCTATTCATCAAGCCATATAGCCTAGCTTAGCTTCCTTTACAATACGTTAGAGGCGTGAGGTCAGCAGCCCAAACCACGTGTGAGACCAATGGAAGCCATGCTCACCCTCGTCCTCGCCTCCTGCTGCATGCTCGCATCATCGCATCCATACCCTACTCCGATCGATCTCCAGCCTCCCATGGACTGAGAAATCCTTTGAATTTTCGTTTCCGTTATAGTATCGCACTGGTTTAATTCACACTCTGTTGGATTTCTGGGCATCTCTGGCGGGCGGGTGGTCGAGAAAAACAGGTTTAAGTAGAGATTGATAGGGTTTTGCACTCAGGGCTTCAAAATTGGCCGTGATTTCTTATGGTTGCACGTCGATTTGTTGCGCCATTGTGTTGAAAAACTATTTTGAGATGGCTTCCATGTGCGTGCTTGCTGCGGCGAGCACCGTGAGCGGATGGGGGTGCGATGGACTCTTTTTAGGGCAACGGATTCGGGTGGAGAGTAGGACGCCGATGGCTAGGAGGTCGATTGGATGTCGAGCAGAGGTAGGGAGAAGCTCAGCGGGGAAGGTTTCGAAGAATGCAGTGGGAAATCACGCAAGCCCATTGAATTCATCTTCTGAGGATGGTCGAGATGACATGGCAGCGTCCAATTTGCTGAGGTCCAGTGAAGATGACGTGGAGAAGCCCGAAAGTGTGCAAGAAGAGAAGAGGCCGAAGAACCCTCTTGAGAAGATTTTGATGCAGAGGTTGAGCCTGGACAAGGCTATGGACGAAATTGTGGGGTTCATGGCCCCCAGGGAGAAAGGTGACATCAGGGATGTCATTTTGATGAGCCTTTCTTTTGCTGTGTTTGTTTACATCTCCCAGCGTCTAGTGTGTGCTTATTGCGTACTGCGCCACGCGATGCACAGTAATTTCTAGGCCCATGCATTCTTTCGTAAGTTGCTTATATCGGTGATGATTTATTTCCTCCAGGAAGGGAGGGAGCTGGGACGTAGCCTAGCTCTTTAGGTCTCGCCCGCCCACTGGAGGGTGTAGTTTGTACATTCTTATGTTCATAGTGGAGAATCATTTCTCGTTTCTCCTGTAAAATATACCCACCATCTTTAAGAAGGTGGTTCCTTCTCTCACAAGTGTAACTTCTCAATGCGTTTCAAGTCTGGAGGGTTAGGGTGCACTGGATGTTTGATGATGATGCAATTCAGGTTGCAATTTCCTGTATGGAATTTAGTAAGTTTGCTATGGTTTGATCGAAGTTGGGAGATGGTCGTTAAGCGCACAGCCAGGATCTTTGCTTCGGTGTGATGTCGAGGTTGCGCATTTGTGATGCATTGCACGGGAGAGCACTTCTATGACATCTGAAGATGCTTGGTGAGTACCTTACCCGCAGTCAAGTCGTTGTCCACACATGAATACGAACATGCACTGCATTGTTCAGAGTAATTATTTTTGGGAGAGCTGAGTGAGCGATGTGGAGTACTCTCTTCCCATTGAATGGTATTATACTAACTACCCGTATCACACATCACTATGGCTTCACATTCTGTGTTGGAACTAATGCAGATCTCGAAAGCAAGTGAATGGGAAGCATCAAAATGTCATAAAAGGAAAATCGTTCTGCATAGTTATCAGGTTCGATTCCATGCTGGTCTTTTCACATTACACTCCTCTGCAAGGCGCCGCTCCCGCAAATGGTAAGCCTCCTCTTCCAACAAGGCAGCGTATTGTGTGCCAATGCAATGACGTTTTGAGTCTGGGTTGCAGCCAGTTAAATATCCACCCCTGGGACTGGGACCAGGACCGGAACCATAGGTCCGAGTACTTGTGACTGGCGCTGTTGGTGCGAAGCATATACTTAGAGGAGCTCCCTTCCTGCAATTGTTGTTGTTAATGCTGTTAATGTGGACAGCATTGTTAGGGTCTACGTGCACCCCAAACTGCACTCTTCTCTTTGGTGAGCACCTGCTGGGACTCACGCACTGCTTGAAGTGAAGAGGATGTTGGCACAATCTCTGGCTTGCCATGGTCACAGGCCTGTACCTGGGAGGACTTACATTTGGCTGCTGGCAATACTCTGAATTGCTCCCAAAAGCAACATGACCATGAGCATGGTTTCGGTGTATGTTGGGCACACGTGCACCTGCTTTTGGCAAGTACCTCCGGCTTGGGGGCCTCATGGAAAACCCACCATTCCCACCATAGTTCTGGTGGGTTGGCATAAGACCCACAAGCTGATCGCGCGCACTGGTGAGTGCCTGTGCTAAGGTTGACACAACCTCCCAAATGTTACCCATCTGCCTTCCCGCACCCGACCCTCCGTATCTTCGCCTTCCCTGCATTATCACCCGAGACTCCAATTTATATTATTCAAGTAAGACATATCCAGCAGACATCAAGAGAACTGCAATGCCATAGGCTCGTCTTGGCACATGCTACAATTCCCAACAGAGGGATAGGGTTTATTCTGATGCTCAGTCTGCAGCCTTTGTCTCTAGTTGTACATACTTCGTTATGAACCAAAAGACTACAGCACCACAGAAAATATCCTCTACCCCATCCTGGTTGGAAACCACTCCAGGATGTGGAATGGTTTTTGAGGCAGATGCTGTTGTCAATATTGATGGCATGCAGTGGAGGACAATACAGGAACTCCAGTTGGAGACTCTTCAGCTGGAATGTCAGCATCAGTGGAGTCTTTGCCTATTGAAGACGATTTCCAAGTTTTCCCTCTTAAGGGACTTCACAGATTTAGCCTGGAACACTAAATGGCTGTTGCAAGCAAGAAAGCATTCGATGTGAATGGAGGTAGTAGAGGGGAGGAAGCGAACCATTTCACGCTCACAATGGTCCTGTGCTCTTGACTTCGAGCAGAATGCTGTGGAAGTTCCTGCTCAGCTGTGGTGTTGTCTATGTTACTGAATTCCATCCAGCTGCTCAAGGCTCTCTGGTGCTCCAACCAGCCTCTCGCTCCACCATCTTTTAACCAAAATCGGATTAGAAATATAACTGGTGAAATATGTCACTGGAAAGTAGATGCAGTACTTTCAGTATGCAAGTGCTAGGTCGAATTCATCTATTAGTGGGTAGTAATGAATTTGAAAAGAGGGAAAGAACGATGAGAAAGAGCACTGATATAGAGTTACATTTAGCATAAGATTCAGCGGACTTGTAGGGAACTCAAACGGTAGTGACTTATTTGCTGTGTGTTGTGAATGAGGCCATGTAGAAATGCCATGTCGATAAACCTCATCAACTACCATTTAAATGGGGAAAAGAATGTTGATTGACTTATTTCTGTGGTTACTGCCAATGATTTATCCATTCATTTTACCGATCAACAACTCTACTGATTCTGACCGTGAACATACAACAAAAGGTGTTTGATGTGAGAGACTTTGCATATCATGAAATGAGTGTTGTTGGCAATCTGTACCTGCAAAGAAGCCTTGTTGCGAGCCTCCCCTATGGAAGCCACTTATGGCGCGGTGAAGGGGCATGATGTTTGAAGCTCCCCTGGCTGCGAAGCATGGAAATTGCTCACATGGAAGGTGGAGTCAGAAATATGCAATTTCGACTTTGTGTTTCACTGTGCATGTTAACAAGATTGCGGTGGATCATTATAGTCTCTTACTGCTTTGCCAGAACAAAATGTTGTAATGAAACACGAGATCTAGTGTCTCTATTTCACTGCAGAGACTACCACATTATTTTCAATCGTGGAAGGCAACTTCATGAAGAAGATGACTCTCATACGCTTGTAGTTGCACTCAGAAGATTGTGAAGAGAGTTTCAATCCATCCGTCCAGAAGTATCTTCGTACGATGTTATTCCGTTAGAAACTCTGGTCAATGCTATTGCAGAAGATTTTTTGTGAGGTTTTGACATTTCTGGACCTACGAAATCAAATCGATTGCGCAGATCCGATGCAGATAGATGACGCCCTATTGTGCCACTTTGATCTGCATGTCACTGAGTTACTGAGGTACTTCTTTTACTGAGAACATCTTGAACTCGAATGTATCCTGCTCGAATTATATGCAAGTGCCATCGGGTACCACCTGGAGGCATTTAACCGAGGAGAATTTAGGGTTCTCTTTGAAAAGAGCAATAGCATTTCTTGGTAAGAGCTCATCCATGCATGGAACTCGATGTTGCCTCGTGTACTCCCCTCTTCCTTATACGCTCGTGATATCGTACTAAACAATAACACACACAATTCCCTCCGGAATCGTGCATGTACTAGGCATTGCAGCCATTCAATACTAGACTGTGATTAAGACATGGTTTTTGCCTGTGATTTCCTTTCCCTCCCAGTGGAGAGCTAAAACTACCTCAGCTCAAAATTTTACATTGTCCGCGATCGTTGTCGTCGGACAAGCGCAGCAGCAAGGTCGAAGGGTGGGATGTTCAAGAAAATGCCCGATTCATCAAATTTCCCACTAATCTGTGCCCTTCACGACCAAATGGGGACACTGAAGAGCTCAAATTCACACAGGAGGGATGATGAGTCCATCATATATTTAAGGCGCATTCGAAGAATGCGGAGCGAGGTGATGTTATTCACCTGGAGAGAAGCTCGAAAGATGATTTTAAGGGGCTCATCCTCATCTTCACCACATCGAATCTGCATCAAATGCCCTGCAATTCTTTTGGTGCGAAATTACATAAATTATTGCATTAGATGGAGCCTTTTTTTTTTTTTTTTTCTGCATGTCGTTTGGGCGTCGAGGGTTGTTGCGTGCATCCGCCATGCAATTCGGCGCCGGTGCGAGAACTGTGCGGAGGTCGCCGTGCACCGGTGCGTCTCTTCCGTCAACCGTCATCGTCATCCACGTTCTCCCGTCATCGCCCGTCATCCCATGCATTTCATCCACACTTCATCCAATGCCTGTTGCGTCCTCACAAACAACTTCATAAGTCTCATGGGTGGGTTTATACCAATGTTGGCCCGGTATGTAGGTGAATGCATGGGTATCAAATAGTCTTAACATCAAATATTTGTATTGAAGAATCAACGTGGGTATCAAAATTGTAATATCAATCAAATATTGATGTTTAGTGGGCATGTCAAGATGAGAAAATCTTTGTATACCTAACTTATCAACTGGGTCAACACCATTCTGCATCATATTGATATCAATGTAATTTTACCTAGGTATGAAGGTTCTTGCATGGCACATAGACCCAAATGGCATTGAAACATGGAAGATCCTCATTATAGATACCTGAGTGATTAAAAAAGAAAAAGAAAAAACAACGATGCTAGTCCAACATTGGTGTACAACATGGTCCCATACCAAAATATTTAAACTCCAAAATCAAGTGATCTTATTGGTGGAGAGCAAACACTTCAGACCCACTGAGTTTATACTAGGGTTTGTCCAAAGTATGAAAAAACTTGTAGTGGTGTTGATGTGACATCACTTTCCTGCCAAATCTTGGCAATTCCCCAAGAAACTACTACTAGTTTGAGAAACCAATCATCAACCTTGGGTCCGATCTTGAAGTTTGAAAGTAAGGTCTAGTAAGGGATGTGTTGGACCACAAGTTTCTTGGACCCAAACCCTAATGTTACTCCACCTTCATATCCCCACATGTTGGAGCTTTGCTTGACCATCTAAACTCATCCATTTGGAAGGTAAGGGCCACTTTACACTATAGTGAAGGGCCATGACCATGAAATTGTGAGGGCCCTTGAAACTCATATGAAGGCAGTACCGTGAAAATTTGAAATTGAATTTTATGCAGTGACGGGCCTTTTTTATAAAAATTTTAGTTCACATACGTTTGAGAAATAAATTGATGGTGACATTCTGAAAGATAAAAACTTAAGTTTTTGGGCATAGATGAAAGTACAAGAGAAATTGCTCACTTGAACCAGTGTCCACTAATTGTGGAAATTTAAAAGGCCCAAGATCCAAACATTGTTAGGGTTTAGGCTCTTTGTCGGAATTGACAGAGGTTGCCTAAGCCAGAGCTCCACCCGATCTAGGAGTTGATATTGTATCATGCAATGATAATAGGATAACATTGAACAATGAAGACTCTTCATTGTACGTGACTAGATGGCGGCCACTACGTCTGCAAGCATGAATGGAGGCACCTAACAATGAAATGTTGAGATGTCAATAAATTTGCACACAAGCCATGAAGAAAACCATAGTGAAATCCATCTATGGGGTGGACTCTTTGTTGGAAACCTAAACGACATGCGTGGATCACTATGAAATTAAACCTTTTGTATACGAGAAGTTTATAGACAAAAACAAATATATATGTACTAACAATATGCTAGAAAATGGATTTATGTATACTAAGTTTCTCAATTTAATGTGGTAAATGCCTTCACTATATATGAAAAGTACATATCATGAATTTATTAGGCCATCATTACACATAAAATCTACTTTCATTTTCCAATGAAAAAGTCATTTTCATACATAGCATGCAACTCATCAATTGCATCATGCAAACAAAGACAAGAGCACAATAACTTAGCCATAATCCGGAGAGCATAATTCAAGGAAGCCCGTGAGTGATCCAAGAGCCTCTAGTTTGTAAAAACTTAGAACCCAAATGCAAACTCTAACCATAACAAACATGGTAGTCATTAAGGACTATGACCATGTGACAACAATGGATGAAAATCTGAATTGAATGAACTAACATGTCTATTGTAAAAAAAATCTCTAAACCTTAGGACCCTTTTTTGTACATCTACCTTTACTTTATAAAATTTAATAATTTTTCAAATTTATACACTAGAGAAAAATAATACCTCTCCCTTATGTTTGTTATGTATGCCAATGCCTCAAATATTACCCATTCTTACACTCACGTTAGTTTGTACGTGGTATGAAGAGTCCACCCATGGGAAAATCCATGTGGCTTGAAACACCAAAGTATGAGAAATACCAATATGTAGATGTGTAAGCATCAAGGACAATTGATGCAAAGTTGTTAAGGTCTCAATTAGGAATTGCAATTTTTTTTATAAGTTTTCTCTCTACCACCTCTTTATGGCACCTTGTCATTTATGAGTTGCATGCTCGCTGACGTGAGAGTAAAGTAAACTTCCAAGGCCTCCTCCCTATCCACCTCAGACATTGCATTTTTCTATTGAAAAATAGACTTCAATGTTGGCTTTGAGCCAAGAAACATCATGATGAAAACCTCAAGTTTGCGTAGTAGATTCTACCGTGTGGGGTGGTTGCCTGAAACCAATTTAACATTGCAATTCACTAAAGAGGAAAACTTAAAGTAGCAAAGGGATTAAGGTTTGGAAGTAGTATTGTGTCAACAAGACAACACAATGTCAACTTGTTGAAACCCCATCAATCTTTTTCCAACATGAAATCATAGAAGGCCACAAACATCCTTATATTGTCTCCAACATCTTTCTTTTGAGGGACAAATTGATTCAAGGGGTTGTCATCAGTGAGATACGCAAAAGAAAATTCAAACATAATCTTCATATTCTTTTGCTTTTGATCGTTCCAAGGAGGGATGGTATATGGAGGTGATTGAACATTAGGCACATCAAGAGCTTCTAGCAAATATGCACTAATGATCAGTCTTTTTTTTCCGGCTAAATAAAGCCAGAAAGCTCCAAAAATTACGAGGATTCTCCATTTAATGCAACTGGGCATGAGAAAATCCAACTTAATTCGCCATATATTCCCCCTCTCATTGAAATTGATGGCCATGGATTGTGCTTGATGGGATGGTATGTAGCCTAGTACTTGGTTGCTAGGTTGGGGACGGCGAGGATCACATCGCCATGAGGCAACAATCCTGGCCGCATACCTATCTCCCATCCAGTGAATTTTCTAGAGTTTTGAAAAAAATGCTCAAGTGGCTGTGGCCTATTAGATACAAGTGCTGATATGGCGATACAAGAACATTTTTGCACAAAGTAAAATGGCTACAATATACAACATAGAAGTTAAAAAATGGCCCCATATATATAAAAAAAAAACCACTAGGTGGCGATATATCCAATTTCTAGGAAAATGTTTTGGGCTACATAGTAGAAACCGCTAGAGAAAAATTGGCGACTAAGAACATTTAGTTAGGTAAACCAAGTATGACTCAGTTAGCAAGGCCTCTCTCAACAGTTGACCAAAATAATCCACATAATCCTAAAATAATCCACATAATCCTAACATAATCCTAACTTCTAAGCCAACATATTACAAAGTGTGACTGACTCAAGTAAACTTAATAACACCTTAATAACCCAAACATTATGCCAACATGGACTTATGAGCATAGCAAGGACAAAATTAGACTCCATATGTTACTCGGTCATATTACTACTAAGACATAAGCACAAACAACCCTATCACGGATGTCACGGACATAAACTGTTGAGAGAGGCAACTTGCTTGGCCTTCGGGTTGCATGCATGCATGACCACCTCCCAGCTTCATCATAGTCAAGAAACAACATGGTTAGTACATCTTCAAAATGCACACAACATACAAAAAAATTCACATTCTAGAACTACAAACATAATGACTAGGCATCATCTCTACGCTTCTCCGACCTCCAATCTTCGTATGCCAGGTCATAGGGGAAGTTCTCTAAGGTATAAAACCTCTGAGAATGCATCCCCACCACCAAGGGCAGATGGGTGTAAAGCCTGTTGCGCAATTTACTCTTCATGAATGCCAACGTATTGAAAGTACGCTCATCTTCGACACTGCCAAGAACCATCACGGCAACAATGAGGGAAGCTAAGACATGAGCGATGAGCAGTGAGCAATGAGCAGTGAGCGGTAACACATGAGCAGTGAGCAGTAAAAAACACCAAATTTAGAAAATAAAAACGGTTTTAGGATACACATTCTAAATTTGATATGTTTATTTGTCAAAAATATATTATAAAATATGTGCATTTTGGGAGAAAAAAAATGAAGGGAGCCTATTACCATGGATAACTAAAAAAATATCAATCCATTGTTGATTTTTATTATAAAAATCCACACTAATACATGTCACTTACTGAAATTGTGAAACATGCGGTTGAATACAACCCTTGCAATATTACTCACAGTCTACCATGCCTGCAAGTTCAAGTAGCCGCATGACCTCATTATAGGAGTACGTAGGAGCGTGAATGAACTTGTCACTATTGTAATCCACCTTGCACAAAAATCTAAACACATAATAAAGATGTTTGCAATACACCCATTTCTCTTTTCTTCCCAAAGATTGAGCTGACATTTTTGTGAAGTCAGGGCATGTGCATTGCGGTATATCACCAATTGTGACACGATATGCAATATCCTCCTTGGAGACAATGTTGATTAACACTCCAAATCCAGGATATGGAATGGCAGTTACTCCCACCACATAATAACCATCCATAAGCCCAGCGCTCTCCCATTTGTTTTTGTGTTCTGCCATCGGTGCTGCAAGATTACGGCGCACTGTCTTTCCAAACCTGGAAGTTGGATGGACATCCGGGTTTAGTGGAGCACGGAAACCCATTCGAGGGATTGGAAGTGTGGTGATTGTGGAAAGCCTGCGGCGGGGGGAAAGAACCTCCCTCTGCTGCAATTGGAACCCAGCGTCTTCGAGTGCCAATACCTCATGCTTTGAGAGATTGGTACCTATCTTCACCGGCCATGTGTTGGGTACTACAGGCCAATCCAACACGTATTTTTTTTTGCTACCATATACACAACGTTTGATGTCGTCAGGGCAAAACCAAAACTCGTACTCCACATTGTTGGTGGAGCGATACTCCTTCTTCAATCCCTTGTACGTAGGAGCAGGGGTGCCATGTTTTCCAGTCCCGACTTTGGCGTTGCAAAGAGCCCCGGTATTGGCTTGCATGGCCCAACATCTTTTGGCAGAGTTGGATGGCAATCTTGCAATGTGCCAATGGGAAGTGGGACAATCAGTCTCTAACACGGATGTGGTATGTGCCACACCATGCTCTGCAGAATTCAAGGACTCCTCTATGCATGCCCTTTTAGCTCTTGTATCTGGGCGAGGAATTGAGTAGTTCACTTTGTCAAATCGATGTGAATCGCAATCTGCACCTGGTGGCAGATTAAGCTTCCGTTTGGTAGATCCAAAAAGCTCAGAACCCTCCAGAGCACAATCCCTAGTGTTGAGATCTTCCGCACCTGGATAGGACTTCATGGCCTCTGCCAATAGTTTCGGATCTCCACACTTAGCAGCAGCCTTCAATTTCAAGGATGCAGAATCAGGGCCTTTGCCAGCAGAACCACCTTTCAACCACGACCTGTAATTTGCAATCTGCATGAATGCACGGATCAAATCGTCCACTGTCGCTTCGTACAAACAAGTCATTTTGTTTCCGGATTGTTGGAGCCACTTGTTGTGCACCGTCTCTGCAAGGTTACACGTTGGCATTTCTGCACGTTCATTTATAGTCATATCCTGCAAACATCAAACAAATTGTAGTAAATTTCATATACCATGGATATTCAAAATCAATGCTTGTTGCAAAAAACAAAGTGGTGATGCACTCACAAGAATCATATGACCACCCCATTGCCTATAACGGAAGTGCCAAAAATCCAACCACTCAGAAAGCCCGAGAACGCCTTCCTCTGTGGCAGCTCCAGATGACAACCACCATGAACGAATAACATGATATTTAGTTTCGGCTTCATCCATTGTTTTTGCGTCCTTGTAGTCCTTGCATAGATGCTTGTGCTGAAATTGTAAAG
The DNA here is from genome assembly GCA_964035585.1 of Polytrichum formosum. NCBI lineage: Eukaryota > Viridiplantae > Streptophyta > Polytrichopsida > Polytrichales > Polytrichaceae > Polytrichum > Polytrichum formosum. The sequence goes on along the minus strand of OZ037935.1, from coordinate 12,823,162 downwards.
ATGCCTTGATGTACTTCTGTGTAACCTTATCCAAACTTTGTGACCAATGGAAAAGACAAGTGCGCTCGCGACCCACCATTGGCAGAGTTGGATCACCTTCACCATATATCTTTCTGACCGCAATCCAATTGGCTTGGGCACTGTCCGCCATAAAACCTTTGAAATTCACGTTCGACACACCATTCTCCGCCATGACAGAGTTCAAATTTTCCCAGAAGAGAGTTTGAGCTGCACCATCTTCAGATTGCATGTCACAACACGCAATGGTCAACACCTTACAATACTTGCTATCGTACACATGACACGCGAGGGTGGTCCAGTCCTTGAGACGTTTGACGTGGTCAAACATTATCCATGAGTTCTTCATATCTCCTCCAACCTGCATACGCTTAACAAGATCCACACCACTCCCTTGAAGATCCACAGACATTTTGAAGACAAATACTTTGTCTTTGGACTGGCCAGGGAATCTGCTGCCATGGACGTATTTGAAGCCCGAATGGTCTTTAAGCGCCATTATACTATCCATTGTACCCATTCCACTACGAACAAAACGTTTGGAGCCTGATACAAAGTTACGACAATTTGGAGAAGCAAGAGTACTAAATTTATCCATAACAACCTCCAAGGATGAACCTGCTAGATGATGTCCTTCACCGTTTGATGGAGATTTGAGGAGGTAATCTGCAAGGAATTGTTTGCTCGCTGCTATCACTATAGCAGAGTTTTTCGCAGTGGGTGTCTTCATGACCTCATTAGCAACAAATTGGTAAGCCATGTCCAACGACTCACGGCATGTACCATTCGACACAGGGTGTTCATGAACACCAAGATGTATACAAGCCCTCGACATCTCAGGGGATGTAGAGTGGACATATATTATCCGAGCATGACACAACGCAATACATACTGGCGTGGAACGACATACCTTACATTCCAATCTTGATTTTTCTGGGGCGACATCTCCTACAGAAAATGGGATAGGAGTCGATCCAATCCATTCGGTACTGTTAGGAACACCTCCATTACGATACATATAATCACAATATTTGTTTGTACACTGAAGATGACCAGCACAAGAAGAACGTCTGAAAGAAAGTCCAAAATCGTTTTGGATATTCGTGGTTTTAGTTGTGCACCAAGGATGGCCGTCACACATCTTATCCATGCCATCCATAGAACGGCCATACGCATTAGGAACACCCACAGACAATGGGGGCAATACAAACAAAACATCACCATCAAAAGAGGGTGGCAAATACTTGACATCACGTACATCTATGCTATCAAAATCAATTGTGGTAAGATCGGATTTAGACCTTCTTCTAGACTTTGTCAATTTTAAGGCATCAACGATACTCAAGCGTAAAGAAGATGAAGAAGGGTGAAGAGGCGGACGGGGAGAAGGAGACCCATGAAGAGACAACTTCATGCATGGCAGACTGCGAGGGGTGTTATCAATATTTGGAGTAAGCAAACTTGGTGGAGGGGGAGTTTCAGCTTTTCTAAAAGGAAAGGGTGATGTATCAAAAAGATCAACAGCAGGACAAATATCATCATCCGAATCCGAAAGCAGAAGAACGGTATTATCACTTGGTTCAATCTTGACATTAGAGAGTATAGGCAGTTTGACAGTAGATGTGCAAGAATTGTTTGTGAGCACAACAGTGGATGATTGAACCTGTGAATCAGAAATACCTATAACTCTAAATGACCCAGGACCTAAAATCCAAGAATGACCATTTTCATTCATGGTCTTTTGCATCAAGATAGTCTCCAAAATATCACCATCCACAGAATACATTTCTTGCTCGACATACATGGTTCCCATCCGGAGATTGAACCTCAAACTAAGTAGCTCCTCCGAGACATTCACATGACCTTCATCCACGAGCGGCAAAGTGAAGGGCACAAAAGATCCAGAAGCTCGAATGGTAGCCATGATGAAGTAAGGGGTAGATAGAAAGACATTGGACAACGAAATAAAACCGCTATTTGTATTGGAAATATGAGATTAATTTAATTGCATCATTATAAAATCAAAGCACAAAAATTGTTAAATGTGGACATAAGATGAGAAAAAAATTAAAATAAAACAGCAAAAACCCAATGAGTTAATTAATATTATTATTATCATGATGAATATTATAAGGATAAGCATGACAACACACAAATGCTAAGAATATATAAACAAATAATAAATAAATAAAATTCCGCGTGAAAGGAAAATAGAAACCACTATAATAGATGGCCCTAAATAAATTGTATGGTGTACAGAAACCCTAAAGTAGTGGGCCATGTTGTAGTCCGTTATACTATGATTTTTGAGTCCAGAAATATAGGATGCGCTGTATATCATAAAATAACATGCACAATGTATGCTGTCAAAATAATTTGAAATAAGTATTTTAAATACAACAATAGAAGGAGACACAGAACAAAAACCAGTACTTATATGTAGAATTTTGCACCAAACATTATGTGAGTGTGACAAAGGGTATGTGTGTAGCGTTTGGACATCAGCATCACAGATGCAAGAGGAGGAACAACATGAGAGTAGTACTCAGTTGAGTGGTAGAAGAAGAAGGAGACGGAGAGGATTATATTTCACAACAAAGAGAGCTCGAGAGCAAGCGAGCAGAATGAAGAAAAAATCCCAGAAGGTAGTATACAAGGATATTGTTGATTTAGCGGAAATAGAGAGGAATATAGAGATTTCTGAAATGGAGGGAAACAATGAGGAGCACGAACTAGACGTGGAAACGGACGCAATTCAATGCACAACAGAACAATTCCAAAATCAGAGCGACAACAATACAAGCTTGGACGAAGGAGAAACCAACACCGATAACAAAAACGAAGAAGGTGATGGGGACTGCGAGTTGGACAACGTAAGTACACAACTCATACACAATGATGCATGATAGACAAAATTATTATTAAAAAACATTGTAGAAGATTTTACATACACAAACGTAGAAAACTCTTCTATGTATCCATCTTGATATATTTCCTGCTTAACCACTAGCTCATTAGGGAATAGCACCAGTCAATGCAACCAACCAGATTCGAACCCGGATTGGCACAGACCGAAACATCAGTCTCTTAAGACTACTCGCATCCACAGGCGGATGTCTTAAACACTTCTTGCAACACTTATATTCATGTGTAGAAGTTTATAATTGCTTCTAATTGGATTGCTACAACCAGCAGCAACATATACTAGAAAAAAATTAATATTAGATTTATACACCCTTGAATATTGGCAGTGCCGCCAATACCCATGGGGTAAAAATGAAAGTAAGTTTTAGAGGCCCTGAGGTATAGGCGGTGCCCCCAATACCCACGGGGATAAAAACGAAAGTAAGTTTAGACGCCCGGGGGTATTGGCGGTGCCGCCAATACCCATGGGGGCAAAAACGAAAGTAAGTTTTAGAGGCCATAGGGGTATTGGCGGTGCCACCAATACCCATGGGAGTAAAAACGACAGTAAGTCTTAGAGGCCCTCGGGGTATTGGCGGTAACACCAATACGCATGGGGGTAAAAACGCAAGTAAGTTTTAGAGGCCATAGGGGTATTGGCGGTGCCGCCAATACCCATGGGGGTAAAAACGAAAGTAAGTTTTAGAGGCCATAGGGGTATTGGCGGTGCCGCCAATACCCATGGGGGTAAAAACGAAAGTAAGTTTTAGAGGCCATAGGGGTATTGCCAATACCCATGGGGGTAAAAACGAAAGTAAGTTTTAGAGGCCATAGGGGTATTGGCGGTGCCGCCAATACCCATGGGGATAAAAACAAAAGTAAGTTTTAGAGGCCATTGGGGTATTGGCGGTGCCGCCAATACCCATGGGGGTAAAAACGAAAGTAAGTTTTAGAAGCCATAGGGGTATTGGCGGTGCCGCCAATACCCCTAGGGGTAAAAACGAAAGTAAGTTTTAGAGGCCATAAGGGTATTGGCGGTGCCGCCAATACCCATGGGGCTGAAAACGAAAGTAAGTTTTAGAGGCCATAGGGGTATTGGCGGTGCCGCCAATACCCATGGGGGTAAAAACGAAAGTAAGTTTTAGAAGCCATAGGGGTATTGGCGGTGCCGCCAATACCCATAGGGGTAAAAACGAAAGTAAGTTTTAGAGGCCATAAGGGTATTGGCGGTGCCGCCAATACCCATGGGGCTGAAAACGAAAGTAAGTTTTAGAGGCCCTCGGGGTATTGGCGGTGCCGCCAATACCCATGGGGCTAAAAAGAAAAGTAAGCATTAGAGGCCCTCGGGGTATTGGCGGTGCCGCCAATACACATGGGGGCAAAAACGAAAGTAAGTTTTAGAGGCCCTCGGGGTATTGGCGGTGCCGCCAATACCCATGGGGGTAAAAACGAAAGTAAAATTTACATGCCCTCGGGGTATTGGCGGTGCCGCCAATAACCATGGGGCTGAAAACGTTGATGGTTTTGGAAGCGTTTGGGGTATTGGCGGTGCCGGCAATAGTCGATGTCCAAAAGTGTTGATGATTTTAGAGGCCTTAGAGGTATTGGCGGTGCCGCCAATACCCAATGGATAAAAATGTTGATGGTTTTGGAGGCCTTTGGGGTATTGGCGGCACCGCCAATACCCCCGGGGAAAAAAATGGGAATTAGTTTTAGAGGCCCTGGGGGTATTGGCGGCACCGCCAATACCCTCGGGGAAAAAAATGGGAATTAGTTTTAGAGGCCCTGGGGGTATTGGTGGCACCGCCAATACCCTCGGGGAAAAAAATGGGAATTAGTTTTAGAGGCCGTGGGGGTATTGGCGGCACCGCCAATACCCCCTGGGAAAGAAATGGGAATTAGTTTTAGAAGCCTTGGGGGTATTGGCGGCACCGCCAATACTCCTAAGGGGGGAAAGTAAATCGTCCATGATGGTTTTTTCATCCGACTAGATTCATTCATTCATCATTCATAATGTTATTATAAAAGGTACGAAACCCTAGTTTGTAAGTCTTTTTCCCTTGGAGCGATGGGTGGAGGCGAGGTGAGGAGCGGATGTGGGAAGAAAGGGGAGCACAAGGAGAGGGAGAACTTATAGCAAATGTGGTGATAGTAGAGGTATTGTGTTAGATCGGACACTTAAACAGAAAAGGTAATACATTTGTGTTGATGTTTTTATGCTTTGTTTGTAAGGAGTTTGTGAATGAAGGTAGTGGATATAAATTGAGAACAGAAAATCATCTAATTTGTAGAATGAGTAGTAGTATTCAGACATCTTTAGACTTGAAAAAATTTACCCTTGAAAGGTATTGGCGGCACCACCAATACTCCTGGAATGTCTTAAACATATAATGTTTTTGTCCAAATGAAGTGGGTAGAAGGTATTGGCGGCACCGCCAATACCCAGAGTGCAATGTGTTGCACAGTGAAATCAAGGTCTTTCAGATTTGGTGCAGTGGTGTTGAGTTTTTTTTTTTTTTTTTTTTTTTAAGTCCGAAATTGGTAGATTTGTCTTTTTTTCAACGATTTAAATAAATTATTTCATCAACTCTGTTTAGGGTGAAAATAATTTTGAGCATAGAATTAAAGCTCATAAATTTAGATGATTTTTTGAGGATTTAAGGAAGCTCTGTAAATTTATGAAAAATTCTCAAAGTTCGTTGTTTTTGTGTTGCTTAAGATTTCGAATTGAATGTACCCCCTCGGTACATTTTCAATGTTGTGTTTTGTGGAACTTGTCGTAATAAGACATCTTTCATTGTTTCTAGGAATTTCAAATTTGAGTTGATTCATCTGAAGTTTTTTGTCATGTCTTCATTATGTATTTTTCTACATCTCCTTCATATAATTTTTTTTCATATGATTTCATTTTTCATGAGTAAATAATTGTTGAAATCAATCGATCGAGTAGAGTATTCTATGCTACCCTAGCTCCCTCCACGCATCTTCCACGCGATCGAATGGAAGTAATTGTTGTTCTGGCCGTCCCCCTGGACTTTCACTCGATCAAGTGGAAGTCATTAGGATTGGCCTATCTCCCCCTCTTGCTTCCACTCGATTGAGTGGAAGTAGAGGTGGGCAAAAGTCCCCCGTCAACTTTTACTTCATCGATTGGAAGATGTGAGGTTGGCAGAGCTTCCCTTCAACTTCCACTCGGTCGAGTGGAAGTACATATTGGTTAAGTGCTCCCCTTCAACTTCCACTCCATCGAGTGGAATTAGAGGTTGGCCAAGTCTCGCCCTCAACTTCCATTCGACCGAGTGGAAGTTGAGGTTGATGTTTTCAACGATTTAATTAAATTGTTGCATCAATTCTGTTGAGGGTGAAAAATTTTCTCAGCATAGAATTAAAGCTCATAAGCTTAGGTGATTTTTTTTGAGGATTTAAGGATGCCCTATAGATTTTTGAAAAATTCTCAAAGTTCGTTGTTTTTGTTGGTAGAGCTCCCCTCAACTTCCACTCGGTCGAGTGGAAGTGGATGTTGGCCAAGTGCCCCCCTCAACTTCCACTCGATCGAGTGGAATTAGAGGTTGGCCAAGTCCCGCCCTCAACTTCCATTCGACCGAGTGGAAGTTGAGGTTGATGTTTTCAACGATTTAATTAAATTGTTGCATCAATTCTGTTGAGGGTGAAAAATTTTCTCAGCATAGAATTAAAGCTCATAAGCTTAGGTGATTTTTTTGAGGATTTAAGGATGCCCTATAGATTTTTGAAAAATTCTCAAAGTTCGTTGTTTTTGTTGGTAGAGCTCCCCTCAACTTCCACTCGGTCGAGTGGAAGTGGATGTTGGCCAAGTGCCCCCCTCAACTTCCACTCGATCGAGTGGAATTAGAGGTTGGCCAAGTCCCGCCCTCAACTTCCATTCGACCGAGTGGAAGTTGAGGTTGATGTTCTCAACGATTTAATTAAATTGTTGCATCAATTCTGTTGAGGGTGAAAATTTTTCTCAGCATAGAATTAAAGCTCATAAGCTTAGGTGATTTTTTTGAGGATTTAAGAATGCCCTATAGATTTTTGAAAAATTCTCAAAGTTCGTTGTTTTTGTTGGTAGAGGTCCCCTCAACTTCCACTCGGTCGAGTGGAAGTGGATGTTGGCCAAGTGCCCCCTCAACTTCCACTCGGTCGAGTGGAATTAGAGGATGGCCAAGTGCCCCCCTCAACTTCCACTCGACCGAGTGGAAGTTGAGGTTGATGTTTTCAACGATTTAATTAAATTATTTCATCAACTCTGTTTAGGGTGAAAATTTTTCTCAGCATAGAATTAAAGCTCATAAGCTTAGGTAATTTTTTGTGAGGATTTAAGGATGCCCTATAGATTTTTGAAAAATTCTCAAAGTTCTCTGTTTTTGTTTGTAGAGCTCCCCCTCAACTTCCACTCGGTCGAGTGGAAGTGGATGTTGGCCAAGTGCCCCCCTCAACTTCCACTCGGTCGAGTAGAATTAGAGGATGGCCAAGTGCCCCCTCAACTTCCACTCGACCGAGTGGAAGTTGAGGTTGGTGTTTTCAACGATTTAATTAAATTGTTTCATCAACTCTGTTTAAAGTGAAAAAATTTATCAGAATAGAATTAAAGCTCATAAGCTTAGGTGATTTTTTTGAGGATTTAAGGATGCTCTGTATATTTTTGAAAAATTCTCAAAGTTTGTTGTTTTTGTTGGTAGAGCTCCCCCTCAACTTCTCAATGTTGTGTTTTGTTGTACTTGTCATAATGAGGCATCTTTTATTGTGTCTAGAAATTTCAAATTTGAGTTGATTCATGTGAATTTTTTTGTCAGGTTTTGATTATATATTTTTCTACATCTCCCTCATATAATATTTTTTCATATGATTTCATCTTTCATGAGTAAATAATTGTTGAAATCCACTATTTTTTTTGTTTTCTGTCATTCATTGTTATAGTTTTTGGTTTTTGAAATTTCTTGTTATGGTTTTTTTGCAGATGGATACTACTGATTCTTCTGATCATTTTCCTTCCAACTCTAAGCAGTTGGATGTTGCATTGGAATGTCATATTGATGAGTCGTCTTCTCATTTGAGAGCAAACGCCATTTTGTCAGAACATGTGTTTGATTCAAAATCGGCCATTGACAAACTTTGTTTTCAACCTTTTTCGAAGGCCAGGTTTTCGATTCCTTTATGTCGTTTGTTATCTATGCCTTTAGTTCGGCCTACTTTGATTTCCGATGTTCAGAAATTAGAGCAAGGTTTTCTTCATGGATACAGAGCTGGAAGTACAGTTTTTTATGTTTCATTGACAAACAATCATATGGCAACGCAAGATGTCACTTCTGAGCTCTTTGATTCTTGGAGCATTCATTGGAAGAAATCTAGTGAACAATTTGACGAGTTCTTGAAGCAGGATGAACATCTGAAATGCTTCGTTGGCAAGATGTTCTGGGTTTGGGATGGAAATCACCGTTTGCAGGCTTGGAAATCAGTCATTGATAAAGTCCACTCTAATGAGCCTGGTTGGCATATTTCTGTTGACTCGATCTTGCTGACACCATCTTCTGATATTGCTGTGCTCCTCACTGCCATGCATGATCTCAATAGGTAAATTCTATCATTTTCAATTCTGTCTTTTGATTTTGATTTTTGATTTTTGTTTTGATTTTTGTTTTGGTTTTGAAATTTTTTTTTCATACTTATTCAGTTTCTTACTTCTTGTATGTTGTTCATGTTTATGTATTTCAGTCATGTTGAACATTCACATGTCAAAACCAATCTCGTTCATCAATTGTATCGTGTACAAGCCATTGGAAGCTTGCCAATCGAGAGTTTTAAAAACTTATTGACATCTGATCAATATAAAAAATATGTCACTAAGACTATTGCAACGTGGTATTCACTTACAAGGGATCTTTTCTTGGATTATTTGTACAATGTAAGTTCTTTACCATTTTTTTATTTCTTTTATTCATCAAATTTTTATATTTTAACATTTATATCATATCATTATGATTTTTAACGATTTTTATTGTTTTTCAGCGTGAAATTGCCGAGGCCGGAGATCTAGCCAAAAAAAATATTTTCAGCTCACACCAGAGCTGGACCGGTCCTCTGAAGGTGTTTCTGAGTTCATGAATGCAGCAATGGATGCTAAACGGGTCAAGTTGGATTCCCGTCTTGCAAAACATTTACCCATTGCAGATCCATCTTTAGGTCTTGAATTCTTGGCTCAAGTGAAAAAAAATTATGACTTGTGTTCTGATGAACCTCAAATGAATCAAGAAAAACTTCAACATCTTGTAACATCCAAAGTGGATCCCCAACAAAAGGTCAAATGGTTAGAGCTCTGGAATTCCACTACTGCTTTTCGGATGGCTTTGAAGTTCCCGAAGATGCCTCTCTCCGATAAGGCTTTTGATGTTTGGTTATACAAAGCCACATTTTGGAGCCAGGTATACATATGAAATTTTTATTTGTTTTGATTTTTTGTTTGTTATTGTGTTTGTTTTTTTTCTAATTTTGTTTTTTTTTCCAACAGTTGGCTAAAGAAGCTCTTGCACTTTACAATTCCACAATTTCTGAATTGAACATCGTCATCAATGTGGACCCAAATGCAACTGAGCCTTTGCCAACTTTTGTTGATTATATTGAGTCTTGGAGGGTGACGTGCTGGAAAACGGCATTTTTTTACATGTTCAAATCGACTGATGGTGTTATGAAAAACAAGACCTTTGAAAAACAACCTGGTGGTTTTCAAGCCATGAGACGGGTTGTTTACAGGTACCCTCATATATATTGTATTTTTTTTCATTTTTATGGGTTTTGGTTTTTTTTCAACCTTTTTAATTTTAATTGTTTTTCCTTCACAGATACTTTAAACGCGTCTTGCTTCCTCTTAATGCTTTGGACAAGCTACCACCCTTCTTTGATAGTTTCAAGGATGTTCAGTCAGAGAATTCCATGTTCACTCCTGAAATATGCAAGCAATGGGATGAGGTTCATTGGTATGAATGTGGATGGTATCTGGACTGTCCACCTAATAAAACTCCACATTCTGAATTGGAATTACGTGACCGTCTTGAACCCACATTTGTTCCCTCCATCTTGAACCAAGATCTACCATATACAGAGCCCACGAGAGGAAAGAAGAAAAAAATTACCCAAATCTCTACACACTCTAAGGAAAATGACATCATCAGTGGTGAACCTTCTGCCAAGAAGCGTAGGGTCCTTCAACCTGCTACTTCATCTTATACCAATCATGTCCTTCCTTCCGTGTTGGAGCCTTTCTCCTCTTTGCGAATCAAGACTAAAGCTCCTACACTTACGCCATGTAGTTCTAATCAGAACTCATTCGAGCTCATTTTGAATGACTCATTCTTGAATATTTTGAACGTCAAAGAACAAACCAAGACTTGGCCTCAATCTTTTCACGACATCAATACATTTCTCACAAAGGTATTCTTCATGCCCATTCTTTTAAGCCATATATTGAATTCTTGAATTTTTTCAAAGCATATATTGAGTTTTTTTTTCCTTAGTCGTTCAACAATCCATTCACCTAACATGGCTTGTATTTTTGTTGCTTAGGTTGGTACAAATCGCACTTTCTACTTTCAGGGAGTTGAAAAAATAACACCGGCTGTTGATTTGGTCATTGCTGATATCCCAGAGGGGCTTCCTGTGCCTGGACTTTCCATACCTCCTTCTTATATACCCCCTTGGATTGAAAAATCCGATAAATTTTTTCTTGTTCTATTTTCATTCTGCATGCAATATCTTCATGACGATGGTGCTTTATTGGTATTTTATCTTGATGATGCGAAATGGACAAAAGAATTGTCTTCTTATTTCTTCAATTACAATTTTAAGGTTGCCCATGAACCTTGGACTTGTGTCAATCCACTTCGTTTGACCAATCCCCGCAATTCCAACAAAACGGTTCGTCTTCCATTTCTTTTTTTCATGTTTGCTTTCATTTTCATAAGTTATTTTGATTTGTTACATTATATTATCATTGGTTTCTCATTTTATTTTACTTTCATTGTATTTGCAGACAGTCAAATTCACAGCACTCTTGCTTGTTCGTTCTTTTCATAATACTTCCGGATGGAAACGTCTGCCTTTGCCTTTTCAAATTAATATTGACAAAGATCTTTCAAACAATGGTATGGATTTGGATGATGATGTTTTATACAACTTCACGGATGCTACTTCTCAACTTATGAGAGATGATGGTGTTACACCTTGGAGGGGTCCACGAGAGAAACATCCATTGTTCTTTCAAGTTTTGATTGATGCTTTTTCAAAACCCGAGGGCATTGTTGCAGACCTCACTGCATCGACAGGTATAAATCTATTTATTTTTTCTTTGATATTAATTTCTTCATATGCTCGTAATATCACCTACTATGTGTCATTGATTGTTCTCTTCATAATTGTGTTCTATTATGTCTTTGATAGGACCCTCCATACATGCTTGCCGCATTTTGAAGCGTCACCTCTTGGCATTAGAAGGTGACAAAGATGTTTTTGATTCCATCTTGAAGCCTTTGATTATGCATTCCCCTTTACCTATTGGCAAAGAAATCAATTGTGAAGACTCGGATGACTCTCCAATTGTTAATCGCGAGGCCGTCAATCTATTTTGTAAGTAAGTTTGTTTGTTTTCTTCTTTAAATGCTTTATATGGTTGGTTTTTTTTGTTTTTATTTCTTGAATCATATTGCACACATATTTTCCTAAACTCACATGAAGTAAACAATAATTATTAATATATTTATGTGGTCATGTTCTAGCAATGTGATGCCACAATGTCGCCGACGTTGGCGACCGTTTTTTGAAGATCCAGGATTTTTTTCAAGTCCATCTCCCCCTCGAGGCCTCCCTATCTATGCTGAGAACATGGCTTCCTTTCTTGCTGCTCAACCTTCTCCTTCAATGCATAGAAACACTAAACATTATGATCGGCGGGTTTTGGATTTCATAGATTTAGAGGCCGATTCATGTTCAGGATCCATCACAACAAATTCTAATGATGGTTAGTTCTTTGGTAGACTTGTTCAAGTACCTAACTAAGGCTTTTCTTTTTGTCATCCTTTTTTTAATATACTTTCATTTATATATCGGAGTTACACATGTTTTCTATCCACTTTTATCTTACTTGCATTTTCTATGTTTGTATTGTATTATTGACTTATTGCAAAATTAAGTATTTCTTGTAATATGTCTGTATGATACATATATATGCCCATTGTCGTTTTCACTTCTCAATGTTCATTTCTCATTACTCATAATCTAGAATTTTGTTGTTTATTCTCCCCACCTTTCTTATTTTTTAACCCTACAATTGTGCCAAAATGCCACGGTTATAGGATACCAGTGGGCGTATTACCAAATATTTTTCCTTCCTCACCGCTCATGTGTTACCGCTCACAAGATAGCACTCCCCTGGCAACAATCTCTGCTAATTTCATATATTCAGAGCATGAGTGGCGGAGCACAGAGGATGACTCTATGACCCTCCAAATCCTCGTCAGAGGGTTCAGGTCAAAGGGCTTCTTCATTGCACCAGCGGCATTGGATCGCATCATCAACTTGAACATGGTCGCTTGCATGTCCAGTTTTGCCAGGGACAAAACAGGATCCACCATGGTCTCGGAGAGGTCAGATGAGGTAGGTGGATGGGTTTTCTTTTTCCCTTTGCCCTTGTTTTTTCCCCCTTTAGATGAACCCTCAACGAGGCCTTTGCCTTCAGAAGATCCTTCCACTGGCCCGTTCTCAATTGGGTCGGATGGTTCTTCTGTTCGGCCATTGACAACAGTTTCACTTCCCTTGGGGGCCACTGCCAGAATAGGTTTAGGGTAACCATAGTGTTGCTTTATGATTAGAAGATGTGCATGGAAATTTTTCTCTGCCTCATCATCTAGCCAGTATTGGGGATAGCACATCCCGAGCGCCTCCAAAAGCCTAGAGGCAGGAAATCTGGCATTTAATTCTCGGCACAAAGTAGCCGCAGCATCTGCAAGCAAGCCACACATCACATAAATTTAAAACTGGAGTAACAAACCACAAAGACACATTCAAACATATCTTCAAATTCAAATCGGAGTTCACGTTAAAACATACCTGCACTCTGCCTCTTCACATTGTCCACTATAGTAGCTAGTATCTCCCGGGTCACAGGAATAGTGGTTCCTGATATTGCATCACGATGTGCAGCTCTAACAGAGAGTCCTCGAGCCTCAAACGACATAAATTCCACCCCCTCTGCATTCAAATCCAAAGGATCCGTGACCCACCGCAATGGGATGGCATCATGCCTGCCAGCCACAATTGTCATGAAGTCCCAGAAGACATCTTGGGCAAAGGCCAAGTCAGAGTCTAGATACCAAGATGTAATCTCGGCTTGGCACACTTGAACAGCTGCAATATAGTCACAGATGAACACCTCTTTTTTTTGTGCAAATTGCATGAGAGAATGTAGAGATCGCAACATAGGCATTAAACAACTCAACCCAATGACAACCTGGATGTCAAGAAGATGGTCAAAGTTGTTCTGCGCCACACTAGTGACCTCCCTATCTTCTTGCATCTTCACAACCAGGGTCTTATATTCATTCATGACCCGGACAGCAGGAGACAACATACTCAACCATCGGGTTTTGATGTTTCTCAGAATCTTTGAGCCTTTGGTCTGCATAACCTCTGCAAGCTTCACAAATTCTATGTGGCGCTTTGGAGAATGTGCAAAATATAGGTATAGTGATTGGAGCATGTTCTCAATGGAAGAGACCATAGGTAAGTCTGAGAGTGTCTGCACTGCCAGGTTTGTCCTGTGAGCCTGGCACACACCCACAACACATTAACCATAGGAAAACACAAAACAAAATAGAAACTTCTAATTGCACACAATGCAAAAGGGGCAACAAAATAAGTCTTACCATGCAATGGACCCCTTCGAGGCGTGGGGACCAACTATCTTGCAGTTGGCGTACAACCCCGGTCCGAGGCCCTTGAAATACACTTACACCATCTGCACAAAGCACATGCACTTAGTTAGTCCGCCTAAACAACCGGTAAATGCAAATTAAAAGTGCACAAGAAGGTAAAGGAGGTAAGGGAGGTACCTGCACCAAATGACATGAGGCGTCGAGCTATGTCCTCCTGAGTTAATCCCCCCTTATCCATCAAAGCTTGCATGATCACTTTTGTGAGATTATCAGCCGTGGCTCCTTCAACAACCCTCTCAAGAGATAGCAGGACCGGGATTCTCTCCCAGTTTTGAACATAGTAAGCATGGATACTAATCCACGATTGGTTATCAATCGTGGTGACCTCATCAGCTGTTACTGATAAAAACTTTGAGGCTTGCAGGGCTTCTTTCATTTTTGTCTGAACCTGCTTAAACAAACATTCCGCCATAATCCATCCAGAGTTGTCGGACCAGTGTCTGGTAGGAGCTTTCGGCACCCCCAAGAATTGGAACAGGGGTCTCAAAGCTTCGAACTCAACCATCGGCCTACCTTGTTGTAACAAATGGAAGATAGTGCCAAACTGAAGGCGTTTGCGGGCTCTCTCACCCTTTAGTGCAGATACTTGATGGGCCACTGTATGCAAACTCCTAGTCGCAAAGATTCTCTCATTTCTAAGATGCTTGCAATTCTTTGCAATGTACCATTGCCCTTTGCGAACCCCCAGCAAAGGCAAGTTCCTTTCAGCCTTGCGCGACCCACCATGTTTTTTCAGCGTGTCCCACTTTGGAGCCAAGATTTTTGGCTTACCATTTACAGTTGAGCAAACAACACACTTAACAGAATGATACAACCCATCTTCCCTGTGGTGCTTTTGGGCACCCCCCTCCGAGGGAGCCTAAAAGTACCGCATAAGCCCTTCGGTGAGGGTGGCCTGCCTTAGCAGGTGCCTAAGCCGAACCCAGTATTTAATGAATGTTTTGGGTTGTGGAGGGATTTGATAATCGCGTCGTATCCTTCCGGTAGGTTGTGCCTAGATCATAAGTATCTAAGGTGATTATCAATTTCTCTTACCTAATGCCTAATCTATCCTAGTCTACGCGCAGATGCACCAGCCTTGAAATCAAGGCAACCTAACTCTAATGGATAAAAGAACCTTACCTCTTACCTTGGCCACACCTAATTCCTTAATTCTTATGGATTAAATTCTCTAAAGGGGACCTTGATTAAGTTCCACCTTTCCAACCTTCATTCTTAGTTATGGTTGATTGAACAAAACCTAGGTTACTAAGTTCATAAATTATGGCATCACCGCTTACCTGGTTGGTGCACACCTTAATCCGAACCCTTCAAGGCCCTGTGCGGGTCTCTTGAAGGTTGATTGATACTTACACCCTCCGATCTTTGCCGCCGAAGGGGTAGTATCAATCTTCCGAGTTAAGTTCCCGGTTGGTTTTTTGCCCACGGGGGTTGTACGAATTTTATTGGTTATTAATTAGTTTAACACGGGTTGACCACAAAAATTCAACTTAATGGGACCGGGGAATAAGGCAACCTGTGTGTTCGACCTGTTGCACAATCTTCAAGGGTTGGGGCCATCACCTCCAACCCTTGGGGCCAACAACATGATGGTGGTTTCGTGGGTCATTACTCCCACCTTACCACCTACAAACATGCAGAGTGGTCATGCCGGTGATTAACCCGGCTTCACCACACACGAACGAGTTATGAATGGAAGCTACTACCACAACACTTAACCGAGGGGCTCCGCACACATGGGAGTTGGAATCCCCCCTCGGCGGCTAGGTGGGTGATGCCCCCCTAGCCTTACATGGATAGTTGGGTTGGGTTTAGAATATACCTTTGCCGCGCTCCCTCCATTCCTAAATCGAAAGGTGTAGGGCTAAAAAGACTTACCGATTGGCTCCCATCTTGATTTGGCGATGGTTGGTGCGGAACCCCTACTCCAACGTTCGGCCGCCCACAACGCCAACTCGCCAACCTTGGATGGACGAACCTCTTATCGTAAGGCAGTAGACACCCCTTTGCTTGAACGGCCACAACTTCCTCTCACAAGCCTCAATTGGAACAATTGTTAGTAATTTGGAAAGCTAACAACAATAACTATAACCCATCCAATTATCAAAATAACTGCATGTATCCCCTTAAAGATATGAGCTCACAAAGTCGGCTCTTAGAATTCAAGAGGCAGCTGGGATACCTTCATTCAAAAATTCATAACTCTCACTCCTTAAATCCGATTGTCACAAACTTACACTTTCTAAAAAGCTAACAAGAAGAACTATAATGCATCTAAGTCTCAAAGCAACTGAATAATTTCTCTTTTAGTTATGCGCTTGTAAAGTTAGTACTTATAGTTGGAGAGGTAGCTGAGACACCTTCATTAAAACACTTATAACTTTTACACATCAAATTAGATTCCAGCAAGCTTATACATTCTAGAAAGCTAACAACAACATCTATAACATACTTAAATACCAAAACAACTGAATAAATTTTCTCTTAGTTATGCGCTTGCAAAGTCAGCGCTTACAATTTAAGAGGCAGTTTGAGACATCTTCACTCAACTACTCATAACTTTTACACATCAACTTAGATTTCTATAAGCTTACACATTCTAGAAAGCTAACAACAACATCTATAACATACTTAAATACCAAAACAACTGAATAAATTTTCTCTTAGTTATGCGCTTGCAAAGTCAGCGCTTACAATTTAAGAGGCAGTTTGAGACATCTTCACTCAACTACTCATAACTTTTACACATCAACTTAGATTTCTATAAGCTTACACATTCTAGAAAGCTAATAACAACATCTATAACATACTTAAATACCAAAACAATTGAACAAAATGTCGTTTAGTTATGCGCTTGCAAAGTCAGCGCTTGTAAATTGAGTGGCAGCTGAGATACCTCTACTCAAACACTCATAACTTTTGATCCCTAACTCTGATTCTAATAAGCTTAGGCTTTTTGGGAAGCTAACATAAAGGGCTATATCCACTCAAAATCTGAAAGCTAAATTGCAATTTGTGTGTCCACTACACTTGATTGAATGTGGCACAGCTACTTAGGGGTGTGTTCAAAAACACACTACCTTCTCTCAAGAGTTCTAACCATAGAATTCTAACTTATGCCTATATTGTATGAATGAAAATGCTCTCTCCTTCTAGCTACAATCCTAGAGGGCTTCGCCGTGTTAAAAATGAAAATTCGGAGAGAGAACGAAGAGAAGAAGAGGGGGTTTTTATCACCCTTCAATGAAGGGTCGGACCCCTTCTCCCTTCCGTTCAACCGAGGGGTCCCGTCCCTTGAACGGTGGCAACGAAGCCCTCGGTGGTGAATGAAGTGGGGAAAGGCCACCTCGCACCCACTTGTCTAAGCCCTTAGAAAGGCTTTTCCATTTTGGTTTGAATTTCATTTTTGGTGGCAAGGGTGGCAACATGGCCCCCTTGCCCTAGTTGGCAAAATCCTTTACATTTGTAGTTGTCACCTTTTTTTTTCTTCGTTGGCCGCTACCGGAAGCACTCTTTTTTTGCCGCCGCTTGACTTGGCTTGCTTGAATTAGTTGTTCCTAACTTAACCTACCTATTTACTAGCCCACTACTTTCATACTTCCGATTCGGGTAAAGGGCATTTCCCTTTTACCCCTTCGGTTTCTAATTTCTACTTGTCCAAGAGTTTTACCCCAAAGATAAAACACTTCTAGCCAACCTACCTTAATCTAAATGGCTTTTTGGCCAAATTTTCCTAGTCTAATCTAATGATTTTGCAAAAAACCCTCAATTGTGAGCCAAATTGCCGTTGGGGGCAATTTTGGTGCTCACATATGTCGGCCATCAGGGGGCGCTCGCCCGAGCGCGACGGACCCAAATTTCTCTTGCTCGCACGACAATCCTGGGCACACGGTAACCTGCACTAGCACACACACACATACACACATTTTTTTTTTTTTTTTCTTTGTCCTTATATTTTTTGTTGGTTAACTTGCAAAGAATTGAGGAGAGAGGGGTGAAAGAGAGGACACAATACTAAGCCAAAAAACAGTTCAAAGCCGCCACACTTCCCCACCGGACTGGGTTTGTGTCTACCTAAGACACCCCCTCCGCCTTGCGGGAGCAATTTGGAGCTATAGATAAAAAAATTCCAAAACCACCTTCCTCCCTCTTCGGAGAGAGTTCGGAGTACAAGAGCAATTCCCAGGCGCTGAAGAAAGAAGGTCCCCCTATTGGTTTCCTTCAAACAATGACCACGGAGGGCCGACCTCTAACCTAGCACCAATTGCAAGAAGTAAATCCCTCCGCCTTTGCTTCGGGTCTAAAAGATTGATTCTCATTTAATTCGCCAGTTGCGCCTGTTCACACGTTGTATATCTTGCAACGACCCCTGTTTGTTCGTGTAGGAAAGTTCGTGCTATTTAGTGGAGCCAATTGAACATAATTGTTGTCGTACACATTTGTGACCAAAAAGGGGCCTAACCACAAGGCGTCAACCTTACTTCGGAACTCCATTTTCCACGTATCTTGGAGCATTACCAACGTCCCTGGGTGCAAGGTTCGCACCTTGTGTCGTTTGTTGAGGACGGTCTTGCGCCTCCGTTGCGTCGCCTCAAGATGTTGCACACTAGGCCGTCGTCGTTCGGTGGCGGTGATTGTGTATGCCTGAGTTTGGTTGGGAATTTCTTCCGGGTTGAGTTCCATCCATGCCGTAAACTCACCCGTGTCCTCCCAACCATAGAGGCCGGGACCCATGTCCTTTACCGGGCCTAGATGTGTCTTAGAGCCTACCACCTGGTTGGCTAAGTCTACCGAAGCGATTTGGGGCTCTGGCTTCGATTTGGGTAGGTCGGATTCCGTGAATTCTGCCGAAGGCTTGCGGAGGGCAATTCTTGTCGTTGTTCGGTTGTGAGGGGGCCCAAATGATATTTGGGAGGTGCCCGTAGACCACTCGGTGATGGCATTGGCCCTACGAAGCCAATCTCTTCCTAGGAGTATTGGGTAACTTTTGGATGTTACCGGAAGCCTCAAGACTTGGAACGTGATCGTATAGACTTCTCCCCCTACCTTCATCAAGCAATCTTTTACCTGTCCAAGGGGGGTGACTTGCCTTTGATCCGCCAAGTTTATAACAAAGGGCGAAGGGCCAGTGAGCTCGAGGCCGAGTTTTTCCAATGTCGAGAGTGGCATGATGTTAATTCCACTACCCCCATCAACCAAGGTATGTGGAATAATCTTGTCCATAATCTCGACTTCCACCTCTATCGGCCCTTCGTCCCCTAAGGGGGTTCTACGGACCTCAACCGCCATCGTTGGGATTTTTGGCTTCCTCATTTGGGTAGCTCCTTCTTTGAATTCCTTCCTTAGGGCAGGGGCTACTTGAATTAGTTGAGCCAAGGAAATATTCGCTCGGAGGCTACAAAGGTCCGTCCAAAGATCGTATTCTTCTGCCGGGTTAGAGGCGCGGCTGGGCCGGGGTTTTGGTGGGAAATTGGCTGGCAATCCATTCCCCCAAGTATCTCTTCTATCCACGAACCGGAAGAGGTCTTCCTCTTCTTCCGGTGATGGATCATCTACCGGCTCGTCATCAGGGTTAGGCCCTAGGGAGGTTGCGGGAACCTTGGGCTTGAGGGCTGCATTTTGCAAGAACTCCGGGAGTTCTGCAAACTTTGGTGATTCTTCGGACTCATTGGACTTCTCGGAACCTTCACCCATCACGGTTTGTGCCTTTTTTTGGGCCCTAGTGACTACTGCCACGTCTATCCTCTGCTTGAGTATCCCCGGGGGAACCAGGATAGACCGTAAAGAAGAATCGGCTAGCTCATGAGAGATGAAGTTGCTTTGACTAGTGTTTGGGTTAGAAAACATTGGGGCTGAACAACTTGTGCTCGCCTCATTGTTTTCAATGAACCTAGCGTCTTGGGTTTGTGCTTGACCGAGGTTAAGGGGACCTTGGGACATTGGAGGCCCATTTCCGTTTTGCGCCCACTGTTGGTTAGTATCATGTCCACTCCCCATATTTTGTTGAGGAAGATTGTAGTTGTACTGACCGTTAGGACCCTGAGCCTGACCTTGGTTCATTTGGTACCCATAGAATTGGTTGCCCCCGTTGGGGGGGTTGTTGAAGGCATTACCTTGTTGTGCCAATTGGGGTCCATTGTTGAACCTATTCGGTTGGTTCTGGCCCATTTGAGGGACATACAATTGGCTTACCACACCTACCAAGTTCGAGTTGGCTTGCCTACCACCGGATGGGGGGTTTTGAGGGTAAGAATTTTGTGAACCTTGATAATTGTTCCCTCGATTACCTTGATTTTGGTGGTTGGGTGGACCGTAGTTTTGTTGGCCATTGCCTTGCGGGTTACCTTGGTGATAATTACCCAACATTCCTCCTTGGTTCTGTTGATTCCTATCATAAAAGAATGCAGGAGGCTGCTGGTTCAGTTGGGAATTGTAAGATGGCTGATTCACGGGGACCCTGCGACAATTCTCAGTGGGGTGATTACCCCCACAATGGTTGCACACCACTCCCGTCTCAATCCAACACTTACCTGGCCCCAAAATGTGAACCTTACTGCACGTGGGACAAACTCCTTTGCCGTTGTTCCAGGCTTGACCCTGGGCGTGGCCTTGCTGTGGACGAGGAGGTGGGGCGACAAGGTTACCTGTAAACTTGGGCTCCGTGCAAAACTGGTCACTGTGACCGGATTTGTTGCAATTACGGCACCAAATGTTAGTGCCATAATTGCCGGTCTCCGAGGCTGGCGGAACTTGCTGAGCTAGAGGTCTAGACGTGATTGCCATTGTTAGTTGCTCTGTGAGGGTCTTGAGCGATTGCATGACATCGTTCCTCAACTCGTCGTTGGCTCTCTTAACTCTAAGTTCTAGCTCCTCGATGGTGGCGTGGCTCGGAGGGCTCGGGAGTGCTAAGAGCTCGGGTGGCGGCCTTGTAGCCAATGGAACTGGGGCCGCTCGGTGGACGGCGTATGCATCCGGTCGGGATGGCTCCAATTGTGGAGGCTTACTCTGCTCCGAAGGAATGTAGGTCGTCGGTAGGAAAGCTGGAATTGGCGCGATCGTGCAATTCCACATTCGTTCATTTTGTTTGTCTACACCCTCGATCCTCCTAGCCTCTTCTTTAGCCTCCTCTAAGTCTTGAGGGTTAGAATTGAGAATCTCTCGGATAGTGCCTTGTTTGTTAAACCCTTGTATAAAATAAAATTTAATTGTCTCGTTTGCGAGAAGGGTTCCTACGTACCGGGTTACCACCGTCTCAAAACGCCGAATATAAGATGTAATGCTCTCGGATGGGCCTTGCCGCATGTTCGTTAACGCCACAAGTGCACTTTGTTGGCCCATTTCCGGTCTAAACTGTCGGAGAAAGGCTGTTTGCAACGTTGCCCAATCGACAAATGTTCCCGCATCGTGAGACCGATACCATTCGTAAGCTGCTCCCTCTAGCGTGGTAGAAAACCAAACGAGTTTGTACGTGTCTTCGGCTATCACATTGGCCAACATTACCTCAATGTATCGCTCGATGTGGGTCGAAGGGTCCTCATGCGGGAGGCCACCGAACTTCGGAAAATGACTCGGCATTGCCCGTGGCGCTAATGCCTGTGGCATTAAGATGGGAGGCCCCCTAGGAGCCATCATGGCATCTAAAGGATTCGCCATGGGTTCGTGTTGTACCACTCCAACTGGACTCTCCGGGGTAGGGGACTCCTCCCTCTCGTGTTCGAACTCGTGACCTAGACCTTTAATTGTTACTTCCTTAGTTTTATCGGGTTTTGGTTGTTTGTTCTTCGGCCTCTTACCTTGTGTGGTCTCTGATGTAGTCGCAGTAGTCGCGGTGGTCGTGGTTGGCGTATCGTACGTTCCTCCCCTAGTACTAACCATAGCACACGTGGACCATGGCGAATGACTAATTTCTATAGGATTCAATTCTTCCTCTCTAAACTTAAATGTGTAGGTACTTAAGAAAATGTCGTCCGGGGTTGGCCGGGGCATCCACCCTCCCGGCGGACGCACCAATTATGTGGTGCTTTTGGGCACCCCCCTCCGAGGGAGCCTAAAAGTACCGCATAAGCCCTTCGGTGAGGGTGGCCTGCCTTAGCAGGTGCCTAAGCCGAACCCAGTATTTAATGAATGTTTTGGGTTGTGGAGGGATTTGATAATCGCGTCGTATCCTTCCGGTAGGTTGTGCCTAGATCATAAGTATCTAAGGTGATTATCAATTTCTCTTACCTAATGCCTAATCTATCCTAGTCTACGCGCAGATGCACCAGCCTTGAAATCAAGGCAACCTAACTCTAATGGATAAAAGAACCTTACCTCTTACCTTGGCCACACCTAATTCCTTAATTCTTATGGATTAAATTCTCTAAAGGGGACCTTGATTAAGTTCCACCTTTCCAACCTTCATTCTTAGTTATGGTTGATTGAACAAAACCTAGGTTACTAAGTTCATAAATTATGGCATCACCGCTTACCTGGTTGGTGCACACCTTAATCCGAACCCTTCAAGGCCCTGTGCGGGTCTCTTGAAGGTTGATTGATACTTACACCCTCCGATCTTTGCCGCCGAAGGGGTAGTATCAATCTTCCGAGTTAAGTTCCCGGTTGGTTTTTTGCCCACGGGGGTTGTACGAATTTTATTGGTTATTAATTAGTTTAACACGGGTTGACCACAAAAATTCAACTTAATGGGACCGGGGAATAAGGCAACCTGTGTGTTCGACCTGTTGCACAATCTTCAAGGGTTGGGGCCATCACCTCCAACCCTTGGGGCCAACAACATGATGGTGGTTTCGTGGGTCATTACTCCCACCTTACCACCTACAAACATGCAGAGTGGTCATGCCGGTGATTAACCCGGCTTCACCACACACGAACGAGTTATGAATGGAAGCTACTACCACAACACTTAACCGAGGGGCTCCGCACACATGGGAGTTGGAATCCCCCCTCGGCGGCTAGGTGGGTGATGCCCCCCTAGCCTTACATGGATAGTTGGGTTGGGTTTAGAATATACCTTTGCCGCGCTCCCTCCATTCCTAAATCGAAAGGTGTAGGGCTAAAAAGACTTACCGATTGGCTCCCATCTTGATTTGGCGATGGTTGGTGCGGAACCCCTACTCCAACGTTCGGCCGCCCACAACGCCAACTCGCCAACCTTGGATGGACGAACCTCTTATCGTAAGGCAGTAGACACCCCTTTGCTTGAACGGCCACAACTTCCTCTCACAAGCCTCAATTGGAACAATTGTTAGTAATTTGGAAAGCTAACAACAATAACTATAACCCATCCAATTATCAAAATAACTGCATGTATCCCCTTAAAGATATGAGCTCACAAAGTCGGCTCTTAGAATTCAAGAGGCAGCTGGGATACCTTCATTCAAAAATTCATAACTCTCACTCCTTAAATCCGATTGTCACAAACTTACACTTTCTAAAAAGCTAACAAGAAGAACTATAATGCATCTAAGTCTCAAAGCAACTGAATAATTTCTCTTTTAGTTATGCGCTTGTAAAGTTAGTACTTATAGTTGGAGAGGTAGCTGAGACACCTTCATTAAAACACTTATAACTTTTACACATCAAATTAGATTCCAGCAAGCTTATACATTCTAGAAAGCTAACAACAACATCTATAACATACTTAAATACCAAAACAACTGAATAAATTTTCTCTTAGTTATGCGCTTGCAAAGTCAGCGCTTACAATTTAAGAGGCAGTTTGAGACATCTTCACTCAACTACTCATAACTTTTACACATCAACTTAGATTTCTATAAGCTTACACATTCTAGAAAGCTAACAACAACATCTATAACATACTTAAATACCAAAACAACTGAATAAATTTTCTCTTAGTTATGCGCTTGCAAAGTCAGCGCTTACAATTTAAGAGGCAGTTTGAGACATCTTCACTCAACTACTCATAACTTTTACACATCAACTTAGATTTCTATAAGCTTACACATTCTAGAAAGCTAATAACAACATCTATAACATACTTAAATACCAAAACAATTGAACAAAATGTCGTTTAGTTATGCGCTTGCAAAGTCAGCGCTTGTAAATTGAGTGGCAGCTGAGATACCTCTACTCAAACACTCATAACTTTTGATCCCTAACTCTGATTCTAATAAGCTTAGGCTTTTTGGGAAGCTAACATAAAGGGCTATATCCACTCAAAATCTGAAAGCTAAATTGCAATTTGTGTGTCCACTACACTTGATTGAATGTGGCACAGCTACTTAGGGGTGTGTTCAAAAACACACTACCTTCTCTCAAGAGTTCTAACCATAGAATTCTAACTTATGCCTATATTGTATGAATGAAAATGCTCTCTCCTTCTAGCTACAATCCTAGAGGGCTTCGCCGTGTTAAAAATGAAAATTCGGAGAGAGAACGAAGAGAAGAAGAGGGGGTTTTTATCACCCTTCAATGAAGGGTCGGACCCCTTCTCCCTTCCGTTCAACCGAGGGGTCCCGTCCCTTGAACGGTGGCAACGAAGCCCTCGGTGGTGAATGAAGTGGGGAAAGGCCACCTCGCACCCACTTGTCTAAGCCCTTAGAAAGGCTTTTCCATTTTGGTTTGAATTTCATTTTTGGTGGCAAGGGTGGCAACATGGCCCCCTTGCCCTAGTTGGCAAAATCCTTTACATTTGTAGTTGTCACCTTTTTTTTTCTTCGTTGGCCGCTACCGGAAGCACTCTTTTTTTGCCGCCGCTTGACTTGGCTTGCTTGAATTAGTTGTTCCTAACTTAACCTACCTATTTACTAGCCCACTACTTTCATACTTCCGATTCGGGTAAAGGGCATTTCCCTTTTACCCCTTCGGTTTCTAATTTCTACTTGTCCAAGAGTTTTACCCCAAAGATAAAACACTTCTAGCCAACCTACCTTAATCTAAATGGCTTTTTGGCCAAATTTTCCTAGTCTAATCTAATGATTTTGCAAAAAACCCTCAATTGTGAGCCAAATTGCCGTTGGGGGCAATTTTGGTGCTCACATTCCCCCACTGACATTTCGGCCCAAGGCAATCGAGCACTCCAAGACTCCTGGAACTTGCGGGAGGCTTCATAAGATTTCTTGCCATTTTTTGACTCATTTGGCAGACTCTCAGTAGGGGTTACTTCATGGGAAGAGGAATCAACCGTGGTGTCACTGGACAGGACAACAACCGGACCAGGTTCGAGACGAACAAGCGTAGGGGCGATTGGCTCAGAACTAGGGGTCAACAATCTCACGACTTCGTTGCTGTGGCGACGTTTCAATGGAGGTGGTGTACGTGTGTGTGTGCACACACTATTCCTACTAGAACTCGCCGCCTCTGGTTTCGACATATTGCTAGTACCCGGGGAGTCCGAGCCACCAGAGACTCGAGTGAAGTACCTCGACAATGCCGAGCCAGCAAACATCGCAAAAATCCAGATTCTAATACCCAAAACACAGATTGAAGCTTCCCGAATTGCATGCACCAATGCAAGGTGGGAGGAGTGCGGCAGGGAGTTGGCAATGTGGGAAGGAATTTTAGCCTCAACAGAACAAGGCGGCAATGCAAACTCGGAGGACAACGCAAAGAGACTTGAAATCACGACACTTACATTCGGGAATTGAATTTTGCAGGGTTGCGGTCTTATTACCTGAACTTGTTTGTTTTGTTGCCACTTACACCGTTCTTGCAGAATTCGGGAACGTTCAACAGCCGGTGCCATCGTGATCGGAGCACTCCCCCACCACTGCACGGAGCGCTCTTGTTGCACCTCAACTTTCAAGCCTCAAATGCCATCTCTCCACTACCAAGAATCATGAGATCTCAACCAAGTAAGCATTTTCTGGCGCCAAGTAAGCATGAAGTTAAAAGGACATCGGAGGTTGCAACACCTGGCTGCAAAGATGATGGAGATGAAGAACGACCAGGCGATGATGGAGGTAAGTGGGAAGAAGTAGCTGGTGACAGGAGGGCATCATTGCCCGAACTCGGTGAAATGGACGGCTTAAGCTTGGCAATGGGAGATAGGTATGCGGCCAGGATTGTCGCCTCATGGCGATGTGATCCTCGCCGTCCCCAACCTAGCAACCAAGTACTAGGCTACATACCATCCCATCAAGCACAATCCATGGCCATCAATTTCAATGAGAGGGGGAATATATGGCGAATTAAGTTGGATTTTCTCATGCCCAGTTGCATTAAATGGAGAATCCTCGTAATTTTTGGAGCTTTCTGGCTTTATTTAGCCGGAAAAAAAAAGACTGCTCCCATCGCCAAGCTTAAGCCGTCCATTTCACCGAGTTCGGGCAATGATGCCCTCCTGTCACCAGCTACTTCTTCCCACTTACCTCCATCATCGCCTGGTAGTTCTTCATCTCCATCATCTTTGCAGCCAGGTGTTGCAACCTCCGATGTCCTTTTAATTTCATGCTTACTTGGCGCCAGAAAATGCTTACTTGGTTGAGATCTCATGATTCTTGGTAGTGGAGAGATGGCATTTGAGGCTTGAAAGTTGAGGTGCAACAAGAGCGCTCCGTGCAGTGGTGGGGGAATGCTCCGATCACGATGGCACCGGCTGTTGAACGTTCCCGAATTCTGCAAGAACGGTGTAAGTGGCAACAAAACAAACAAGTTCAGGTAATAAGACCGCAACCCTGCAAAAATCAATTCCCGAATGTAAGTGTCGTGATTTCAAGTCTCTTTGCGTTGTCCTCCGAGTTTGCATTGCCGCCTTGTTCTGTTGAGGCTAAAATTCCTTCCCGCATTGCCAACTCCCTGCCGCACTCCTCCCACCTTGCATTGGTGCATGCAATTCGGGAAGCTTCAATCTGTGTTTTGGGTATTAGAATCTGGATTTTTGCGATGTTTGCTGGCTCGGCATTGTCGAGGTACTTCACTCGAGTCTCTGGTGGCTCGGACTCCCCGGGTATTAGCAATATGTCGAAACCAGAGGCGGTGAGTTCTAGTAGGAATAGTGTGTGCACACACACACGTACACCACCTCCATTGAAACGTCACCGCAGCAACGAAGCCGTGAGATTGTTGACCCCTAGTTCTGAGCCAATCGCCCCTACGCTTGTTCGTCTCGAACCTGGTCCGGTTGTTGTCCTGTCCAGCGACACCACGGTTGATTCCTCTTCCCATGAAGTAACCCCTACTGAGAGTCTGCCAAATGAGTCAAAAAATGGCAAGAAATCTTATGAAGCCTCCCGCAAGTTCCAGGAGTCTTGGAGTGCTCGATTGCCTTGGGCCGAAATGTCAGTGGGGGAAGATGGGTTGTATCATTATGTTAAGTGTGTCATTATGTTTGTAGTTCTAGAATGTGAATTTTTTTGTATGTTGTGTGCATTTTGAAGATGTACTAACCATGTTGTTTCTTGACTATGATGAAGCTGGGAGGTGGTCATGCATGCATGCAACCCGAAGGCCAAGCAAGTTGCCTCTCTCAACAGTTTATGTCCGTGACATCCGTGATAGGGTTGTTTGTGCTTATGTCTTAGTAGTAATATGACCGAGTAACATATGGAGTCTAATTTTGTCCTTGCTATGCTCATAAGTCCATGTTGGCATAATGTTTGGGTTATTAAGGTGTTATTAAGTTTACTTGAGTCAGTCACACTTTGTAATATGTTGGCTTAGAAGTTAGGATTATGTTAGGATTATGTGGATTATTTTAGGATTATGTGGATTATTTTGGTCAACTGTTGAGAGAGGCCTTGCTAACTGAGTCATACTTGGTTTACCTAACTAAATGTTCTTAGTCGCCAATTTTTCTCTAGCGGTTTCTACTATGTAGCCCAAAACATTTTCCTAGAAATTGGATATATCGCCACCTAGTGGTTTTTTTTTTATATATATGGGGCCATTTTTTAACTTCTATGTTGTATATTGTAGCCATTTTACTTTGTGCAAAAATGTTCTTGTATCGCCATATCAGCACTTGTATCTAATAGGCCACAGCCACTTGAGCATTTTTTTCAAAACTCCAGAAAATTCACTGCTAATGATATCTAAACCTTGGAAGGTACAAGCTTCCGAAGAAACCCAATTTCACATATTGCATAAAGAATGAGGACATGTTGTCTTGGTGCCTAGAATATAAATTTGAAGATAATGAAAATTTTCAAAAAAAATTTAATGTTATAATAAAATTTGTTCAAGTGGTCTCCAGATAATCAAACCAAAGCAACCTTGGACATTCAATAATTACTCCAAAAATGAGATTATTATGTCTTGATACTGAGACTACAAATATTACATTTTTGGACATTCTACAAATTGTTCGCAATGTTATGTATTTTTTACCAAGATGTTTCCAAATGATCCAAACAATGGACCATGAATGCTTCTTGGCGTTTTCAAAAAAACCTGTAAGGTTGATACTTTGTTCTCTTGAATCCCAAACACTACATATCAAGATGTTGGACTTTCATACTCACAAGAAACAACCAAATTAAATTTGGTCAAGTGGGTTGCAAATAACCCCAACAACGCTTTTTTAAATTCTTGAATAAATCCTAGAAAATGAAAAAAAAATTGTGCCCAGGATCTAGGACACTAAATTTCAAGATTTTCCCATTTTTTCCCACCAAAAATTGAATTAAATTTTGTTGATACTTTGTTATCTTGAATCCCAAACACTACATATCAAGATGGTGGACTTTCGTGCTCACAAGAAACAACCAAATTAAATTTGGTCAAGTTGGCTCCGAATGACCCTAGTAGTGCTTCCAAGGGTTCTAGAATAAATCACCAAAAATGAGAAATTTGTGTCTCGGATCCAAGACACCAAATTTCAAGATTTTTCCATTTTTTTCACACAAAAAATTAATTAAATGTGGTCAAGTTGTTCCAAATGACCCCAACATCGCTATCAAGGGTTCCAAAATAAATCCCCAAAAATGAGAAATTTGCATCGTAGATCTAAGACACTAAATGTCAAGATTTTGGATTTTATTTCTAAAGGATAGATTGAGTTTAATGTGGGTTTTTTCTCTAGATTTTTTACAAAAAAATTACATTTAGTGTTTTGGTGCCAAGCTATTAAATTGAAAGATTTTAAACATTTATTCTTTTGAGGACATCTTCAATTTGAAGTGGTCAAGTGCTCTCCAAATAACCCCAACAACAGTTTCTAAGGCTGTAGGAAAAGTCCCAAAAAGTGAGATTTTGGTGACTCCGGTCCAAGACATTTTTGGGTTTTGGTTTGTTATTTTATTTTATTTTTATTTTATCTTCCACATGCGGTGATGGCCGGTTTGGTGTGGCAAGGGGAGTCATCAACCCTAACCCCGTAATTCAATGGTTTAGGGTGGGAGAGCCATCACCCACACCATTTGAGACATGAATGCATGGTCCAAGTACACATGTGAGGGTTTTTCTAAATATGCATTATCTCCTTAGACCTACGTACAAATTCATGGATTATTTGTGCCATTCACTTTGCCTCTAGGAGATGATTGACACTCTTGTGTCTACAAATATTTACTTAGTGTAAGATTCAACCTCTAGATAACACCATGTATGTTGAGCAAAAATTTAGTCTACAGATGGAGAGGTGTTGTAGATAGGTTTTTTTGGATTGGGTTCCGTTCAACAAAACCACACATGGAAGATGAAATAAATGTCAAATTGAACTTTTAGTGTCATTATTAGGTTGATTGATAGGTCACATTGACTTGAGGATGAGATTTGAGTACCAAGTCTAGGCAGGACTTTGTTTCATGTGACTTTTAGGAATTCATGAGATTAAGGAGTGGAATATGAGGGTCACTCAGTGCAGTGTATACAATTTTGCAGTCTTTCCCTTATAGCCAACCATAATACAGTAGTCATGATTTGCTATATCATGGATTTTCAATATAGGGAGTCTTAGCTCATCAATAGTACTTTAGAGTAACCAGTAACCACATATAATCAGGGCCAAGGGCACCCCAATTTGAGCAACGATCTCTCCTTAATTATCTGATAATTTAGTGGATCAAGAAATATTGTAGAACAAACCCTATAGGTTGCGTTGTTTATTAAATTATCTTAATTTCAATGAGTCAGTTGGACAATCGTCCTTACCTGGACCAACTGAAGGACTTCATTTTGTAAGTATTCATAACCATATGCCAAGGCGAATTAGATAGTAGCCAAGACCATAGTCTTTAACATACACCTTGGTGGATTAATCTCATTGTGCAATTCAATCCAAGGTTGATTCTCATTTTAGTTTAATGATGTAATATTTTTCATTAATTAATTAATCTCCTCTTAAATTCATTGATTCATGAAGTAATTAATTATTTCTCAAATATTTAAAATTAATTAAAGGAATGCAAGGACTATGGTGAGGCCTCACCAAAAATTGGCCATTCACAGCTCCCTGTTACAAAGATGATTTTTTTGTTCACCTTCTATGGCCTCTTCATTGGTGCAACAAGTACCATGTCTTTTCACTTGTCCATGGTCTCGCCACGCGTCTGAATTCTCGCTTCTTAGTTTCAAAAGGACTATGGACATGTATCAACTATGGCCATCACCTTGCTTTGACCCTTCGAATTCCAAAGGACAATAGCCAAGTCGCAACTTCAGGGTTCCACTCTTCAACTACGATGTTTGCTTTACCAAAATAAGGTTGTTGATCACAAACCAAGTTTGCAATGTCTTTGAAGTTGAAAATATTCTCACTTGTTGATGCTTATGCTAGTCCAAGACTTATTGAATCTTGCAAGTGTGCTCAGGGCAACACATGCAACACTCATACCACTACCTCAGGGTATTCATATTTTAGATTGGCCCTTTCAATTCTTTGATATGGAGAGTAGATGTAGGATTAACTGCAAGCTTGAGGGCCTTAATAGAATTTTTTTGGACATATATGTTCTACAATTAGCTGATCCCAACCTTGAATCTAGAAAGCGCATGCGTGTGGTTGACCTAGATTTTGTTTCTGACTCCCAAGAGACTCTAGAGTATAAAGCAAAGGAGGATGAAATCCAAGATCTTAACCCTCTTGATGATTTGACCAGCCATTGCCTCGCATGTCGGTTCTAGAGTTAGTGGTGAGAGCATTGACACATGTGGCATCTAATCTAAACTCCACATTGGTGAGTGTTGAGGTCATGGCTAGAAACTTGCTGGCCAAAGAGAAATTTAGGAAAGATCTGGAACTAACAATTGTGGAAGATCACCAATGGCACTTGAGGTCTTTGGACCATAATTTTGTGGGTGTAGTAAAGGTAACATGTGTGGAGTGTTGTAAAGAGTTTGGATCTACCAATGGAGATCATTCCAAAAACAAATCCACAACCTCTTTGCTAATATAAAAAGAATCACCTCATGTCTAACATACATATTCAAAATTGGTGCCAAAGAAAGGGAGTTGAGTTTAGTGATCATCCCCAATCACAAGCCTGAAGGGAAGTCTATTGTTTTGATCGCATCTAAGCATCAAGCACTAGTGGCTAAAAACATTTAGATATACTAAATGCCGTTGATAAAAAAAAACCATATGCTCTAGTTGGGGATGTTGAATCAAAGGAAGTCAAGTCATGTTGGGGATTTGGCAAATAGTCGAGGGGCATTGTGGGTGGCAACAAGAGAGTATGTGAGCAACCAAAATGTGCAAAACGTGGATTAGTTCAAGCAAAGTCACCGCTTATCAAAGCAATTCAAATTCACAGGTTGTTGTCTGAGCCATTAGTTCAATTGAGCGTCATTGAGTGAATGGTTCTTTGGGATGCCCTATGTGACTCTTACTGTAATGTAGAGGTAATATGCAAAATTGGGTTGTTTTATGAAAATGCAAGAGTACAAACCTCTAGTTGCTCGTTGAATTGTTTTGGGCAGGATTTTAAGCAAAGGTTGTGGCAATCTTTTTGTCAGATTGTGTAGTTTGGAGCGATGCGATTAGAGTAGGGTTTGGACTTTCTATCTTAAGCATAGAAAGTTGGATGTTGTGTATTGAGTGGTTTTAACCACTTGAACTTGAACAATGACCAAAATTGCTTCATATCTGAATGTGTAAACCCTAAACAAACCTTGTGATTGGTGTCGGTTGGTTGTGCTTTAATGCTACATGTATGAATGCAATTGTGTTTTAAAGACTATTTTTTGGAAACATATGCATGTGTTTTTAAATACAAACATTTTATCACCATTTTCATGGGTATATGTTTTGAATGAATAGAGTGCATACTAGGAAGCTACATGGTGTGCATGTTGTGTTAGATTTGACATGATATTAGCAAAAACCACAATTTATAACTACTACATGCTATGTAAAAGAAGAATAAATTCCAAGTTAACGTACCCACATGGTCCTAAAAAATAATGAATGTTAGAAAATTACACTATAGTAGGGTCCACAAAATTTACCTTCTCCACTATAATTACCCCCCCCCAAAAAAAAACATCTTGTGTTCTCAAGTGTTCCCACTCTTATCCAAGGCTAGAAGGTCTTAACACCAAGGATTGTGCCTTGGAGGCACAAAGTTGTTTGGTTCCACCAAACAGAAACCCGACTTTCTACCCGTTGCTGAATGCAACTTACATCGACCCAACAAAATACTCCATTCCTCGCCCAAACACTAGGGCAAAAAATACATACATAGAGGAGTTCTTGAATTATGAAGGGCATAGTGTGGCACATACCACATCGGTGTTGGAGATCAACGACCCTAATTTCCAGTGGCACATTGTAAGGTTGTCACTGAACTCTACCAAAAGATGTTGGGCAATGCAAACCATTACATGGACTTTGTGCAATGCCAAAGTGGGAATCGACAAACATGGCATCTTTTCTCCAATGTACAAAAGAAATGAAGGAGAAATTCCCTTTCACCAATAATGTGGAGCATGGGTTTTGGTTTTTTCATGATGACATCAAGCATTGTGTGAGTGGCAACAAAAATGAATATGTTATGGATTGGCCTATAGTACCCAACACATGGCCGATTAAGAATAGTCATCAATGTCTCATGGGAGAAGGTATTGGCGCTAGAGTATGCCATGTTCCAATTGCATTAAAGGGAGGCATTTTTGCCTTGTTGTAGGCTCTCAACAATGGGGACTCTCCCCATTCAATTATATCTTTTTATGCCACTAAACCCTAGCGCCCACCCAACTTCCAAATTTTCAAAGATAGTGCATCATAATCCAACAACACCAACAACATATCACAAAAACAAATGGGAGAGTGATGGACTTATGGACAGATACTAATGTTATTGGAGTCGCTGCCATTTTGTATCGAGGATTTGGAATGATCATCAACATCATCACCAAGAGGATAACTCCCACTATGTCACAATTGGTAACATCCCATCATGCACATGCATAGACTTCATCAAATTATCTTCCATGGGTTTGGGAAAGAAATGAAATTGGGTGTATTGCAAACACATGTACTATGAGTTCAAATTTCTATCCAAGGTGAATTACAACAACGACAAGTTCATCCACGCTCCAACATATACCTACAACAAGGTCATGCAAGTACTTGAGCTTGTCAGTGTTGTTGAACACAAGTAGTGATCCTAATGCAATGCTCATCGTAATGTTTCAAAATGTTAGTTGATGACATCAATTATTTCTAATCCACTTTGGTTGCACGCAACAATGTTTTGGATAGTTACAATAAAAATCAGCAATTGATGTAATACTTTTCTAGTAATCCATGGCAATAGGCCCCTTTATCTTCTCAAATTTTGAAATGTTGATACTATACAATTGAATAAAATCAATAAATATAGTACAAAGCTTAAGTTATGACCCCTACAGTCATGGGAATTCACTATATTTGACTTTATTACTCACATGTTACCGTTCACTACTTATGTGTTATCGCTCACCGCTCACTGCTCACCACTCATCGCTCATGTCCTAGCTTCCATTGGTTAGTCACTGGAACACGTAGATGCATAAGATTGAAAGACAACCACCAAGTACAGTTAGTCACCGCAACACTTCTGTACGTGAGAAATGGAAGACGGTTGTGGGTAGTGTGCACACTTATGATGCAATCACGAGTTTTCGCTTGAGCCGTGTGGGCAAGGAATACTTCACTTTTATCATGATGTGGATCACTTGTTTTTTTTGTCCCCCCTTGCTAAATCTTTTTTGACATGAGAGAGGGATGCTAGTGGAGTAGTACTAATGAATCAAATTTAGCACAAAATCCAACATGAACATGATATCCAAACTCCATCATGACTATGTAAACTCACCCATTTTGAAAGGTGAAAGTACAGTGTTCTAATTTTTAACATGAAGTGGATGCATGTTTAGGGTGCGATTGGAGTCCAAAATGGCATTATAGATCTCAAAGTATTCTAACGGGACCTAATCAAATATGAATGAACTTACGTGGTAGTATTGGAGTATGTATACCCATGTAAACCCAAGTAGGGTGGGATATAAAAAGCTTCATATTTTGCTCATTGATGGTGTCATACTAGGGCACTTACTCGTGAGAGTCGTAATATTGTGCATTAATCACAATGAAGTTAATACATAAATATTTGAAGTGAATCCCGTCAACGTACATATAAAAATAGGTCAAAATAATAGGCACAATGTACGTTTTCAATGAAATTCGATTCTAATGAAATGTACTCCCTAGTTTATAAGCACAAACTTTGTACCGTCCTACAATATATGTACCATGTAAGTACTATGCTTTGTTTAAAATGTGTTGAAACATTTTCTCAATCATTGGGTGTGGTTTAAAGCAATTTGATCCTACAACATATGTCATTGAAGTTGAAGCAACTGTAAAACCTAAATTGACCAACAACATGTTTTGGTTAAGTTATTGACTTAAGTGACATTTGCAGAAAAAGAAAAATCCAATTAGTTTTCACCGAAGTGAATGAGACCCCGCTTGTCAGGGCTCACAGAGAACCGGTGGTTAGTTGCAGATGAACCGGTTGAGTTTGAGAAATAACCGGTTGAAGTTGGAGACTTCCGGAGAATTACCGATCATTTGGAGGAATCTATGGAAGAATATACCTCAAATGAATAGAGCCAAACCGGAAGAAGTCAACATGTAACCGGTTGGATTTAGAATCACTAGGATCTTGACCGACTATGCCCAAAAACTTCTGCCGCTCGTCTTAGATGGAGCTTGGGCTCCCTTGATATACAAGATGTGGTTTCATGTGTATCTTTCTCATACAACTTACTCTACAAGGGGAGACCCCCAAAGCCCTAGGGGTTGCACGCATAGTTGAAATACAAATAACGCACATGTATCACCCCCAAAAAAAATACGTCTTTTATACGAAGTTTTAGGCCTCACAAACAAATACACGTGCTAACTTATAGGTAAGAAATAGTCTCATATGATTACACAATGTAGAAGATTGATAAATGATGAATTGTCTGCAAATAATATACAAATGAACTTTATGGCGGGACACCGGTGTCCCATAATACATCGGTTCAACCTTAAAGCCCATGTCAACGTCAAAGATGGTTAGTTGAAGGCGATCAAAGTGGCGTTGAGATTATCTCGACGTCCTATACACGCTCCGATGTTTGAAGTTGGTTTCTACTTTCGATCATTTACAATCACAAAACCAATCATTAAGGAGGCTCCGATTTATTTGGGACACTGGTGTCCCACCATGAGGTTCAAATGCCCCAAAAACGTGATGCCTATAACCCTTAATGTAGGCTAACAACTCCTATTGGATTAGGAATAGCCTAGTGTATCTACGAAATGAAGAAATTCTATACCCTTAGGGCCGCTTTACACCTAGAGGCCGGGCCGATTTGGTGGTATGCTTTTTTTTAATTAAAATATGTATGTTATGACATGGCCCGAGCTTGTTGAATTGGGTGCACCCAAAATGGAGGGCCAATGTCGTATTTCACTAAAAAAAACCTTCTTAAATAAAGTATGATTTTTTTAGCGAACTAGATCCGTTGGATTATGTGGAAATCTAAATGGCTCTATGCTAGATTATGCTAGATCCGTTGGATTATGCTAGATTTATTGATTCGGCCTAGCTTCTTGGCCCTAAGGCCTTTACATATGGGAAAATTGGCCCCCATTATAATCTTATTATAATGTGTAGTTGAGGCTGGCGTCCAACCCAAAAAGGGCTGAAATTTCATACAATCAGCCTCAAGGGTGTTTGGCCCAACCTCTAGGTGTAAAGCGGCCCTTAGTATAACTATGTATACTTTACATCCATGCCCTTAAATAACACCCTTTTTGTAGCGCAACGAACATTGTGTGCGGCCCCAGTCCAAAAGCATATTGTTGTACCTTGTTGATTATGGCTCAAAAAGAAAGAAATAATTTTGTAAACACTAGTGTAACATATCACACAGTTGTTGGTCGAAGCATGGGGACAAGATGATCTGCTATGAGGATGGGAGGGGGGAGGGGAGGCTACAAGAAAAATGCCTAAACTGAACAGGTGCTACGTACTACAATCTACCTTTGTAGGATTTTCTTATGTTGATGCCAAACATATGTTTCCCACAACGATGTGTAGCTTTAGATGCAGTTGTCATACCACATCATCTATTGACTATGTGTAAATAACTTATGTGTGTTGGATGTAACGATTTGACACATGTCATAGGTGATAACCAAGTTTGACACGCATCGATTCAAAGTTCAAGCAAAGTGCCCCATTTCACTTTTCTACAAGCCTAAACCCTACAAAAAATCCACGTGTCACCGTAAGGAGCGTTTATTTTGGCACCAAAGTGCCAAGGTTGCATCAACGAGTGGTCTACGATAGTGCTTAATTTAAAACCATATCAATATTCTCCAAGGCCCACGAGTAGGTGAGAACTTCACATGTTTTTGCGACCACGATCACTTGTACTACTCTTTGTTTTGTGGTTGATGTTGCCTTCATGGCAATATGTTGTGATATGCACCTAACATAAGGGTGCCACGTCAATGTCCTTCATCAACTTATCGTAGTATAACATTTTCACAAAGAAGATGAGTCGAAGTTCCACAAATTGCCAACTTCGGTAATAACGCCACATTGGAGTAAAATAATAGAAGGTGAGAGGCAAAAAGGGCGGCTTTACGAGCGTGCCTTCATTCATCTAACGAAAAAAGAAAGAGTCTTTAAGTAGTACGTAGATTGGAGGCTAATTTTCGAATATAACTTGACACGGAATTAGCTTCAAGTGACTCTAAAATAATCCAATGGGACACTTTTGAAATTTCGAATCAACCAAAAAGTTAAGAGGGGGAGAAATGTTTTGGCATGCATGGGTGTGAGGTACATTTTTATGCAACAATTCCCTCTCAATAAGACTACACTAAATATTGTATTTAGTGTCACTTCATAATTGAGATTACGCGATGCTATAACTATTAAATGTATATCTCAATTTTTGCCAACAAAGGTCAAATTGGTTGTTTGAACATTAGAGAACATTAACAGTTATACTTGGTAAAAACATCACATCAATCGTAAGAAGATATAGCATTGTGTAACTCCAAATAGTAAGTGACACACTATATACAATATTTAGTGAAGTTTTTTGAAGTCATCATAATAAGACTTACATTGCAATAATTTCTCAATGAACAAACGTTAACGTCTTACATGCACATGGTCATAGTCCTTTACTGACTACCATGTATGTTCTTGTTAGGGTTTGCATTTTAGTTCTAGGTTTTCACAAACTAGACGCTCTTGGGGCAGTCATGGGCTTCCTTGAGTTTTTCTCTTTGAATGGTAACTAACTTATTATGCACTCGGTTTTTTTTTGTATTTGATACAATCATTGAATTACGTGCTATGGATGAAAAATTGCTTAGTGACTTTCTCATTGGAAAGTGAACATGGCCTACTTAATTCATGATTTATTTTGTGTATGTAGTGTAGGCATTTATCACGTTAGATTGAAAAGCTTAGTATAAATACACGAGGTCGTTTTCTAGCATGTCATTAGTACATATACACTTGTTTTTCCCTTTATAAGCTTCTCGTATATAGGGGGTTTAATTTCACAGTAACCCACGCACATCATTTAGGTTTCCAATGAAGAGTCCAACCCCTGGGGGTGGTACTAGTCCCTTTGTCTTTTTAGGCACGTGGCGCCATCATTGTTCCGCCATAAATTTGAGTGGTTAGAAACTATGCGATCCACTTTCATTATTTGTCGATGTTATGTAAATGTCCGCACTTAATGAACCAAAATGTCCCTATTGGCCAAACCCAATGCATCTTCTCTAGTGATGCCTAAAGTGACCATTGGGACACCAAGTAAGACTTCAACGAGGAGCATTTTCCTTTTGGGTTGATTGGTTACGGTGGTTGCCAAGGACTTTCAAGGACTTTGGTACGTTCCGCCTTGAAGTTTCGTCGAGCAATGACAGATATTATTTTGTACTTCACGAGACCACCGCCATATATGTCGGATGATTGTAAGGACAAACACTGCTAGCTCGTCCCAACTTCAAAGTCATAAAGACACAATTAAAGTAGATGGTGCTAAAACCGTCACTTTGAGCACCGTGTATATCAACTACTACCGCTACTAGATTCATACACATTTAGAAGCTCCTTGTTAGCAATTGAAAGTGGATCTCAAATGCACCAAAGTATGTCTTATGTGGATTGTGTGTGGGAAAATTACAAGGATTCAAAGTTTTACTGATAGATGTCGCAAAACAAATACGAGAACTTGATGTTAAGGTGGTGAACATTTCCAAGATCGATATGTATTTATAATGCAAGTTTTTAGGGTGTTGGTTTTGGATGGGATGTTTGTTTTAGCAGCTTCTACCTTAGGCAAGGGAAGCGTTAATCTTCATCCAACAAATTCATAGTTGTGTTTATTTTGGACAATAAAGCCCATTGGAAACTCTTAATGTCCATGTATTTGGGATAAGACAGGGTCTAGCATTGAGGAGTTTCCTTGTGGAGAGAGAGAGATCACCTTCTTCAAGGCATTACTATCTTGCCAAACATTCTAATGTTTCCTTTATAATTTAAACTTTTGGTTGTGTATTTGTCAAGGGCTGCAAATAGTTAGTGGCAATCACAAAGCATGACTTAAGCTTGTCTCATATCACACTCAAAAACCATAAATTTTTGGCATAGACATAAGAGGATAGGTACTACTTGTAACCACAACCCCCTACAAATACAAACTTCCTCATCTCATAGCCAAAGAAATACCCATGTCATTGTCCAATATTATAGTAAGCATTTGTCTTATGTGTTTATCCCTACAACCATATATGTAATCCACTTGGATACAAACAAAAAAAACAAGCTAACTCCCTTTGCATGCATCCTCTTTAGCACTCCAAACTTGAAGAAATTGGCTCACATGTGTTCATAAAAGCATCCATCACAAAATGAGGTTAGTTATGTATACAAGGTGTCCACAACAATACTCCACTTGTTTATCGATGTTAGAAGTGTGAAGATATAAAGACAATTTAAAACAAGCATGCATGTTTCTCTGCAACAAATTATACACAAGCAACTCCTCTCAATCTTGTATTTGTGAGGTCCTGGCGACATTATCCCTCAACACAACTCTAGATAACCACGCTCTAGAATTACCACCGGTTCACATGCAACACCTCTCTCACGCATGCCCTGATCACACCAAATTTTCCGTCCGGTTCCAACAGTGAAATTGATGGGGATTTTGTTGAGAAATAGATGTTGGCCCACCACATTTCACACTATTACATCCGGAGATGCTGACGGATGGTGCTAGAAGTGGTTGGTGTGATCAACCCCTCAGTCACACGTAGATAAGTGGATGTCACTTAGTTTAACCCTAAGTAGGCAAGTTAAGGACTAATCTCCAACCCTAATCATAGGACAAGATGGCTTGATCTGTGCCATGTGTCCCCTCTCCTGATTTGGTAGGTGAGGATTTCCCGACATTTCTAGTCTTTATATCATGAACACCATTACCACTTTTGCAAATAGTGATTAATTAAAGCACCTTTTTGTTTAAGGTAGAAATACCATAACCCATGAAAATAAGGTGATTCGCATTGGAGATATGGTCTTACAATCATGAGATAATTTTCCAAGATAGACGAGAAGGATTCATGAAGAATGCAAGTTGTTTCATATTTTTTTGTCATGTACAAAAAAATTCGACAATTTTTCAAAGTGGAAAGTTGTCAAATCCCCTACTCGTTCACTAGATTCTCCCTACACCGAACACGGTAATCCACATTTCCATATAGAACATCACCTAAACCGGTGAACTCATGAGTACATTAAACTTGACTCCCATTGGCTACACTAAGTGTACACGCATTGAAGTTGCCGCCTCACCATGATCGGTTTCAAAAATGGCACTTCACTATTATGACAGCGGTCTAGTGCACGAGTAGAGGGTGGTGAACCAGTTTGGGTATTTCTACCTTAGTATTCAAGTGCATGTCTGCCAATGTAGGTTTGTAAAATTCCAAGGATACATGAGAGAGAGAGAGAGAGATTTCACCCTTGATCAATGCCGCATATGCAAATGCACATTCGAGGGAAGTTGAAGGGGGGGGGGGTGGGTCCACATATAATTCTTGATAAAAATAATGATTGAGGAACCTTATGATGCACAAGATGTCATGTTTTGAACTTAACATTTACACGTAGCATGTCTCTTTTGATAAAGTGTTTCTTATAGTCTTCAACCTTCGTTGGTTGATATCATTTCCTTCTCTTTGTCCTTCATATACTATGTGTAGTAGCAAGTGTTTGTAACAAATGAAGTCTTTGATTCTAACAAACGGTTTGAAACAAATTTGAATTTTAGAACCTTTGAAAGGCCCTGGCCCAGGGCTCCATTGTTCATACCACATACAAATCAAGGTGAGTGTAAAAAGAGACACTATATTATGAGGCATTAGTGCACATAGTTTACATAAGAGGGGGGCATTGTTTGTACCCTCTATGTGTACAAATAAAAAGGCTACTAAAATTTAAAGTAGAATTAGATGTACAAAAGAGGGTCCCAAAGTTTAGAGAAATTTTGATAGTAGACGTATGTTGTAGGATTGGATTGTTATGAGTTACATCCTATGAGAAAGTTTTACTGAAGTCTTTGGTAAATCTTAATGTAAAGTGAAAGTAGAAAGTACACATAATAAGACTCTTTTTTTCCATGATTTGTATTTTGTGTATGTAGTGGAGGCATTTGTAACATTAGATTGAGAATCTTAGCATGAATCCAAAAGTCCATTTTTCTAGTAGACCTTTAATACGTACACCTTTGTTTTTTGTATGAATTTCTCATATACATGGGTTTTATTATATATTCACTCACGCTCATCATTTAGAACTTCAATGAAGAGTGAACCCCCATGCACATATATATATATATATATGAGATCCTTCAAATCAATGATTTTGTTCATCTACATCAATGGGAACCGTGTTGTGTTCCCTTTGTGTGGAATTCATGGAATTCAATTGACTAGGTCCCACTAGACTCGTACATGAATTTGCTTTTGGGATCGAATAAGTCAAACTTTTCATTGTTTAAGTGATCATGTACCTTAGAGAGTTTTCATTTTCCAAATTGATGAGTTTATGCCATTCATTATGAGAGTTGGGGTTCCTTACCAGTAGTTCTCTTCCACAAGACAGTTTTACAATCTACTATAAGAATAGAATCCCAGTTCTTATTCATAGATTTCAAACCCATCTAGTGGAAGAGAACCAAGAGTAAGAAACCAAAATTTATGTAGTGGTTCATGGCCTAAGTTTGTTGTCTCCACTTGATGGAGTTAAGAATACAATTAAGTTGGCATTTAATATATCCTACATAAATCAAACAACAAATGTGATGTAGTTACTAAATGACGATTGGGTCACAAAAAGGAGAACTCCATGGTTTGCAAACCCTATCGAGATGATATGGAATCTCTTTACCCAAAGGCCACCGTAAGTACCACATTTCATTAAACACATTTGATAGAGAGAAGAAGAAGATTGGGTTGAAATTTAGAAGCGTCTCCAATTCAACCAAAATTAGTATTTAAGTAAAATTGAACTAAGTACAAGTCCATAATTATAACATGATGAATTTTGATATATAATACTCCAATAGGATCCTATGGTAGGATCCTATGATAGAATATACATAATTAATCATCATGATATTATAGCCATTTTTATTATATTTTCACTATTATAAATTTAATTATCTAGATTTAATATCACAAAATAGATGTTTGGTGTTTTTTTTCATCATGTTTCAAGAGCATGACATTCAAGTAAACACTAAAGATTCACATATCTCCCATGAAATTTAAGTATATCAAAAGTGTATCAATGAAACCATCCATAGAATTAAAACAACCAAAAAGTAGAGAATTGAAAAACATGCCCAAATCTCCCTAAACATGTCATCTGCATGTTGTTTAACATGTCTAAGAAGACCACGACTTATCTTGCTTTAGCAACACTTTGTTGTGGCATGGAAACTATATTATAATTTATAATGTACATGTTTGTCAAAGTGTCAACTCAACTTTGACATAGACCAATATTTCAGGTTTTATTTATTTACTTCATTATTATTTTTTGTTATGGGTCCACACAACAAATATACAACAAACTAATGTGATTCATCTATTGAGTGTAGGCCATGTCTCAACCCTTAAAAGGACAAAATCCTCACATGGGGGCTTGGATGTATCCTTGGAGCCTCAATGTTTTAATTGCAAATCATAAAGGCACGACGGTAATGGAGACACACCTAGTGTCCTTACTTGCCACCATTAGCCTACACACAAAAGAGAGAAAGAAAGAGAGAGAGAAAAAAGAAGAAGAGCTAGAGAGCTCTCATCCATCCAACATAAAAACTTGA
The DNA here is from genome assembly GCA_964035585.1 of Polytrichum formosum. NCBI lineage: Eukaryota > Viridiplantae > Streptophyta > Polytrichopsida > Polytrichales > Polytrichaceae > Polytrichum > Polytrichum formosum. Next base: position 12,780,440 of record OZ037935.1, on the reverse strand, counting down.
CCTTCATAGGTTTGTGGGCGATTTGTGTCAAATGACTTCGATTACACTAATTTGGGGTCTTTTAAGCTAATTTTAGTTTCAATTGATTAAAAATAATAACATTAGTGATGTATATTAAATCATGGCTTTTATGTTGGATGAAATACGTTCATATGCAATAATCCCTCTCCCCACACACAAGTCTGTCCATGTGAGCATATCTGCAACTTTTTCTCACCCACACAAGACTGTAAGGGTGGGTTCACATGGGGTCCCAACTCCCAACTCCCACTCATGTTAGCAAGTCTCAACATGGAGGCACAGTCCCAACTTTTGAGCCTCAAGAAACCATTAAAATATGGTCAAATATCATTAAAATTGGATGTTGATTATTTAACGCCCAAATATCACGGGACTTCAGTTGAGAGTTGGGTTTGGCTTTTTGCTCAACCCAACTCTCAACACGAGTCCCAAGCTTCACCTTCAAAAGTGTTGCCATGTAGGCATCCATGTCATACTAGGGACTTAGGACTTGGGACTATGTGTGCAGTGGTAAGTCCCAACTTCCATGCTCTCAACAGCTAAGATTGCATGGATTGACCTCAAGTCACTTGGGACTTCGGATTTGGGGTCCCATGTGAACCAACTCTAACACACGCTTGGTGCCACCATATAAAGCCAAACACAAAAGTCGATATTTTTGGGGTTCACTGAAATACATTTACCAACAATGATGGTAGCATACTGGCAAAGAGGCTCTTCATTGAACATGCTTGCTTGGTCAAGAGTTGATGTTTATGTTGTGGGTTTTGATCCTTCCATATGTTTGTATATTAAGGCTTGCTCACCGTAACATTATTCAACTGAGTACCCATGTTGGGTGGGGCCGGGAATATGTCATGTAAGGTGCTAGAATTATACTTTATGGATGCTCGTCTACACAACATTCTTCAGCTTCAAAGGAGGGTTTGGTGGGACCAAGAATATGTTAGAAAAGATGCTCATACAATCCCATGGAGGTCCAAGGGATTTGAATTTTCAAGCTGAAAATTTGTTTTCACGATGAGGCATTCCATCAACAGTTGTCCATCTCCAAGGCAGCTAAAGGTTTAAGGATTGGGAATACCTAGTTTCATGCTTCTTCCTCCTGGTAGGAAGATTAGCAACCCAAATCCTTGGCTCGATTAAGGGGCGGGCCACCTCTAAACCGTTGATGTCCCCCCAATGCTTGCCTATGGCCAGGCCCACGCCACCATGGCAGCTCACCAACAATCTGCCTCAACTAAGACTTACTACCTACAACTACTAAGGTTAACTTACCTCTCTTTAGTAGTCGGATATTGAATGCTCCATTGAAGCCGATGTGACTCATCATTCCATGCTTAATGAGGCTTATAGTGGAAAATTCAACAACGTGGTTTAATGGATATTAATTCATAACTATTGCAAATTCCACCATATTGAAAGGCTGAAGTGTGACAATCATTGGGTTAGAATTACGCATATGACATGTGCCAATCCTTTGTGTTCTTTGAAGCTAATTAATCGGTTTAAGGATTAGATTTTTTCCTAATCGTCCCAATTCATCACTACACAAGGGATGTGAGTGTGTGATCTACATGGCCACCAACTAAAACTCTACACAACTAATTTCATCTTGAATGCATGCTCGCCTATGAATAGTTATTAACATTATTGGTGCCCACGCGTCGTCTTCCCAAAATTAATGACATAATAACTTCCCCCACACATTGAGAAGGACAAGTTAGTCCTTGTTAATATAAGAATCAAAATAACACTATGACCCCACACCGGAATGGCCAAAATACTACCAATATGTAGAGCCATCACTCACATCAATAATTTGCATACACAACCAAGTAAACCCAACAACGAACTTACAAACCCCGCACGAACTACAACAAGTCCTGAAGAAAACAACTAACACACACAGACACCTACCCCATCAAACCCACCCCCACACATTACAACGTTAAATTTTCCAATGCATGGAAAAATGCCTCCAAAACAAACCACCCCCTCCCAAGAACACCATTACAACACCCCTACCAACCAAATACAATCACATCCATCCTCTTAAATTTCATCCACAACAATGCATATACATGGACGGGTCATTTATCCCACCCTCCAAAAACTCCAAAGGCCAAATAGAGGGCAACATTGCATGATCAGGAGTATATAGCCCCAACAATAACACCCAACTATCAGAAAGACTACCAAGGTACCAAAATATCCTACGAGCAGAGCTTGTTGCAATACTCATCGCTATCAAAACCATACAAAACACCCAACTAGACACACACATATTTACAAACAACCTTAACAACATTTTCTTAATCAACAACCACATACAACATCCAACATCACAACATCACCACTCAGATAAACTACTCATAGCAGCCATTGTACATCAAATATATTGGACCCAACACACAATCCACATACACAAAGTACGCATACACTCATGCATTACTGGAAACGAAATAGCTGACACACTAGCCAATGAGGAGACACTTAAAGAAAAATCAACCACTACACCTCACATACACATAGCTCACCCTACCCCCTACTGGCTAGCAAGCTGCCCAACAACCACACATGACGGAACCATCCACAACCTTTGCACATTCATAACAAAAGAACATGGAAGCCGTGAAGTTGAATCAACCAAAAATAAATTCCCATACGTAGGCAAATGGTTATCAAATAGCCAAATAAACCAAAAACTCTACAACAATTTTTGGAAAAATGAAGCGTGACGGATGCCCAAATTACCCAAACTCTAAAATTCATATATGCCCAATACATGGGTAATCACATGAAAATATCTTTTGGCCCCTCAGACACCAAAATCCCAACTACACATTGTGCCATAACAACAGCAGAGACACATGGCCCCACCTCTTATCAACATGCGAAAACCCATATCTAAAGGGCTTACGAATTGCACAACACAACAAAACGGTACACCTCATTACCCATACATTACAAGCCAACAAAAACACATGGTTCTTGTAGTAAAACTTTCTTTTATTTTCTGGTTAAATATGAAATGTAGTGTGAATGGGGCTTAGATGAACCAAAGCATTGAATTTTAGTTAGTGTAAATAGGCCATAATCTCGCAAAACCAGAAAATAGGGCTAGGTAGGACGATAGCCTGATAGCAACAAATACATTGATTGAGATTTGCAAGTTGATGGGCAGGCTATATAAGGCAAGGTTTTTTTAGAAACAAAGGGCTGATTTTTTACTTTGAATTCATGCCGAGACTCTGTCGGATTTTTCAACTTTTTAATCTTATGACTATTAACCTTTTGTGAGTTGCAGCAATTGTGTGAGTTTGTGTTGTTTGTCAATTGTTTGTGGTAATCTACAGTTGGAATTGGAATCCAAGGGGCTTGTATTGGGTGTCCATAGCCATTTGCAATCAACTTACTGCATTTGTAATTGCAATCTTATTGTGGAATTTATTGGGTGTGATTCCCTAGTTGTAAGTATGTTGTCAGAGCATTAATCTCTAGAACTAAGCAAACTGATTGTATACTAGAGTAAGTTCGGACAATAGTCTGACATAACATTATTCAGATCCATAGCAATGTTTTGTGGGACTGACAGTATTCTGCGGAATATTCCCTAATATTTCCCACATTCAGATTGAATGTGGGAAATATTAGGGAATATTCCACATAATACTGTTAGTCCCACAAAACACTGCTATGGATCTGAATAATGTTATGGATGGAGGATGTTGGTACTTAGAATTGTAGTCGGAAGGCTATGGCTAATTGCAGAATTAACAAGTATGATATAGCTTGACAATCAGACCTCATTCCAATTAATCTGTTGAATAATGAAAGCAGTCCTGGGGAAAGGGGTCCTTGTCTTGAGATTGAAATGGAATTGTCACCTAATATGTAACCAAGTCAGGGCCGGGTTACTTTGAGAAATTAAACATGATTACTCAATTGTGACTGAATTTAATGTCTTCCTGGATAATTCAGGAATGTTGGAAATTCGGAGTTGAGGGTACGTGCAATTCTAGTATGATTGAGTCACGTACTTAAGTTATTTTTCTATTTGTGAAAGTATTGAATGACCATGGTCTGGTAGATATTTGGTGGGGAAGCTATTATGGTATACATCTGATTCTATAATCGGATTTTGTAAATTACATGCACTACAAGTCCCTTCAAATTTAAATTTCTCAAATATAATGCGAGTGCGGCCGCCGGTAAGTGGACATATTAAGTGGACATGCAATTGCCTAATATTATCCATACCTAAATTTGATCCATGTTGATATTATTGGATTATACATTTTAGTAGGTAATTTTTGGTGTGCATATTAAAGTACGAATTAAAATGTGAGAATGACGAGGAGAGATTCCTCGGAGAATATGTTGAAGTTGATTGTTAAAGTATTGATGTGGAGAATCATAATCTTATTGTTGATGAACGGTTGTGTTTCGAATTGCACTAACCTTTCAGGAAGTGCGAAAGGGTAAATGAGTAAGACAATTGTCTGATAAGGATAGGAAGCGGTTTGGAGGTTGCCGAAAATATTCGACGGACCATAGCCTGGTGCGTAGTGATTTTATATTAAAGGAACAGGGAGAGAGGAGAATTAATTAAAATTGAGCAATCATAACTCGACAATAATATGAGGATTTGCTAATACTCAATCTGGTCTACAACATTGGGAAATTGAGACTGAATAAATTGAGATAAGAGAAAGCTGTAGTTGGCAATATGAATATAAGCAATTTAGAGTCAATTAAGTAAATACTCATGTGAGACTAGATTGAATTGCAGGTGTGACATGGTCTATGATCATAACTAAGAGAATTACATTTACCTTGGCCAAGACCAGGTAAGAGACCATGGTCGGATTGTAGAATTAAAATCATATTTAATTAAAAAAAGATGGAAAATCTTGTAAGGACACCATCATGGACATTTTTTAAAATTACATTAAAAAGATTTAATTAATACAAGATCATTGACCACACCAAAGTGCCCTTGGCTTTGGTGTCGAGACAAAAATGGGTTACTTATGCAAGACCATTGACTATGGTTGTGCCTATGCTAGTGCACCGCACTTGGTCCAATTAAAACGAACTCACTGCCAGACTATTGCCTGGGAAATTAGAGTGAGGTGAGTGACAGTCACGTTGCATGTACTGACAGGGAGAGGTTTTTAGAGTTTTTATCCCTTACCCATAATCCAATTGTCAGTCTAAACCCTAAATAAAGTGAAATAACCTTGTGTTTTCCTTAGCAAAACTTATCTGAGACACCTAGATGTTATACAAGTCACCTTTTAAGTCTTCCATGAGTGTTTCCCTGGGTTTGTTTGTAACCAAAACCTAGACTACAGTTCTTCACACTGACCAATGCATGCAATCTTAACAACAAACCACCAGACCAAACAATTTCAGAGTGGCTTCTTAAATGCACATGCCCACAAACAACATGTCAATGCCAAGCCAAATTAAGACTAGACATTTTATGCATAATCGGAGTCCCAAACCAAACACCAACACCTATATCACCCTTTCCCACACACACGGTCCAATTCATTGAATTCACATATTGCCACGACAAATTCCCCGAACAAACCCTCACGCACAAGCACACCAAATACGACCCACTAATTAACATTATACAAAATAATGGATGGAAAACCACCCCCCTCATTATCATCACAACCGGAGTAAGAGGAGTTATACATGAACACTTGTCACCAAAAATCCTCCACCCTTCGATTTCGTCCTAGCCCGAGTGGAAAAGTTTATAATGACATGTAGAGACTTCTCTCTTTGTGACCCAATATATAATTCCAATCTACCCTTGGAATATACACAACTTGATTAACACCACACTATGTAGTTTTACATTCCTTAATGTCGGGCAAGGTTATATTCTTAGCCTTTTCTAATGTCCACCCGGCCGCTTTAGCCACGCATGCCTTCAAAGATATCCCTCTTGTGAATCGAGTCCTTGCCGTCGACTCCACACTACTACATGAGTTCTCGCTTATTGATTCCGTGCTATCACATGTCATCGTGGTTGATTCCGTATTGGTACATGACACTTCGCTTGTGGATTCCATGAGCACATAGGCTTTAAATACAAATATTAAAAAATACTTATATACTTATCATTGCCCTTCCTTCTCTAAGTTCTTCTTGATGTAAATCTCTATCAATGTCTTCCTACTAAACTTCAGAATAGTATAACTCCCACCCAACTTATGTTCTTCAAGTGAAATTTTGTACACTTATTAAGTACCTTATCAAAAATCTCCACACCAAATTTTGGCACAAATAGAGTTCATATGCAAAAGTTATGCATGAAATTCTAACTCTAACTACTTAGTATGAATGCTGTGATAAAGCATCCGGTCATTAAAACTCTAATAACTTCCAACTCCTACGTCCAATCAATCTAAAATTTTGACACAAGATAGATATATGAGTTCAGAAAGTAGTGTCAAATTGTGGTATCCATATCTATAATCCTCTAAGAGATACATATTTTCAAACATTGCTGCTTTGTTCCTAGACACCCTCCCCTTCAACTTTTAATAACTCTTTCATCCCAATGACTGAAGCTCTCAAATTTTTACCACAACTCCCATACTTTATAATAAACAATCCCTCAAATTTTCATACCCATTGAACACTCTGATCATCCATAATTGACAAATCTCTCACTATAAAGTTCTGCTCAAGTTCATAACTAATAAAACACTACAAGTAATGCACCTAGTACAATCTAGTCACTCTAAATGCCACAAGTTTAAACAAGTTTGAACTCTCTCACTTCAATATGAATCTCAATGCAACAAGTTGAAGTTTACAATCAAACTCCAAATTCCTTAAACCCAATCTACTTCTAACAAGAGGTCAATCCCTCTTCAAGGCTAAATAGCCTTGGCTCTTCACCTAAGAACTAAGCATACACATGTGCTCCTATCTTGCTTCCCACACACCCACACTTATAACCCGTGGGGTGCTTAAGGAGCACGAAGGAAAGAAAGGATGAGTGAGGGAAGAATGAGGGATTATATAGTGAGTTGAGAGGGAGAGAGGGCATGAGGTAAGGATAGGGTGAGAGGATTAGAGCCTCCAATCACAACCCCTTAACCTTCTCCTTCTAAGTAGGGACTCATCCCATCTACAAGGCTCTCGATAAGCCTTCGAAATATCCTCCTACTTTGTAGGCTCTCATCTAATCTCCTAAGCCTTCCTCCCTCAAATGATCAACAAAGATCCTAATTCAAACATTTAACTAACCTTGGCTTTCTACCTACCACACTTTACCAAGGTATGTCCTCATACTACTTAAATCCACTCCACACAAGCCTAATGCTTCAAACTTAGCTTTCTTCAAGCTTCACTATTTTTATATTTTTGTGAATAATCATAAATCAACAAAATACCACTTGTAATGTTTTACAAGTGTTAACAACACATGTGAGCATTAATTTGGGCTCACAACACTCCATAAATAAACTTGCCAACCTAAAAATCTTAAAATCCAACATTAAAACCCTCATGAAAAAATACATCAAAATGCCATCAAATACCTCACATATCTAGTCCTAAACAAAAGAAAATTAGACAATAAACAAGCCCTCGTCCCCCCACCCTAATGGAATGAGATAACTAGTACACCACCAGATCCCACCTCCCAAAGGAGGCATAACACCTTATGTTCAATCATAGAACACCGTGATCAGCATAAGGCCAATGGGCTCACATTCATGCTGGTACTTAGATACGGGCGTATTTCATTCTTTCTTTTTGTGTGGTGTGTCTACTCACATTTTGTCAATGCTCTCTCTAACAAGGCCCGTGACATGAGAATAATTTTGATCTATGTCGGCTAATATTGTGAGTGAAAACATAATGCCGATGTCTCCCATGGTCTCCTTCATTTTTTGTTTGTGTTTTGCATTCCACCAAGCAAGCAATCACCCATTGCAGGGCATTCCCCGCCCCAAAGGCCACTGCATAGTAGCAAAACAATCAATTTTTCAAGTTTGGCGGCAATTTTGCCATTGAGTGAGTTTTTCCCCAATCCATTTTCCGGCCACAATGTTTTTTTTTTGTGTGTGTGTGTGTGTGTGTGATTTACTATTTTGTGATTGCCAGAGTTTAAAACCACCACCCAAGTTTAGGGGATTTAGTGCATGTTAATAAAGGGTAGCATTCTAGTTCAACTCTCTTGGATTCGGCATGCACTATAATCCATAATTTAGTGACTACACATTGGCGAATCTTGTGCCAAGGTCAACCTATTGGTTAAGAGACATTTTGTAGAAAATTTAACAATATGTACTTCCCAACTCTGATTGATATATGTTGGTTATGCACTTCAGTCTATTCAACTAATAGGTATATATTACAACTAGAAAAACAAAAACCACGCACACACACATGCCCTAAAGTTCACGTCAATACTGTTTTGCTTTCCTTGAAATCGTTATGGATGACCATGTTGCTTTGCTTTCATCCTTCCATAATTGCATGTGCGGGGTGGGGGGGGTGGGGGGATCAAATTTCTTAATCTTGACCTACCTTGTCATTGCTATTTGGTGAGTTCAGGGGTGTGGACTTCACTCCATTTTTAATGTTGAATGCAAAGATATGTGATTATTTAACTTTATATCTTATTGTGTTTTACTGACCTTTGTTGGTTCAATTGAGCCTATTTCTAACAATGTTTCAGCCAATGGTGGGCCGATGAGCCAAACATGGTATTCATCTTATGTTTAGGGTTTGGGGGGGGGTGTTGTGCCAGTGGGTTGTGCTACATGGCTCAATGGCTAATTTGGTGATGCTTGGGTGTACTTCTCATTATTAATTCTCGGTCTCAACGTTTGAACTTGTTCATTTCAAAGTCATTGTGTGTGTCTTTGAAAAAACCACGTATTGAAAATGTTTTAATATGTGTGTGTGGGGGGGGGGGTTGCAATGCTAAATTTGGTAGCTTGGCAATTTCTATATTCCACGGAAATGCCTCCGTCCCCCCACAACATGGGTTCTCTTTGAAGCCATCACCCATGTTCGCCACCTCCATGCGTGGAAGAGTTGGGTCCCCTGCCACCTTGGAGATGAACATTGACTTTCACGTATGGGCACCTCGCATGAAAACAAGGCCACTGGTGCTTGATGTTATGTTGTTGCATTCACCTAGTACTTAGTTTGATCCATGCAGTTCACCATTTTTGTGACCCTCCATAAATTATGGACTTGGAGTCCGAGCCTATAGGGTGCTATGTTGACGATGTAGAGTTGGCACCCCCTAGGTCCCCACTCGTTTAGTGCCCCATTGGGCTCGGTTCTCTTGTGTATTTGACGCCATTTGATACAAAGGTATCTTAACCCTAGAATAAGGATTACTATTATAATATGGGATTGCGCCATCCTTGATAGCGTGTAGTTTGCATACATAATGTATTAATCCCTTACTTGAATTCTTAAGAACTTAATTGGTGCCACTAATTGGACCCATAAATTCCATATATTCCAAAGGGAAATTCAAAATCTCAATATATCATGGCTTCATCAAGTCAATATACCATGGCTTCATACATGTTCTCCAATGCCCTTCACATTGCCCTTGGGTGTTGATGGATTTGTTGTAGTTTCAAAGGACTTGTTAGGGTTAAGGTTTAAAGTTTTTTCCAATTAGGTACAATGTATGTCAAACAAGAGTTGCATGCAAATAGTGGAGAGGTTTCAAAAACACTATTGATTCAAAAAACTAGGCGTGTTGATGGTTTGTCTTGGACATTGGGTCCCGGTACATATAGGGTCATTGGTGTTTTCAATTCCCAAATGCAAGCATCAACAATTACTCTCACTAATAAGTCTGGCACATCCACAATTCACATCCCAAGTTCTCCACTGTTAAATTGGAGCCCAATGATGACAATATCCTTGTGTTCTCGGGTTCAAAGGATGATGTTTGTCCAATGGTGGATCTCTCTAATACATTGTTGTTTCCTTTTGGAAGTGTCCAAAGCAAGTCTTGATACCAAGGGTTCTCCCCACATCCCTCAGTATATAAAATGGGCATCATAACATCCACCTAGTCACCCTGGTTCTATTGCCTCTGGATTGAACATCGTGGATCTGTTGAAACAAACAAAGTGTAGGAAATGTTCTAAGTATGATTTTGCATCAATAGATTTTGATAGTATGGATGTGTGTGAGGTATGCGCCTTGATTCTATTGCCTCTGGATTGGACATTGTGGATGCGTTGAAACTAACAAAGTGTAGGAAATGTTCTAAGTACGATTTTGCATCAATAGATTTTGATAGTATCGATGTGCATGAGGTGAAGTACCTACCATCTTCTTTTGACGATGATGTAATATTATTTGTTTTGCCCCCCTTGCCACTTGGAGTTCCTTTCCCATATAGATGTGGCATGGCTGGGATGAACAAAATCTATGATGGCCACACTTGGTATATGACAAAAACAACCAATATCCAAAATGAATATGGGTTGTCATTCAAGCGTTCAACATGTGCAAGTCATTTGCAATGCCCAAACAACTTATGCAATTATCTCCTCTGTAATGAAGGTAATCAAAATAACACTAAGCAGACATGATCCACTCCAATCCTTTTGTGTGTGGAGTAGTGGCCTTAGAAAAATCTTCGTTGGAATGTAAGGTATGTCACTCCACCCCGGTGTGCCTAGCTCCATGCTTTACATATATAGTGTATGCCCATTCCATTCATTTGGGAATGGCTCAGGCTTGCATACGTTTGGGTGTACATAACCACCATGTTTGGAATGGCACGTGTCGTGAGACATTGGATATCGTGTACCAATGTGTAGCAAGCGAGGTGATGAACACTCAATCATCAAAACTTTGCTATTGTGACGGACAATAAGTAAACAATTTATGTTTAATTACCTACTCAAGTCCCCTACAAATGGTGAAGGATATCATCTAGAAAGTTCATCCTTAGAGATGGTTATGGACAAATTCACAACCCTTGCATCCCCCAATTGTCGTACCTTCATTCCATGTTCAAAATGTTTTGTTCATAGTGGAATGGGCACTATGAATAACATTATGGCTTTGACAGACCACTACGAGTTCAATTTTGTCCATGGTAGTTGATTCTTGTAATAGGAATTTTTTGTGTGTTTTTCATTCAATGAGAAATAAAGTGTGAAAAGGGGTTGAAGTACTTGTTATTTAAATTGCCATGTGCTACATGCGGGCTATAGTCTAGGAAATAGAAAAAGTCAGTATTGGGAGGGCGAGAGCCTGATATGAGGAGTTGCATCTCTCAGAAGAATGGATATAAAGACTCTAGGAGGGTCTGTAAGGGGGAGAGAGAATTGATATAAGGACAATAGAATTGGGAGAGTTTGCGGATCAGTGATTGATCCGAGGTCGAAGTGAAAATAATCCGAGACCATAAGCTATTTTCTGTAATCAGTATGTCTAGGAGTGGATCCCGGGACCATTGTTTGCTCAAGAAACTAATACCAAAATTCTTAACTTCTTCGCATCCACATTTGAGTCAATTGTCTGTGATAATATCTCTACTGAAGTTGGATGTGAATTGGCCATAGTCTGAGAATATTAGATGTGCTAATGTCTGATTGCATGTGCTTTTTGTTTGATTATGCACATACCTAACTTAAAGGATGAAGGTCAGGCTATACACTTGTGTTGAGAACTTTACCATTATGTGCCAGTATGTACGTGGAATTTATTCACCGCCAATTTGAGTGAAGAACCTATCCTCAGAAGAGAGGATAAGTTCGATGCACGATGTTGAGAGTCTGAGATAGATTACGATGTTGAACAATAACAAAAGTTAATAGTCTGGTAAATGAGCGAAACCATGGAGCCAGGAAGAGACAATGATCCTGAAAGATTAAGTCTGGAAAGTATCAGAGTATATTGGTGAGATTATTGACTGAGGAGAGATTTAGCATATTAGTGCTTTGATTGTGTCAATCATGAGAGATAGAGGAAACAAGTACAAGGGATTCTCGGGGGGGACACTTCACTATACTTTGTGTGAACACGTGCGTTAAAGGGGTATTTAATGTAGGGGTATTATGTCTAGATGTTAGATTTGAACACACCGTTTAATTATATAATTCCCTAATATGGTGTATTATTATGATGCCTTACTATAGTTATAACTCACATAAGATTTTTTTTTTCAACCCTATGTTCATTATAAAAAATTAGCTCACCCTAATTTGTGTTTAAGGATTGCCTATGTTCATTACAAAATTCATTTGACATGCAATGAGAACTAGCATGAACAAGTATCACCACAAATCAATAACAATGCAAACAATCATCACCACCATGAGAATCAATGAACTATGAACTTGAATTACTAGCATGAACTACAACAATGTTTGTGTTTAGAAACACAAGTCTGTGCACTGTAGTCACAAGCAGACCAACAAATTGAGAACTTTAGGGTCCAAGGTTTAGGGTGAACGAAGTTGGCTGCAATCTATTGCTGAGAAAACATAGTCTAAACAACATTGTTGTTTTCCAAAATCAACACTTTAGTCTGTTGCACACAAGTGGAAGGAAGAACTTCAGAAACAAACTATCATTCTATCAAAATCCCTATGCTATATTATATCTAAAATCTTGATAAATTTCAATACTTAGTATACCCCAATATTATTTATAATATGGATTTTCAATTTAAATAGTCCATAGTTATATCCAATAATTTTCTAAATTTTATTGCTCATGAATAAAACACACCCTATATTTTAACGCACCATGTTTACTAATTTTCCTAAGTGTCCCCCCGAGAGGGGATTCCTTCGTAGCCTATAGTGATTAAATCCCCAATATTGCCAATTGATTCGTCTAAGAATGACATCAGATTGAGAGTCCCTGAGTTAATCAAACTTGGATTCTTCATCATTACGGAGGACACAATTGACATGTAATTGAGAGATGATGCGAACTATTACCATGTGAATTTGACACACTTTTGTTATCAGTGTTATATATATGGTGTAAACAGCGCAGGCTATGGACCGCTCCATCATAAACGACAGGAAGAAGGAGGCGAAAGGTCAATAGCCTAAGGAGATTGTGAAAGGTCAAGAGAGACCATGATCTTGTGAGTAGTTCTGAGGAACTCAAGAATTGGAAGATGCCATAATTACGTAAGCTTTAACCTGAGCAAAGACCTCTAATCCTAGATGATCACGGTGTAAAGACAATGATCAGACCATATCATTAATATCATTTTAATCAAGGAAGACATGCAATCTTGGAAGGATGACTGCACGGACATTTCAAGTTACACTAAAGGGAATTAATTAATGAAAAACTATTGACTACACCAAAGTGCCCTTGGCTTTGGTAAAGAGACTAAAGTGGGTTACTCTATGCAAGACAATTGACTATGGTTGTGCCTATGCTTGAGCACCACACTTGGTCCAATTAAAATAAACTCACCGCCAGACTATTGCCTGGGTAATTAGAGTGAGGTGAGCCACTGTCACAATTGCATGTACTGATATGGAATGATATCTAAACTTTTCTCCCTCACCCCTAATCCAATTCTTAATCTGAACCCGAAATAAGGTGAAATAACCTTATGATTTCCCTAATAAACCTTATATGAGACACCTAGATGATAGATAGGTCACTTTTTAAGTCTTCCTTGAGTGTTTCCCTGGGTTTTGTTTGTAGCCAAAAACTAAACTACAATTCCCTAGCCAATCAAAAGACAAAGTGTTTGTCTTCAAGATGTCATTGGATATTCCAACCAGCGGGGTGGAGTTTTTAGAGCGGATGTAGGCTGGAGGGGACATAGAGAAATTTTGGATCATGTTCCATCATGTTGAGCGTTTGAAGAATTGGACGACAACGCCTAGACAAATTGGAACGTTGTGAGGAAGATTTATGGTAATGGGGATCCAACTATGCCAATTGAGGATTGTGAGCGTACTTGCCTTTTCCATTGGTCTACAAACCTTGACAAGATCACATAGAAGTTTATCAACACATCTTTGTAATTTCAACACAAGCATATTTGCAAGGACTACAAGGATGTCATTACAATGGAGGATGCTAAAACTAAATACCTAGTCATTCGTTCATGATGGTTTTCTTTTAAAGGGGTTGTTGGGTCTGGCTAGATTTTTGGCAACTTCATTATAGGCAATGGGGTGGTCATATGTTACTTGTAAGTAAATATTATTTTCTCTTGAGTCATGCATGGCTTTTATCAATTGGTTCTTTGACAAGTGTTGTAATCATTATGCTTTTGACATATGTATTGTTAAATATGCACATGACATGGTTGTAGACCAACATGTGGAAATGCCAACCTACAATTTTTCAAAGACGGTCCACAACAAAAACGACTTTAGTAGTTTGCGAACAAGATGACATGTCTTCATGAAGCAACCGTAGATGATTTGATTAGAACATTCATGCAGTTTGCTAATTACAGGTCCTGGTTGAAAAGTGGACCAACCGGTAAAGGTCCATACCATTATTATTTGAAATTCAAGGTTGCTACAAAGTGCAATGGCCCAAAAAAATTGGCGAATGCCATGAAGTCATTTCCTTGGGCAACAAACTTAACACATGAGATTGTGCTCTTGAGGGTTCCAAGTTGTTTGAATCCACAAAACATAAACTCGACTTACCACATGGTGTGGAATGTGATTTGCATCAACCCGACAAAATGAACTACTCTGTTCCTTGCCCTAACACCAGGGCATATAAGACATGCATAGAGGAGTCATTGAATTATCCATATCATGTTGTGGCTCATACCACATTAGTATTGGGGATTGAGTGCCTTGCTTCACAATGGCACATTGCAAGATTGCCACCCAACTATGACAAAAGATGTTGGGCAATGGAGGCCAACACATGGACTTTGTGCAATGCCAAGTCAAAACCATCAAACATGGCAACCCTGCTCCAACATACATAGGGATGAAAAAGAAGTTCCGTTCCACCAACAATGTGGAGTATTGGTTTTGCCTTGACGACATCAATCATTGCGTGGGTGGCACCAAAAATAAATATATACTACATTGGCCTATAGTACCCAACATGTGGCCGATGAAGATAGGAACCAGTTGGTCCGAGATGACCCTAAACTACCGGATGATGGTGGAGGGATACCCAAATCTCAAGGAAGAGGTTGGCGGTTCGAATCCCGGCTGTGAAATCTCCTCTCTACCTGACGGAAAATTTGCCAGGTGGTCAACTGCCTCCTGTGCTTTGGCGTTGGCCTGTCGGTCTTCTGTCTCAAAAAAAAAGAAAAAAGATAGGAACCAGTCTTTCTTGAGGATGGTGGGTTTCAATTGCAACAAAGAGAGGTTCCTTCACCACGGCGCATGTTTTTGGCAATTGTGATACTCCCCATCCCCATGCCACATTTTCATGCCCCATCCAACCTCCAAATTCTCGAAAACAATGCATTGGAATCCAACAACGCCAACAACATATCACAAAACCAAGTGGGAGAGCCTTGGGCTCATGGATGGGTGCTATGTTGTTGGAGTTGTTGCTCAGGGAGGTCACTTCCTCTTATATTTTGTAACCACGTGCGCTAACTAGGTTTTGTTTGGGGGCTATTTACCTAGTAATTTTGATTTAAGAGACGCTTTTAGTAGGAAAAAAAACTACTTGGTCTTAATTTCCAGCACCCTATAGGTAATTCTAAGTCTAAATGTAGCCTAATCTTGGCACGCTATAGTACTTATAAAACTTAGGCATTTGCTCATATGGACATTAAAGGTTTTAGGGCAAGTGTTTGTCATGGACATATGCAATGTACATGAGCATATTTGAACCAACTAGAAAGCAACATAAAACAAACGAGCATAGCAATCGAGTAACCATTCAAATCACAAAAATTAAAAAAATCACAGCATAACCAAAAAAACTAGTGCCTCAAAATGCATTACAACTATGGTGAGTGTTCTAAATTGCCACCTCACATCATCATCCAAGTCTCCCACTTGGCATGATGATTCTTTTATATTTTAAGAAGAGATAGGCGCAAGTCCCATTGTTCCCATTATCAAAATTCCAAGTTCGTTGGAATGCACCCTGGGGCAAGAAAGCGTTAAAGATGTCAACATGCTCATGACTTATTCTATTTACCATCACCTTCTACCTCAGGTTCAATCCATGCATCGGTTGCATGAGTGAAAGACATTTACCAAATATTGTGGGTTTCTATAATTTTCTTAAACCTTGAAATTTGGTAGCATGTATAAATTTTTGAATCTTTGATTGGAAGATATTGTAATAAGAAAAGATGCATCTAAACAATGTGGGGATAACTTGCAGCAAAAATAATTCATATGTATCATAAGAGAGAGGTATTGTTTTTTCTCAGTGTGTGCATTCAAAAAGGCTATCAAGAATGTTGAAGTAAAGGTTGATACACAAAAGGAGGCCCCATGGTTTACAAAACAAATTGACAATAGATATGTTAGTTTCATCCAATTCACACTTTTATCCATTTTTGTCACATGGTAATAGTTCTCAACAACTACCTTGTCCATTCTTGTTGGGGTTTGCATTTGGGTTTTAGGTTTTTATAAACTGGAGGCTCATAGAGCACTCACGGGCTCCCTTGAGTTTTGTTCTTTGGATTGTGGTTGAGTTATTGTGTTATTTTCTTTGTTTGCTTGATGCAATCAACATGTTACATGCTATTGATGAAAAGATTTCAATGACTTTCTTATTGGAAAGTGAAAATGGATTTTATATGTAATAAATTCTTATTTCATTAAAGATTTAATATTTTGTATGTGTGTAGTCCAACTTTTTGACTTTTATTGTGATTAAGCTAATTAGAGAGGAAAAACTAGAACTTTATGAGATCATAACTTTATATTAATGATTAGTAAGAGCAGATGAGAGATGAGATAGGAAAGTGATGATAGTAACTGGGAAAGATCAAGTTCAGACTATAGGTGATAGGTGTGGGCCATAGTCAAGTACATATCTGGCTATGGACAATTGCGAAGGGTCAAAAACAGTTACTCTTGGGAAGGGCTATAGTCTGAGGGAGGCCGATGGTCAAGTGTGTGGAGTAATTTTCAAGATATAGGATTCAAGAGAAAGAGAGTGAGAGAGCCAACCCTCTCGGGAAGAGAGTGGTGATCCTTATGTACTTAAGTGAGAGGGTGTGAAATCCTCATTTTTTGTGTGGAAGTAAAGGCTCTCTTTTGGTGAAATCATTGTGTAAGTTGATTTGTGTGTGAGTGTGTGCCTTAGGTCCTGATCCTTGCGAAAGGGTGAGGAGAAACTCTTCGACATCATGACATGTTTAAAACTGTGAGTGATGTCCATTCAAGAATGAGGTGAAAATGCGTGTGTATGATGGTGGAGTAGAAACTGGAATCCTTGAATCATGTGAAGGGAGGGGAGAAACTTTATTAATGACATGAGAAAAATAACTTTCAACATAAGTCTTAATTGATGAACAGTGGAATGATAGGATAATGAAGTATGGTGTGACAAATTGGAGACCATAGTCTGAGTTACCCAAAGTGAAGATACAAAAACTAAGTCCCACTAGATTCAATAAGTGTAGGAGACAAAAAGTGCGGATAAGCACAACATTCTTGAGAAAAGAATGATTAGTAAAAAATTTATGTAGTGGGGTGTGAAACCCGGTGCTATGAATAAGTAGCATTCACAAAAGTCTTGTGTAATTACTATGTGGGTTCTGTGCATGAGCGAATTACCTCTTGAGGGGGAAGGTTCTTGTGTATTGAAAGAATTCATAGTGCATGGTTGTTAAATTATAATGCAAACTTATGATTCCATGAGGAATTTATTAAGGGAGTGATGTTAGTTGCCACCACCTTGTAGGGAGTGTAGCTAATTTCACAACATCGTTGGGTGTGAAGCCCCCAGGTGAAACTAAGTAGATTTTATGGTTTCCTTGGAAATCAACATTACCCAAAATTTCATGAGGGGATGATTTAAATATCTAAGGCTTAATCTCTTATCACCTTACCTTGTGAAGTTCGAATCCATGGGTTAACTTGGCCAAGGGAAGAAGAATTTAGCACGTCCCTAGATTCAATTTAACGTGGTGAAGAATACGAGTAGGGAGAGTGATGCAGGTAAAGGAGTGACAAGAGGATGCCTTAGTAGGAAGCGAAGGAAAAATGAACGAGAGAATTCCAACAGTCACCACCAGAAAGAGAACCATTGTGGGTGTGCAGGGCTCAATTATCCCATGTCGTTTGGGGAAGGGGCCAGAGGCAAGCTTAAAAGGTGGATCCTCCCCCTTGGCTTATGAGTGCACTTGGATTGTGACTTGGTATTCAAACTATGGCATGCCCCACTATGGTTACTTGTGATTGGTTACTGCTACTTGGAACTTGGAACTTGTGAATGGTTACTAGTTACTCAAACTATGGAATCGGATACTTAGTCTCGGGTGAACGGTACGTACGCTCCTTTGCTTAGGTTACGGTTTGATTAGCTGCTGGTAGACTCGTTCTTGTCACTTGTAACTAGAATTTTGCAAATTACAACAATTAAGTTTAATGCATTAAGTAAAATGTTGGTTTGTTAATTTACAAGAAATGAAAGGAGATTGAAGATGAAGTTATTAATTTCAATTAATCAATTCGAGATCAAGAGTGAACGAATTGGAAGATGTTATAGGTGATCATACTAATATGCGGTTTGGCCTATAGCCCTTGGTTTTGTTATTGGCTACTCAACAGACTATGGTTGAGCCGTGACTCCTTACATTGCAAAATCATAGTAAGAGAGATGTACTGCCGAGTGTTGGTTGTGAGGGAGAGACTAAGCAATTGTATGCACTGCACTGAGTGACCCTAATAACCTATCCTTTGACTTAATAAGTCCCAATATTTACTTAAAAGATTGTTTCCCTTGGGATTGCCGTTATGATTTAAGTTCTAAAGTCATTGTGATCTATCAATTAACCTAATAGTGACACCTAGATGTAAAATCTGACACTTATTTAGTTTTCCCTGTGTGGTTTTCTTAATTGGAAGCCAAACCAAAAACCTATCTACAATATGTAGTGAAAGCATTTATTACATTACATTGACAAGTTTAGTCTAAGTACATGAGTCCATTTTCTAGCATGCCGTTAGTACATACACATTTGTTTTTCTCTATAAACTTCTCATGTATAGGGGGTTTATTTTCATAGCGACCCACGCACGTCATTTAGGTTTCGTATGAAGAGTCCACCCCCCGAGGACGTACAAAGGAACTTAGATTTTTATTCAATGTGCCAATCAAAGCATCATGTGACCAAAACACGTTTGTCTTCTCACATGGGCAAGACCATGTAAAGTGGTCATTAGGTACAATAAGTCAAGCTCTTGTTCATTTGGTTGAGAGAAAGATTTCATTGTGTCCAATCCAATTTTTGTTTACAATTAGACTTATAAGGTCCATGTCATTCTCTAGATGAGAAACCTAATGGGCAAAGAACTCTAATATTTATTGATGTTTAGAAGATTCTTGGGTTCCCACCTCTTTGAGGTAGGTCTAATGTGGTTCCAAGATATTGTTACATGAAAACTAGGTTTTACGTAAATACAAACTTAAGCATGGATTATAGACATATTGAGAATGTATACATGTATTTCTATCAACAGACTCTATGAAAGAAATGACAAGTTTTGATCTTGGATGTGGAGTGCAGCAGCTTGTTGTAGTACATTTTGGTTGCATGCATTTCGTGTTATTCTTGAAAAATACACACATAAAGTGGTTCTTCGACCACAATCATGATTATCCAAGTATGTATATTTAAGAAATTGATCATACATAACATTATTTAGACCCACGACAGTGTTCTCTGGGACTGACAATATTCCATGGAATATTCCTGGAATTTTTCACATTCAGTCTGAATGTGAAAAAATCCAAGAATATTCCCTAGAATACTGTCAGTCCTAGAGAACAATGTCGTGGGTCTGAATAATGTTATGTATTCTTTAGTCTCTTTACCTAGGTTAATTTATCTTGTCTCATGCATGTCTTGACAACACAGTAAAATACTCACAATCTATTGTTAGGTAAGTCTTGTGTCCAAATTCACTTAATCCTAGTTAAGAACACACATGGAGGAGGGACCGGAAAGCCATAGAAGACAGTGAATTTATTTATGGCTTCTTGTTTTTCCATGTTGTTATGTACATACCCCTTTGGTAAGATGACTTCACAAAAGTGCAAAATCAATTTCATGAAGGTGCCAAGCTACAGTAGTTCATGAACCTTCTAACCAATATTACCACAGTTTAGTCTTGTGTCCAAATTCACTCAATCTTAGTTAAGAACACACATGGAGGAGAAAATGGAAAGCCATAGAAGAGAGTGAATCTATTTATGACTTCTTGTTTTCCCATGTTGTTACATACATACTCCGTTGGTAAAGTGCCTTCACAAAATTGCAAACTCAATTTCATGAAGGTGCCAAGCTAGTTCATGAACCTTCCAACCAATGTTACTAGAGTTAAGTCTTGTGTCCAAATTCACTTAATCCCAGTTAAGAACACACGTGGAGGAGGAACCGGAAAGGCATAGAAGAGAGTGAATCTATTTATGACTTCTTGTTTTTTCCATGTTGTTATGTATATACTCCTTTGGTAAGATGACCATAACATTATTCAAATCCATATCAGCGTTCTATAGGACTGGCAGTATTATGTGGAATATTCCATGATATTTCCCACATTCAGTTTGAATGTGGGAATATCAGGGAATATTCCACATAATACTGCAAGTCCCACAGAACGCTGATATGGATCTGAATAATGTTATGACTTCACAAAAGTGCACACTCTATTTCATGAACGTCCAAGCTAGTTCATGAACCTTCCAACCAATGTTACCATAGTGTTCTACCAATTTCAAGAACATTCTAGAATTAGTTCGTTATTATTCTAAACCGACTTGACATGTGGCACACCTCAATTTCATGACAATGGACGTTTACCTCTGACAACTTCATGAATCTTTCAATCCAATTTCATAAATCTTTTTGCACTCTGTGGTTTTTGTATTCTCAACTTCTCAACTTCTTGTTTCTTTGTTTCACATTCTTTGCCTTCTCGTTGTTCATTGGTTCCTCTTTGTTTTTGTGTTTACCTAGATGCCTACTTCCATTTTCCATCATATAGTCCATTTCTCAATGTTGCATAATGGGTATTTAGACACTTCAAAAGCCATGTACAAACATAATGATATCCAAAATCATTGAACATTATTAGGTCACTATAATCATGATGTACAAGCAAACACTGTAGACATGGTCCAATATTGAATAAAAGAGGCCAATTGAAATTTTGATAGAGCTAGTTGTGGGGAGTGATTAGGAGAATCCTATACATGATGGCCGTTCTTTGTGAAAAAAAGCTATAAAATTCATGAAACTGATATTTGAAGTCATGAATATGGATACCAAACCATGAAACTATTCACAACATGTGGTGAAATTGGTTGAAAGTTCAAGTTAAAATCGGTTGTCTACATAGTGAACTTGGTTCACGATTCCAATGAAACTGGTAGAACCTATTGCTAAATTGGTTTGTAAAATCATGAAATTGAGTTTGCACTTACGTGAATTCATCTTAGCAAAGGAGTGTTTGTTCTCACATAAGGATTGAGAAATTTTGGTGGACCCATCGCAGCCGACCAATAAACTCTTTACATTCACGGTATGACAAAGTGGTGTCTTGAGGTCTCAAACTATAAAGTGCCACAGGTATCTCATGACAAGTTGGAGAACAATGATGTTGTACTATTGAAAGGTGTCATGTAACTGAGCATATTTATATTTTCAAGTTTGTTTCTTGTAAGTTATGGGACACACGCCTAGCCGAAGATGGTGAGGGCCCACCACCTTTGGCGAGACATCATTTGTGGCATAAAGGATAAGCAATTCCTTGGCACGTTTATGTCACGTGTGCCACGACATCAAAACATGGAGATGAGTGGCATTTGCATGGTGCCCATTTACTAGCGGCTAAGGTAGAAATACCATAAACCGTTAAAATAAGGCGATTCGCATTGAAGATCTGGTCTGACAATCATGAGATAATTTTCCAATATAGACGAGAAGGATTCATGAAGAATGCAAGTTGTTTCGTATTTTTCTGCCTTGTACAAAAAGTTCCACAATTTTTCAAAGTGGAAAGTTTGTCCAACCCACTTCCGGTTCACTAGGCTCTCCTCATTTCGATACAGATTATCACCTAAACCCGTTAATCATGAGTACGTTAGATCTTGCCTCCCATTGGCTACACTGCATTGAAGTTGCCGCGCCATTTAAGACATGGCACTTTCCATTATGAGGCGGTCTAGTGCACCGCGATTGGGTGGTTAACACTTTATGGTATTTCTACCTTAGGGAGTCCATTTGTTGGATATGTTCTATTCTTGGCACCACGGGCCTTGGCTTGGTGGTTAGGGCTCATGGCCCCCAATGAGGAGGTTGTGGGTTCTATTCCCCATGCCGGCGTGGTGCTCACCACCTTAGTCCACCCAACTATGGTGGGGGGTCCTTGGACCTTGTTGTATGGGTACCTCAAAGCCCTTTGGGGGGATACCATGTCCGGTATCTTCAAGGCACTTGTGGCTAGCTAGGAACTAGTATGGTGTGTCACTATAGTGTCCATCCTCGAAAGGGGAGAGTAGTATTGTCCCAATGTCCCCTTGTCCAGTGGGCATCGGGTCATTGGCATTACGAACGGACACTTTATTCACGCCGGCCCCTTGCTAAAAAAGGGACCAGAGTTTCTATCTATCTGTTCTATTATTTTTGGGTAGTAAATGGATAACTCATGGGAGGGTTCCTTGACAACTCATGATGTACATTCAGTCCCCGTAGCCGTTTGGTTTTTGGACTCTAATATCAATTTCATTTCATTAGAGATATGTCTCCATTCTGATTTTAAAACAAGGCACTAGGCAGTTTCAATTATGTCTTCCAATTGGATTGTCAAGTCGATTTTAGCCTATCTATATACAATGGACAATGTGGTGGTGATGGTTGTGGTTGTGGAGGCGAGGCCCTTGCCCTGCCATTCCTCATCGTTCGGAAAGGTGGGGGGAGTGATGTGTCATATGTACGGGTGCAGTGGGCCGGAACGGCATGGACCCATGCTACATTGAGGGCCACTTCACACATGAGCCAAGATCCGTGACCTTGTAATGGTGAGGACCCTTTGACTCTCATCCGAAGGCCGTACCATAGGTGTTGGGAAAACCATTTTATGTAGTCACGGGCCCTCAAGCATATTGTGAAGTGAGAATGGACCATGTTGTGGGACCATTGCATATTTTGTTGGTGGAAAAAGAGGGGAGGAATTGGTCTAATATAATATGTCTCAAACTCTATCAATTCAAGAGAATTACTTGGTGGTGTTTGTTTGTCTTGGAATATGTTATGGAATCTGCCCTGCAATCTGTCCTGAAATATGTCATGCGGGGAAAATTATAAAAAAAGAGTTATGGTCTCCTGCAATTTGCATTAGGCCCACCTCTTGGAGGTGGACCTGACAAAAATTCAAGGGGACCATGAAACCTTATCCGTAGTCCGCCATGTAGGACTCCATGTAGACTTTTCATCCATGAAGTCTTCTTTGGGCCTTTAGGCCTTCACCTTCGTCTGTGAAGTGAACTCGGACAATCTCCACCCTTTTGACCAATGAGAGCGCTTAGATTGCAATGGTCACGGGCCTTCAATCTTGTGTGTGAAGTGGCCCTAAGTATTTCAAGTAACGTGTGCTACTATTCGGAGTTACGCATTACTATAACTATTTAATGAGAATGTAATATTTCACCAAGCAAAGTCATTTATGTTCTATAACATCCAAACAACTTAATGAACTTTCGTTAGTAACCATTGAACAACTCATGAATAAGACATTATAACGCTACGTAACCCCGAAGCATACACGCAATAATTGGATTAAACATTGTAGTACCTTATAGAGGTCCATGCACTCTGTTACTCTAGGGAATTAGCTCTTTGACACCATCTTGATGTTCTTGTAATCCCCACAAGCCTCTCGACTTCATGAAATTTGGATGCCAAAATATAATTTTTCTATGGGGGGTATGGATTGGTCTCAAGCAATATAAAATTGTCATATGGCAAAATTCCAAGAGTATTTATTTATGAGAATTTGAAGCCTGATGCTCTCTATGGACTAGATAGCCAATCAGAGGTGTCGCAACCCTCGCTAGCTCCCCTTAACAATCTTGGTCATTTTTCCAACTCTACCAAGGATTACGAGCGTTAACCCTTCGCATTCTGCCATATGAATGGTTAGCTTCCCATACCGCGGACCTTCTTAGTTCGTAGGTGGGGGACCAACCCTCCTACTCTTTTATTCGGGACTCACCCCTTAATTGGTAACCAATTCTTAGATGTGGACTTTCATCCATGGAAGTCCAACCTTATGTTGATCATCACGTTGCCAGAGCAATACTACAACAACCCGAGCCATACTAAGGCAACTATGCCCTCACATTGGGCCAATGCCCATGAAGGCCGTACCGTTCGGCCTCGGGTGGGTTCGGCCACACCACCTCGCCCATATAAGCCTCTAGGACTCTAGGCAGGGCTCCTACCCCACCGTCAAGTAACCTTTTGTCTCTCTCCCAACACTTGGGGCCAAGTAGACATTTTCCCTTAGCCGCTGGGGCTGGAAGCCCCCAGAAGCTTCAGAACCCCATAACTTCTTTATATGATCTTTGATGCTAACAATTGACCACTCCATCGGCATCTACGTTTCATGTAGATGCCGATGGACTACTCACTTGCCCCATTCGGGCAAGTATTGAGGAAGTTATGCATGTTCAAAGCTTCGCAGTCCCGGGAGCCACTCCCAGGCTATTGATGTACCAGGGCGATGTGCCGGGACAACGCCCCACTCAAATTGCCATAACTCCTAGCTCACACCTCCGATTGAGGTGTTTTTGAGCATTCTAGGATCGGCACGCCATAAGCTACGCATAGCTTATGGCCTCACCCTTGTGCATCCTAGTCTCTATGGGTGGGAGGCGTTCCCAACGCTCGGGGCCCCCACCCACACTAGGATCACTTGGGCCCTCTCACCAACAACGTCACAAGTCCCGGGTGTCACTCCGGGGTCCCCCTTGTGCCCATGGTGTTTGGGCACTCCTCATGGAGAGGTATGCGACAAAAGGATAGTGGATGACGTGCAACAATATCGGGTGAACCATTCACCTTTGCAAATTGTTCATCGGACGTAACTGATTAGCTCATGAACAAAATGTGAGAATTATGGATGATATCGCGTCTCCATGGATAAAAACCATGAAAAGTTTTGATAACCCTATTTGCTCTTCAATGAGAGATTGGTCGTGGACTAGATAACAAGTTTGAGTACAATGGATGACTCATCACTTCTACGGCTCGTCATCCATTCTCCTATAGTATCTTATCCAATCCATATCCAACTAGCTCATGGACACCCTATAATTTGTGGAATATGGATGGTCATGTGTCTCCATGGATGAAACATTGTGACATGTTCCAATAATCCTTTTTTGCTCTCTCTTTGGATGAGCGATCAGTTATTAAATGTGGGACCCAAACATACCTAGAATAGAACAAACCACACAATTGGAACCACACAAGTGGAGTTATCTAATCCATATCCAATCATCTCATGGTCAACCAATAATATGTGGAATATGGATGGTCGTGTGTCTCCATGGATGAAACATTGTGACATGTGCTAATAACCCTTTCTGCTCTTTCTTTGGATGAGAGATCAAGTATCGAATGTGCGATCCAAATATAACTAGAATAGAACAAGCCACACAAGTGAGATCATCTAATCCACATCCAATCAACTCATGGTCAACCAATAATCTGTGGAATATGGATGGTCGTGTGTCTCCATGGATGAAACATTGTGACATGTTCTAATAACCCTTTATGCTCTTTCTTTGGATGAGTGATCAATTATTGAATGTGTGATCCAAATATAACTAGAATAAAGCAAGCCACACAAGTGGGGTTATCTAATCCATATCCAATCAACTCATGGACACACTATAATTTGTGCAATATGGATGGTCATGTCACATGTGTCTCCATGGATGAAACATTATGACATGTTCCAATAATCCTTTTCTGCTCTCTCTCTTTGGATGAGCGATCAGTTATTAAATGTGGGACCCAAATATACCTAGAATAGAACAAGCCACACAAGTGGAGCCACGCAAGTGGACACAAATGGGGTAATGTCTTATGCTGTCTGCCACTGTTCTCGGCTGATTCCTTATTACATTTCCGATCTGGAAATCCTGATAACTTATGCAGCCGTGTAGGAACTTACATTGTACCATTAAAGCCTGGCCTCGTGAAACCTGGGAAAAAGAAACATAAAATAAAGGAGCAAATAGATAATTGTTATGATGTTCGGACTATTATGCGTCAGACTGCGGGCCTTCTAGTAGTGCTGTTGTAAAGGCACATGAATGTACGATTGAGTCAAACTATAATGTAGTAAAAGACCTTCACCTGCACAAACTCTTAAAAGCAACTAAGAAAGGACTCATGTTTTCACCACCAAGAATAACTTACACTGTGGTTGTGGTTGTGAACTCGTGGTTGTGGTTGTGGTTAGGGCAAGCTTGCAAAGTTCACCCATTGCCGTGTCCACATGTCAAGCATTAACTATAGATGACAAGTGGATGTTATCCTTTGATAAGATGAATTCATAGAAGTGAAAATTCAATTTCCTGATTTTACAAACCAATTTAGTATTAGGTTCTACCAATTTCATTGGAATCACGAACCAAGTGCACTATATAGACAACCGATTTAATTCGAACTTTCAGTCAATTTCATTACATGTTGTGGAATCCTTCCTGATTTGGCACCCATATTCACAACTTCACAAATTGAATTTCATGAACTTTATAACTTTATTTCACAAAGAACAACACATCATGTATAAGATTCTCTTGATCACTCCCCGCGACTAGCTCTACCAAAAAATTTATTGACCTCTTTTATCCAACCTTGGACCATGTATGTACGTAGTGATTGCTTGTATGTCATGATTAATGGGACCTACTAATGTTCAATGATTTTGGAGAGCGATTTTGTCGGACATGGTTTTTGACGTGTCCAAGTACCCATAGTGCAACATTGAGAAATTGACGATATGATGGCAAACAAAAGTAGATGTGTCCAACCTCTTCAAAAGCTTGTTGTATTTCACGAGATTTGTGAACTGGGACATTGTTCATGAGGATGAACCTTTGTCTATCAAGGCTAGGGATGCCCTTTGGTCTGAATGAATTCTAAGAACTTGTTTGTATTATAGGCACCAAGTGTGACATTGTGTGCAATGACTCCTTCATGACCAACTGCAACCATCAAAGATAGAATTTGACCCAATTGGACGAATTTGTTGGCATCTTTGTCCTTGATGAGCCCTTCCAAATCAACCTGCCAAATGTAGATAGAAACCAACCTCGTCCATGTATACAACATCAACCATACTGCCACTAAATTCTATAAACTTTTGACACCACTTTATATGTTCTCTAAGATGTTATTCATTGTTATAATCGTATGGTTCATAGCGCATCAACTTGAGGGTAAATCCAACTTGACTTCAAATGACTTTTGAAACAACTTGACTTTCAAATGACTTTTCAAGGTGATGTCTAGATTTGCACAAAGCCTCTCTACTAACCATTGAATGTGCACATCTTATAAACATGGATAGCGAACACCACCTCTATGTTTGGGCACTAATTGACCAATTTCTTCAAAAGTTGGTTATGCTCCTAATAGTCTCATAAGGATAACCATAACATTCACTTGTGTCAGCATAAGATAAGCCCTCATTAAAAATAGAACATATGATGCGTGACCAAAGTGCATCATCTATGCAATTATATCTACACGGGCGACACTATATTGAACTAGTTTCGAAGAAGAAACTATAACCCCAACCAAATAAAAAACTAATGTAACTAGTAACCCCGCCAATTCTAACTTGAATCAACACAAAACAACACATACCGGATTGTTTCCAATTGCTTCCAATCAAGAAACAAATACAGTACAACATTGAATCGCTCACAATCAAAACCCTAACGAACACGGAAACATACCATTCAATTGAAACATTGTATGAGTCAATACAAAAGAGAGCTAGTCTAGACAATACAAATATGCTAAAAAAAGTGATGCAATGACAAGGGCAGTAATGGTTTACAACAATAGTATAAACACAACATGTAAAGAAAGTATCAAAACTATGAAGAAGTACAATATGTGTACAGTCCTACCTCTTTAATATGACACGTTTGGGAAACGAGAAAAAGGTCGTATTATCGAGGTGTCACATATTCAATAATATGACAAATTGGACCTGGTTGTCACAATAACGAGGTATGTCAGCCATAAACCCCCACCCTTATGCGTCTGTAGTCCGAGTGGAAGTCTATGGCTCACATGTCTTTATCATTCCCTAGCCTCGGAAACTCCACACTCATGCTCTAATGAATTTAAATGTGTGGTGACGATTGCCACTCCGAGCGAGTAATAATCCCACAAGATTGGCCGGATGGATGTTCTACTCTAGTGCCTTCCAAGCAATGACCTTCTAATATGTAGCATGTAGGACGTTCATGTAGAACACCAACCTAGAGTGTTATGCAGAGTTTAATGCAGAACATAATGCAAAGTGTAATGTAGGACACCAGTACAGAGCCTAATACGGAGGATTAATGCAGAGTTTAAATGCAGAACATAATGTAGACTGTAATACAGAACATAATGTAGACTGTAATGCAGAACATCAGTACAGAGCCTAATACAGAGGATTAATGCAGAGTTTAATGCGAGAATATAATGTAGAACATGATGCAGAGTGTAATGCAAAGCACTAGTACAAGTCTAATACAGGGGCTAACGCAGAATAGAAGTGCAGAGTTTGACGCAGAACACTAGTTCAAGGCCTAAATAAGAGGATTAATGCATAAGAGAATGCAGAGTTCGATGCAGAACACTAGTTCGGGGCCTAAATCAGAGGATTAGTGCATAATGGGATGCATAATTTAATGCAGAACACTGGTCCAGGGCCTAATGCTAGAGATTAATGCAAAATAGAATGCAAAGACTAATGCATGGACTAAGGCTGAATTAATGGAAGAAGAGATGAAGTAATAACTCATACAACTACTAACTCATGATATCAAAGCTAATGTGACTTGAGCAATAACATAACTCTTCAATAGGGTTCAAAAACTCTTTTGTTCAACACTCATAGGGTTCATAAACCCCCTTGTCCTACATTCATCTTCCTATCCTTCTACAAACTCCTTGCTCTCACTACATAGAAAGGAGGGAGAGAGTAAGCAATCCCAAGTAACAAGTGAAGTGATCCTTGTGAGAGAGGTTCTAGTGGAAGAAACCCTAATGCAAGAGATCCTAATGTAAGAGAGATCCTAATGTGTGTGTGCTCCTAAAGTGAATGCATGAGAGAAGAGGTCCTAGCGTGAGAGAGGTCCTAGTGTGAGAGAGAGAATGAGAGAGGAGATAATGAACCTCCGTGCTCTCCTCTATGGGACTATCCCCTCCAACCACAAAGCATTCTTCACCGTAGATCAAGCCATACCTACATCTAATGGTTGGCATCCACGGCCGTCACCACCCTAACCCTTGATCTAAACTCCTAGATCCAACGGTTGGCATCCACGGCCGTCACAACTCTAGCCGCCCTTCTCCAACCCCTAGATCCAACGGTCTTCGTTCGCCAACCGTTAGATCCAATGGCCTTCATCCGTTCCAACTTCATCCGTTTGGCGTCCATTTTCATTCGTCGTCGTCCATTCGTCTCCGTTCGTCGTCGTCCTCCATCCGACGATGTCCTACGCTTCA
The DNA here is from genome assembly GCA_964035585.1 of Polytrichum formosum. Classification (NCBI taxonomy): domain Eukaryota; kingdom Viridiplantae; phylum Streptophyta; class Polytrichopsida; order Polytrichales; family Polytrichaceae; genus Polytrichum; species Polytrichum formosum. Next base: position 12,750,475 of record OZ037935.1, on the reverse strand, counting down.
TTCGTCTGACGTTGTTCTGCATTCGTTCGACGATGTTCTGTAGTCATTCGACCATGTTCTGCAGTCATTTGACCATGTTCTACAGTCGTTTGACCATGTTCTACAGTCGTTTGACCATGTTCTACGATGTTCTACGCTGTCATTTCTCCACGTTTCTTCACACTAACACTTGTCCTAAGTCTAATTTCTAAACCAATAACTTTCCTCCTACTTAGAGCGCGAATCTTAACCCAACCGCGAGCAGTTTGAGTAGTTCACACTAACCAACCCACCAATTCCTCTAACTCAATCCCAACACAACACCCGCTCATCACTTCAAACTAAATCTTAAATCAAAACACCAAAGCTTCACTCTTTTTATAATTTTGAGTAATTGAAGAGTTGTCAAAGTCAAGTTTTACGGAACTTAAGGGTTAACACCACATGTGAGCACCATATTTGGCTCACAAGGTACTTCATAAAAACACACTTGAGATATTTTGTCATATATAAAAATGAGTATTCTTTCAAATGTATTACAAATATGCAAATTCTCCTCACTAAACCTATGTGGACTTGAAGAAGGAATCAATAGTCTGTTGATGTTGCCATTTCAAGTTAGCAACATATATCTTATTGAGCTTCTCTATTATGCCCTGCAATTTCATCATATCTGCGGGAGTGAAGTCTAATGAATTGTCCATAAAAAATGTAGCTAATAGTTGAGCATGTTGTTGAGCATCCGTCAGTTTCACAATAGGTGGAGGTCTCTCATCAACATCTAAAGGGTTTACGGTCTCAGCAGTAAGGTCCAAACTAGCTGGCTCTATTCTCTATCCTAAGGCGATATCAACCAGATCTGACATGCAATATTCAGCCTCAATGATGTCTTCACCTTCCATTACCACATACTCTTCAAATGGCATCTCATCTGATCCAAGCTGCAGTTTTGATATAAGAAGGGCCAGGTCTTCGGACTCCTTGATCAGTCTCGATTTTTCTCTTTGGTCCTCATTAGCAAAGTGTGCACTCCAATCAAGTGGCAAAATTCCTGATTTTCTCCAACAGTTTCGAATAATCTGAGGATCCATATCTGTCCAAACTTTATGGCTCCAGAGAATTGTTTGTTTAACGTTGGGTACAACTTTTCTCAAATCCTGTTGCTGATCTAAATCAAACTGCGATAAAACCCATTCAAGCAACTTGGACTTGTATCGCAATTTGAAAGCAACAATTATGCCTTGGTCCAACGGTTGCACTACACTTGTGCAATTAGGAGGCAAAATCACATTTGTCATGGGTAATGCCGTAAAACCTGACAATTGTTTCTGTTGCACACCAGACAAGGAATGACATGAAGCATTGTCCATAATCAGCAGGATATTACGATCTTGTCCTTTGAAATGGTTGTTAAGCTTTTGCATCCAAGTCTCAAAAATATCTGACCTCATCCATGCAGTAGTATTTGCATGCCAATACACAATGTCGGAAGGACTCCATCGACCAAAGCATCTCGGTCGTTGTGACTTGTGAATTACCAAGAGTTTCAGTTTGTCTGTACCTGTGGAATTCACTGCAAATGCTAAAGTAAACCGATCCTTTTGTATCTTCCTGCCCTTCACCTTTCCTTGTGCAAGAGTTTTGGCTGGTTGTGCACGAAAATACAAGCCTGTCTCATCCATATTATAAACATCTTCAGGTTTGTATGTTGCTAACAATACAGGCATTCGACTCATTGCTTGAGCAACAACTTCTGCATTAGCTTCACCACTCTCTCCATGAAAGTCGACCCTACAAATCAAAGCAAAGGGTTAATTTACTCACTCAAAACAACACCTAAAATCTTATGACTTTTGATGCAACAACTTTTGAAACTTACTTTTGAATCTGGTGCCTATTCTTAAACTTCTCAAGCCACCCATTTGAAAACTTGAATGATTCATATCTGCTCACAAATTCTGCAGTGACTCCAGTTTGCTCCAGAAATGCTTCTTTGAATTTCTTGGCCTTGCTAACCAAATGCTCATTTGGAACCGATCCATCTTTACTACGAATCTGCAAATTTATCATAACAATTCAGAGGTTGACCCCAAGCAACATCAAACTCAAAAGCATAGAGTCATAAAAGATAACAACATTAATATCAAACTGAGATTCAGATAAAGATGTGGACATGTTTGAACCAGGTTAATAGAGCGCTCTCAAGCTTTGGATACACTGGTGCCTTCTCTCGCTTCATATCTTTGAGGTTGTCACCAGCCTCCAAGATCCTTGTAGAGTTCTTAAGAATCTGAGAGATAGTGTTTCTCTTAACTTCCTTCCCCTTGTGCCTCTTATTAAAATCAATTGCTATCATTTGTTGAGTCCAATTGGGATTTGATCGGTGAATTTGTACTAGCTCTCTCTTCTCAAATAGAGTTAAATCTGTTATCTTTCTCTTCCCATCTAGTTCCATCATGAAAGTGACAACAATATACCACAATGAAATTATGAAACTGCAATTCAGACATCACCCTTTAAACTATTGTAACTCAGTTGATATACATTGAAATCGAGCGAGACTACAACCAAAAGAAGCACAGTGAAAACACTTTCCAACAAGATCCAAAACAGAGTAATCGGATTAGAACTCACCTCACAAATTGCAAAACCAAATGGTTGTCTTGAAATCAGTATCTGGAACTTGAGCAGTTTTCAAATCCACACATCTTTGCCAATACACATCTGAAATTGAGCAAAACAACCACCAAAAGAAGCGAAATCTTCATAGCTTTCCAAAAATGTAAAGAAGGGTGTAATCGGATAAGAACTGACCTCACAAATTGCAAAACCAAATCGATCAATTTCTGGAACTAGGCGACTTTCATATGCTCATAACTTTGTGTATACAACTCGGAATTAAGCAAGACTACCACCAAAAGAAACGAAATTTCAATAGCTTTCCAACAATATGCAAAACCCCGGGGAGTGCACTTAATGCTAAGACTAGGAATCACGTGAGTGCGTACTTTCGACCCCCCTATGTATGTACTAAAAAATCATTTAAATTTTGTTAAAATAATATGAAGTTGTTAAACACAATCTAAAGTTCTGGTTGTATAAATTTCAAAAAAATACTCACTTGTAAAGATTTTTAAATTGATTTTTGAAGCGAAAAACAACACATTTCAGTTCAAACTTCTATAATTTTTTTAATAAGATTTTAAAAACTTTTGGTCCTGAAATTTACACCAAATGATAGATATATACCTAATGATTTAGCACCTAAAAAATCTTAATTTAAAAACTATTTCAAGGTCAAGTACATAGGGGGGTATGCTATTAAAACGCACTCACGTGTATTCCTAGTCTTAGCATTAAGTGCACTCCCTGGGTGCAAAACACATCAATCAGATAAAAATTGATCTAAAAACCTCGAATCCAGATTGTGGATGCTAGTTTAGGGTTTAGGGTAAGAGCTGCTGCGAAAAAGACACCAGCTGATGAGTGTCGTGAGTGTGAGTAGGGTTTTAGAAAGAGAACCTAGTTCCCATGGTTCTCATGTTTATTTCATCATTTTACATTTAAACTTCCTTAATCCAAACTTCATATGTATAAGATTTATGAATTTAAAATAAATTATGTATTTATGTATATATAAGTGTGTGGGACCCACCATATAAATGCATTTATTACCTCTATAATATGACATTTGGGGGGTCTAGGAGTGTCGTATTAACATTGTCATAGTCGTAGTATAGAGGTAGATTTGAACTAGGAAGTTTGGTTTACGAAATTTGTGTCATAATATCGAGGTTGTTGTATTATCGAGTGTCGTATTAAAGAGGTAGGACTGTACATACTTTGTCAATCTTTAGGGAATTCACGGTAATAAATTTTTAAAGGTTTTGTACTTTAAGTTTGTTTCCACTATCACATTTTGGATCATTTTCTAAATACTCAAAAACTAAAGACAAAGGAGCAATGGGTTTTTCCTCTAAAGTACAAGGCATCAGACTGTCTTCTATGGTTTGTAAAGGAACCAACAAAGTCCAATTTATTGTCACCTACATTAAACCCCCACAAATTTTATGATTATATAAGAGACGATTCAAGTGATATAAGCCAACGCTAACTATGAATAAACTTTGTGAATCTGAATAAAATATGTGTATTATAATATGTGAAGACAGAGAATGTGGAGAATTCGATGCAGTTTCATGTATTGTAAGGTGTAGTAGTAAGAAAACAAAACATACTATCGTTTTTCTATTCAGTTATGCAAACGAGGCCTTGAGGCAAGTAACCATTACAAAACCTTGTAAGAGACCCGAGCATGCTAGAGAACTGGATCAACACACTAGAGAACTAGAGAATTATATCTTTGCTAGAGAACTAGAGAGTTGTATGTGGGGGCACACAAATTCCCTTCCAGATCAATTTTATTGTCAAACCTAGTATGAAACCTGTCACCAACTACTAAATGTTGCGAAATGAGAAGGCAAAGAATGCGAAACGAGGAGGCAAGAAGTTGAGAATACGAGAATACAAGAACTATTTGGTTTGGAAGATTCATGAAGTTGCTAGATGTAAAGGTCCACTATCATGAAATTGAGGTGTGCCACATGTCATGTCAGTTTAGAAGAATCACGAACTAATTTAGAAGTAGGTTGGCACCTTCATGAGATTGACTTTGCACTTCTGTGAAGTCATCCTACCAAAGGAGTATGTTGGAAAATTTGCAACGGGGGACATGTTTCCACATGTTGTATCCACAAACATTTAAGGAAAGTCAATACAGTCAATCCACATTTTCCAACAAAATGATTACGTTTGCAACCACTACAAACCCCGAGGCTGACACTTAATGTGACTTACGGGAACAATGTGCGGCAAGGGCATGATTGTTTGTGGGGGTGGGGTATGATTTTGTTGACATACATTTAAATGACCCATTCAATTACATGATTCTAGATATTTTGTAGTACTTTTCAATCACTTTGAAAGGTTGGGGTTGGTCATATTCATATACCATATGTTTAGTATAAATCAACAAGTAGCTTGTCGCAGGAGTGTTGTGTTCTATGATTATCCTCCACATGTGGCCAATTATAGATGGTTGTCCAACCGAGGCCAAACTTTAGCTCATTTCAAGAACCATCTCAAAAGGCCAAACCATAATTCATCATAATGCAGTTTAGCCCTCTGATGGGACGGGGGAGTGTATACACTATAACCCTTTTGCAAGTTCTTATACTATGGGATCTAATAAAAATATGAACTCAATTCATGAAATCTAGAACAACCTCAAAGTCACATATTATTTGAGGCCTAATTTATTTTGAAACCGCTTCAAATTTAGTGTTACCATCGATAAAAATACACCCCATCTTTGGCCACACATAGTTTCCAATTTTCGGGGAGCGTCGGCCCTGGGCTGCAAACTTGTTTTTTTTTGGCACAAATTAAAAATTCAATTGCAAGAGAGTAACCAAAATACAACAACACAGGAAAACAACGCAACCTGAGTGGAAATCAAGAAATAATGCCCATCTAAGGTCTAACCTCTCAAGTGACAACTAAGTTGTGATCATCTTGTGTCCGGGCTGCAAATTTGTCACTAACCTGCTTAGGTGGACAATCAACGCCCTTGTTTTTCACGATGTATCCAACCTAGCAAATGTTTTGCCAAGATGTCCAGAGAATTGGACCACATATCTTTTGCATGATGGTGACCGAGGATTTGTCATTGAAGGGGTTGGAAGATATAGAACACCCTGAGCTAGTTAAGCACGGTGATACCCCGTGACCCAAATAACTCGGTCTCCAAATTTTCAATCTAGAACTGTAAGAAGTGTATAAAATCTATGGCCATGTTCTGGGAACTTTCAACTCCAAACACAACTGTGATAACTAAACTAAACATTGTATTTAGTGTCACTTACTATTCGGAGTTACACAATGCTATATCTTTTAATTATTAGTGTAATTTGTTTACCAAGTAAAGATGTGAATGCTCTATAATGTCCAAATCTTACATTATAACAATAGGGCTGCACATCTTATATTATAATTTCACCTTTGTTGATAAGATAATGGTAAATAGTCATAGCATTGCGTAATTTCAAACAGTAAGTGACACTAAATACAATATTTAGTGTAGTGGATCTAGAATGATGTCTATAGACTGAGCACATAATCCAAACTTGATGTAAAGACTTGATTCATTCTAAGTTACTAGTCTTGCCATATATCACTCAACTCTAGGTGTCTAGTTAAGAAGAGTGACCACATGGGCCCATGTACCTTATGTTCATTCCTAGCATTATAAGGTGTGCAACCCAAATGTGGGTGCTTCCAACTCCACACACATATATGACCGTTGGATCAACTTGAGATGCATCTCATTTGAATCACAACGAGTTGTTGTTTTAATTAAGTTCCCAAATCAGGGTGCACATGCAAAAGTTGCAAGAAATTAGCATGAAGATTCTCATTCTTGTTGATTTATGATATGGGACCTCTTGATAATGTTAATTGTTGAACCTAGATGGTGTCTATATAATGAACAGATAGTCCACCCTCATGCCTTGATCACACCAAAATTTCCATCCGGTTCCAACCGTGAAATTGTTGGGGATTATGTTGAGAAATAGATGTTGGTCCACCACTTTTCACACTATTACAGCCGGAGATGCCAATGGATGGTGTCTGAATTGGCCGGTGTGATCAGCCCCTCAACATAGCAAGAGTCTTTTAGGATTCCTTTTGGACACAAGCCACGTCACATGTGTGCCCAATTCAGAAGAGTGATCACATAAGGTCCATGCTTCCCAAGGACTTGCATTTCCTCCTCAACATTGAGCTTGCAGTACAAATTGCTCCAAAAACTAAGTCAAGTCGAGAGCTTTTGCCAACACAAAACACAACATTGAATCTGGAATGGTTAACAAAAGTTTAAATGCATAATCCAATCTCTTTTAAACACGCATTCTTCTGGTAACCATTCTTAGATCCATACATGACCACACACCACTCAATTGTAGGTGCACGTGTTTCATATCCTACTAGGAAGTGGGTGCAGTTCTAAAAGCGCCTGCTCACCTTAACTCAACGAACGGGCAGAATTGGCTGCTAGTTACAAATGAACCGATTGAGTTTGAAAGATAACTGGTCAGACTTTTTTTTTGAGACAGAAGGCCGACAGGCCAGCGCCAAAGCACAGGAGGCAGTTGACCACCTGGCAAGTTTCCGTCTGGTAGAGAGGAGATTTCACAGCCGGGATTCGAACCGCCAACCTCTTCCTTGAGATTTGGGTATCTCTCCACCATCATCCGGTAGTTTAGGGTCATCTCGGACCAATAACTGGTCGGACTTCAAGACTTCAGAAAAATTACTGATCATGAATCTACAGAATATACTGCAATATAATAAAGAAAAACTGCAAGATGTCAACATGTAACCGATTGGACCTAGAAGCACTCGGATATAGGGTATGTTGGTGTTATTTGGTTTGTATTTCATGTTCTCCAACTTCTATCAATTAGATTTACACAACAAAATTCGTGTGCATTAGCAAATCTACGATGAAACACATGCAAAAACCGAATTGAAAATCACACCTCCCTTGATTTAGTCATGGTTATTGGAAGTGCATATTTGTTCATTTCTTAACTGGATGCATAGATTCTCCCAATTGTGTTAACGATTGAATGTCCAATTTCTTTTCAACATGTGTCTTGATGATGTATACTCTTTGATCCTCACCAACCCACATAATTATCAAATACACTCTAAACTCTGTAGTATCACACCTGTGGCAACCAAAGTGCATGTGATATTACGGAGTTTTGTAGTGTTAACATGGATGCGTGATACTGGTGAATTAGTGTAGCATGTGACACTATGGAATGACACAAAGTGCAACATATTAAATGGTGTGGTGTGGTCCACTCTGCTTCGCCTTCCCGGGCAATGTGGCATATGCATGCACCAACATTCAACAAGTGGCAGAAGAAGAAGAAGAAGGTGACACTCCACATATTGACACATGGCACAATGCGAGGGTGCGGGTTGACTTCATTGGTGGTTTGCATTAATGACAAAATTCATGATATAAGGGAGAGAAAGGTGACAATAAAGAGTGAGATTTGAACTACAAACATCCGTTCCCTAGGGTTTCAGGATATTAGAGAGTGAGTGACATTATGGAGGTTGATATTACGGAGTTTAGGGTGTATAGGGGTCCAATTAAGAAAACGAGCCCACTTAAGACCCATCTACCCTTGACCGATTATGCCCAGAAATCTCCCTGGACACTACCTTAACTCGGTTAATGAAGGTAGGTGGAGCTTTGAAGAAGTTAAGGCCGACGGCGGCTCAACTAAGCTGAAGTTAGGTTTGTGTGTCGCTTTGGGGAGTGGTGAGGGAAGTGATTTGTTTACTGACAAAATCTAGGGCCTGCAGTTGGAGGTGATGGAGAGTTGCATCACGCGCATTGGAGAAAGGGACTTACCATATACAAGCGTACATACCATAACTTCCATAGGCCAGGGCGAACCGACCCATACATTGGTACCTTACCGGATGTCTAGTGATGTCACATTTGAATGAATCGGCCCTAGCCTCATAGGGGGTCTTTTTGTATTGGAGCCACTTCGTCCACGATATGTAGGATGGTTGATTTTAAGTGAGTGCCACGAATCCCTAGCCGTTCGCCCTCCCCGGTAAGGAACGAATACAGGGGTTGGTTCGCCCCAGCCAACTTCCATACCTCTCATGCATCCGACATACAATTTTGACCCCCTATAAGGGCCACTTCACACACGAGCCAAGAGCCGTGACCATGGGATTGTGAGGGCCCAAAAGAAAGTGTCCCAAAGGCCGTCCCAATACACCTTCAAAATCATGTAGTGTGGTCACGGATCCTCGAGTGTAGTGTGAAGCCATCTGTGACCGGACCCTCAACCAAATGCTATTTCAATGAATTTCTATTCATGCGGGTCCTCACACATGATAAAATAGAATACATCACGGTTGTGAACATTCGGAAGGCATTGGTCTCCCGGTTTTGTGTTAGGCCTACCTCCAAGAGGTGGTTTTCGAAAATAGTCCAAGTGACCATGAAACATGATCCATTTGATGCCATGTAGGAGTCCATGTAGACTTTACATCCATCTTGCATTCACATACTTCGTTGGTCCCTAAGCGTAGTGTGAAGCGAACTTGGACCGGCTCTGCCTTTTCCACCAATGAGAGTGCTTGAAGTGTAATGGCAACGGGCTCTTAGTCTCGTGTGTGAAGTGGCCCTAAGTTTGTTGCCAGTGTGTCTCGAATGACCTTGAGTAGACTAATTTGGGGTCTTTGAAGCTAAGCTTCCACTGTCAAATAGACTCAAAAAAGTAACCTCCGGGCTCCATATTATGTTAGGGCTTTTTATGTTGGATGAATGAGAGGCATGTTGGTATATGTTACTTCCCTCTCTCTATGCACATTGGCGTCACTTGGTGGCTGCCTTATCACAACACATGATAACTTATCACGTATACAATTGGTATTTGGTTAATCAAACCCCTACGGTTGATTGGCGTGTGGTTGGGTGAGGATCAAAGATAAACACCATAAAGACACATGCTGAAAAGAGATTGGACTACATCTTCAAATTTTATTAACTACTCTACACTCAAAAGTGAACACAATTGGGAGAACGTACGTGTGCAAACATATTATTATCAAACATGCACTTGCAATAACCATGATTAAATTAGGGAATGTCTGGTTTCAATAGGATATATCTTCATCCTTCATAAGAGATTTGTTGGTGCAAACACAAGTTTCATTGTTTAAACCTACTCGATATTACTTGGAAAATATGGAAAACAAATTGAATAACACCCACATACCTTAAGCCATAACTTAATGAGGTTTGTGGCCCTATTGTGGTCACTTCTATATCCACAACCAATTTTAATTATTGGATCGGATTGGGAATTGTCTCGTCCGGTGCTTAGCAATTGCAAATTACAAAGATGGTCATTCAAGTGTCCTAATGGAGTTGTGTTGTAAATGTTATAAATGGTGAAAGGGAAGTGTGCAGTCGAGGAGTAACTCAATTTCTTCTCAACCATCCAAGTATCTCCAACTAGGATTTTACAATGTTTATGTGATGTGGTGTCAAAAAAAAAAGATTTTCTCACCCTGATTTCTTATAGAGAGATCCTTTTTTTGTGGTTGCATTGAATTCAATAACACAACATTAGAAGGCAATTGAAATTACCGACCGCATGCAACTTACAACTCCCACAAATGCCATTTTTTGAAAATTTGAAAGTCCTTGCTATGGAAAGTGGATGTTGTTGACTTGAATCCCAATCTTTTGATAGAGGTACATGTGGACCTCTAAATCCAAATCTTGATTGTAGATGTGGCATAAACAATGCATCATTTTGTTAAAAAAAAGAAAAATTGGTGCATAAATTGAAAAACCAAAGGGGGTTATGAACTCCAACAATCAACATTTTAGACCCCCAAAACCAACCAGATGTGGGGTGCGGGGCGCAAATACACTAGAAATCCCAACCGATACGCATTTAACAAAACCCTAGTTCTCATAATCTATCCAATCTGCAAAAGGACATTCACCCATGCATTTTTACAACACCTAAATATACATTAAAGAATCAATTCATTCGACATAACCTACAAAAGAAACTCATATATTTTGACACATTTGGACTTCTTATGGATTTAGGGGCTAAGTAATCACGTAGACCTCCCAATCGTGTTCACTACTAAATCTAGGGAACGTGTGCTCATTCATGCGAGCACTTCCTAACTTCACATTGCAATATTAATGTTGAATTGAAAAGCTAACGAGCTCATTATGCTAGCAACCATGAACGAGGACGAGTGCCAATGAGAAGTTTGTGGATGAAGTTCATGTGTCCCTATAGATTTCTAGTCAAAGCTTGGGTTCCATGATTTGTACGTTGGGGGGGGGGGGGTTCGAGGTTCACATGTGCTTAGAATGACACCTTTGTGGGCCTATTCAACTGCCATATGATATGTAAATGAATAGTCTACCACATTCCAACAAACATGCCTTATGTTTTGCCTTTGAGACACCTTTTGGATAGACGGAGTTGGTCTCAAAGTGGTCACAAAACAAATATTTTGTTCATGCTTTAATGAGAAGTAGTCCCAAAGTGGTTTTGCTCCTCCTTTCATTGTCGACAACAAATTCCATGAATGACAATGGACATGTGCATCGAGGGTGTACTATCGCGCTTTAAACGACTTGATGACGTCCAATATACACAATATCATGCGACCAAGTTAGGTATGCTAAGACTCAAATTAAAATCCAAAACTAGCTAGCCATGCACCTTATATCGGTGCTGATACTCAAAGCAATTACTCTAAACTTATCATGGTCCATGTGTTATTTTGGCGCATGTTCTCAAGCACAAAATTTTCCTCACACCACTTGAATGTAGGTGTTTGATCAAGATTTGTGACCACATAGAGCTCAAACTTGAAACTTGTATATTATAATATCAAAACTTGGCCCAATTTGTATTTGTGTTCCTACATATAAACAAGTCGGCACAAATTGCATATTGGAGTTCAACACATTAGCCATCACAATTGTGGTCAAATGTGATGGGTAATTGGAGTGATTGGCCACAAGATTAGATTCAAATGGGCGAAGGAGCACGAGTATTAGTCAAATTATGATACACTCTAAGCTTCATAACATCACTTGTGGCAACCAAAGTGCACATGATATTAAGGAGTTTTGTACTGTTAACATGGATGCGTGATCAAAGAGAACCAGCGTAGTATGTGACATTATGAACTAACACAAAGTCAACGTTGCAACAACATCAACAACAATGACAACAACGTGATGCGTGTGAGCACGTGGGTTGAATTCTTTGACGGGTTATTTAATGTCAAAACTCGTGATACATGGGAGGGAAATGTAACAACAAGGAGCGAGATTTAAATTGAGAACATTTGTTCCCTAGGGTTTTGGGATACAAGAGAGGGAGTGGCATCGAGGAGGTTGATATTATGGAGTTTAGAGTGTACGTAGTTTGAACTATGAACATGCCTTTTGTATTCAACAACGTGAACTTTGGCGTAGTCACATGTCACGGTGAGTCCCGCCATGACATGCAAGGTAACGTAATCGGACATAAATTCTATCATGGAACACAATCTTATTTTGATTGGGGGGACTCATGGATGAGGTGAAGGCCCCATTGTACCGTCGGCCCTTGGTCCACCTTGGGGGTACCGAAAGTGGACTCAACACTACACTAAATATCATATTTAGGGCCGCTTTACACCTAGAGGCTGGGCCAATTCCCCTTGAGGTCGATTGCATGAAATTTCAGTCCCTTTTGGGTTGGAGGCCGACCTCAACTACACATTATAATGAGATTATAACGGGGGTCAAATTTTTCATATGTAAAGGCCTTAGGGCCAAGAAGTCAGGCTGATTCAATAAATCTAGCATAATCCAACAGATCTAGCATAATCTAGCATAGAGCTGTTTAGAGTTCCACATAATCCAACGGATCTGGTTCGTTGAAAAAATCATATTTTATTTTAAAAAAACGTTTTTTTAATTGAAATCTGACATTGGCCTCGAGGCTAAGAATTGGCCCTCCATTTTGGGTGCACCTAATTTAACGAGCTCGGCCCATGTCAGACCGTGCATTGTTTGATTAAAAAAGTCATACCACCAAATCACCCCCGCTTCTAGGTGTAAAAGGGTTGGGGCCGATTTTAGCCTTTTGGCCAATCACTAGTGAGGATTTTAAGCCTCTTACACAACGAATTGGCCCGGCCTCTAGGTGTAAAGCGTCCCTTAGTGTCATCAATTCTATTGGTCTTGCTCGATACTAATTGTGAATTGCCAACATAGTGTCACCAACACTAAATATAACGTGGATCCTTCATACCACATCTGAACTAACGTGAGTGTAAAAAGGGGTATCATTTGAGGCATTATCATACACAATATACATATGAGGGAGAGGTATTATTTTTCTCTTTTCTAGTGTGTGCATTTAACGAGGTTATTAATATTTTGAAGTAAACGTAGATGTACAAAAGGGGGGCCCTATGTTTTAGATAAATGATTAACAATAAATGTGTTAGTCTCATCCAATTTATGTTTTCATCCATTGTTGTCATATGGTAATAGTCCACAATTACTATCCTATCCATTATTGAGATTATGCTTTTGGGTTTTAGGTTTTTACAAGCTGGAGGCTCTTGGAGTGCTCATCGGCTCCCTTGAGTTTATTTCTCTCTAGAGTGTGGTGTGAGGCCAAACCCACCACCCTTAAGCGTCCTAGTCCGGGTGATGGGTTTGGAGATCACATGTGTAACATAAAAACTTGTAGTAATATGGAATGTACGTTCTACCTTGATGGACTTACAACTTACTTCAAGTCATGACATTTTATTAGTGTGACTCTCTTGCATAGGTACATCCTTGGCTTTCTCAAGAATCCACCCCACCGTCTTTGCCACGCATGCCCTCAAAGATTTCCCTCTTGCAAACTTGGTCATGGCTGACGATTCTTCACTAGTGCATGACACCTCGCTGAGGCTATGGCTTGTTCATTCCATGAGGCACATAAGTCTTTAATACAAGTGTTGAAAAACACTTATATAACTTATCATCGCCTCCTCTTCCACAAGTCCCTCACAACAACTTCCCAAGTTCACACCTTAATGCAACTATGAATATAAATATCGCAAGTTTAAATACTATGAGAGTAAATACTATAAGAGTAAGTACTATAAGTCTAAATACTATAATTCCCAACACTAGAAGTCTAAATTCTAGAAGTCTAAATACTAGAGCTATGCACTTGTTTCTAAATGCTTTTAATCTAACACTACATCTAACAATGCAAAGCTAACTTCAAGACTAATTGACCTTGGCTCTTCACCTTGAAACCTTGCACACACACGTGCCCCTCTCTTGCTTCCCACACACCCACACTTATAACACATGGGGTGCCAATTATTAATGCTAGTCTCTTGAATAGGTAGAGCATTGGCCTTCAAGTCTCTACAAGTATCTTCAGGTCCCTACAAGTCTCTATGAATTCTACTAATTCCACTAACCTTCTACTAATTCCCACACAACTCTAACTTTAACACTCAATTCTATGAGAGGAACAACAAGAGGGAGAGAGAGAGAAGGAGAGGGGAAGGGAGAGGGTGAGCACCCCTCAAAGGGGTGCCAAAGGAGCACGAAGGAAAGAGAGAGTGAATAGGACCACAAGTGAGTGAAGAAGGTGAGAGAGAGGAATATATAGGGGGAGGGAAGGGGTGAGCACCCCTCAAGGCTCAAGATAAGCCCCTCGATCCTCTCCTACTTTGTAGGCTCTCATCCTATCCTTTAAGCCTTCAACTCTTAAACCAACAACATAGATCCTAATTCAAACGGGGGAGGGAAGGGGTGAGCACCCCTCAAAGCTCAAGATAAGCCCCTCGATCCTCTCCTACTTTGTAGGCTCTTATCCGATCCGCCAAGTAAGCCCCTCGATCCTCACCTACCTCGTATGCTCTTATCCTATCCGCTAAGCCTTCAACTCCTAAACCAACAAGATGGATCCCAATTCAAATATTTAAACTCAAGGAGCTCCCCTTGGTCCACCACATGCTACACTCACCTAACCAAAGAACTTCCTTCATGCCTCTAAGCTTCTAATCAACCTAAGGTCTAAACATAACTTCACTCAAGCCTCACTCTTTTTATATTTTTGTGAATAATCATAAAACATCAAAACATAACTTCTAATAGTTTCAAAGGGTTAAGAACACATGTGGGCACCATTTTGGGCTCACATGTGGCTAAGCATGTGTGCTTCTATCTTTGTTTGTTTGATGCAATCGTTGACTTTGCATCATATGGATGAGAAAAATGTTCAATGAGAAAAATGTTCAATGACTTTCTCATGGGAAAGTGACAGTGGATCGTATATGCAATAAAGGCTTATTTATTCCATCATTTATATTTTGTATATGTAGTGAAGGCATTTATCACATTAAATCAAAAATTATAATTACAAGAGACCATTTTCTAGCCTACTGTTAGTTACGTATGCATTTGCTTTTCTCTATAAATTTCTCATATATATAAGGAGTTTAATTTCATAGTGACCCATGCACATCATTTGAGTTTCCAATGAAGAGTCCCCCCCATGGACTGTAAACCTAATGTTATTTGTCATTCCTTGTAAAATTTTGATGTAAAATAATCAATTTACAATGTTGCGATTATTGTCAATAACCGAGTGATTTCTCATCTAGATTCCATTCACTTGTGACGATAAATTTTCATTACAAAAATGTTAGGATGCTGAATATATCAAACTTTGTTTCAATAATTGGCATATGGATGAACTAAACCTACATCGGAATGACAAATCTTGTAAACTTGTTCATGAGAAGTGTCATTAGACAAGTTACCAAAGCGGCATAACATACTGTATGACACTAATTACAACATTTAGTAATAATCCGAAGCTGTGGCACTTAATCCCTAGATCCTTAAGCACTGTCTTTCTCAAAACCGTTTTAGAGTCCGATTGTTTAAAAGACCATCTGAAAATGGAATCGACAATCAAACTGTATGAAATATGAGTATGACCTTTATTTGAGTTACCAAAGAACATTTGAACCGTCCACATGGCAATATGGCTGAGATATATACACCATTTAGGGTTTTTAATGTCACTTGCTATTCGGAGCATTGCTATAACATTTTATCATTCATGTAGATTTTTACCAAGTAAGGATGTTAGTGTTATATAGTGTTCAAACAACCAATTTGACCTTTGTTGGTAAGAAATGAGATCCACAGTAACAAGTTATAGCACAACATAACTCCGAGTAGTAAGTGGCACTAAATACCATAAACAACGTAGTCTGAACTTGAATGTATCATGCGAGGGGTAGTTCTATGCAAACAAGTTGAACCCTACTAACGTTGTGGAATTGGTGACGAGATTAGGCCCAATATCAATGAGGGAATCTTGCATGAAATTTACAACTAAGTTAGCTGATAAAGGACGCGGGGTCTCAATATACGACCAAATACATAATTTATATAGGCCTCACCAAGTTCATACTTGATCAAAATACATCGTATGTATCAGCATCCAAGGTCACTCATGCTACATATTTGAGTTCAAATATTCACCAACATCAAGGTATTTAACCGATTTAAAAAAATACACGTGAAGAATGAGTTGATATTAGATAGGATCACTTTTGACATAATTCACTACAAATGCAAACATGTAGATCAAACACATATTTTTATGCATGGACAGGCCCAATATGGGCCTCCTAGATGCTTAACCCCTAAAGGACCATAAGTCCATATTTGGCTTTTTGCACATTTTTAATTTTGTCCACAAACTTTGTTTCAAAGCCAAATAGTGATTTAGGAACATTGAGGGGTCGGTCTTGCAAGGCTTTATCTTTTGGCCAAAAAAAATCATTACATAACATTTGTCTATTTTTAACCTATTAAAAACATGGTGACATTTGGGTCAGGGGTTTTCCATATATCTAAATGTTTTGACTTCACGAGTTAGTAGGAATGAATACTCATTTTGGGTTCAATAGTTGACATAATTTGGAGGGCAAGTCATAAAAATACCACTTTACCTTGGGCATGAGAATAATTTGGTCACATGCCAGGAATAAACATGTTGTGATTCTCAAAAATGTCAGGTTCAATCCTAGTGTTGTAGCAAGGTCACCATGGAACATGGCATCTCTATTTATCTAAAATGGGTGAGGGAGCACAAGGTTGAGTAGTGTTACAATTCGATTGTGTAAAAAGAATGAGGATACGTACTTTGACCTCTTATGATTTCAACATCTCCAATTCCAATTATGAATTTTGAAATGACACTCTTTGTGATTTGTATTAGCTAACTAGATGAGACAATGTCTGATTTGATTGTAAGGCCAAAAGCATCATGGAATTCAAAGCGCCCACATTAGGGTCACACAAGGTAGACCTGCCTACGTCCAACACAACTATAAATAATTTGGACACCTATTCGGAGTGGTACGTTGTTAGGTGCGGATCAAAGTACAAACACCAAAAAGACACGTGTCTGAAAAGGATTAGACCATGTGCTCCAAATATACTAACCGTTCTAGGCTCACTAGTCAACATGATTGGGGAGACTTGCATGACCACTTCATGAGCATGAGAATCTTCACTTCAATAATGAATGAAAATTCACATGACTCTGAAAATGATGAGGCAAACTGCTACACACACGGTTTGGATTTGCTAATCAGCTTGGGACTATTTACATGTTTCATATTGTACGAGAGATGGACGCAGAGAGAAAAGTATCCAAATAACGTATGTTTTACCTTAACTTATTCGATCTCACTGCACTGGAGTGGTGGGGGAGTCATCATTTTTATCTTGCACGGGTCACGGCAAATACAGAGATTTTTTTGTAAGGAAATCACTGGTGATTCCAGTAAAGCCGGAAACCACTGGGTAGTTCCCAGTAAAGCCTGAGCTATACGATATTTTGCAGATTCTGTAAAAACATCTGCCAAAATCAGATTGAGATAAATGACCCTGAATTCCTTTGAGTCGATGGTGGGAAAGCCTCCATAATGTACTTAACTCACTGGATAGAACTCCGCCAAATGCGATTGTGAATGCATTAACATAGTTTCCCAACAAGTTCTGAGTGATGCAATATTACTCCATAGGTTTCAACTACAGCTTGTGTGTTCATGTCACAATGTGTGACTCAGGGTTTCAAAAATGTTGATCGGCTCTCAGTTTCAAAGAGACCTGGTGCCTCTGATTAAGGTTACGTGGTCACTCTTTGTAATTGAAAACGTTGAGTGAGTGGTATATGGCAAGGCTTGTTGGTAACAGTGGACGACACCGGAAAGACACGTATTATGATGAGATTGGAATATATGCATAAAATATGGACACTGTTCTAGGTTCAATTGTTCTCACAATTAGGAAGGACCTATGTGATCACTCAATGAAAAAAAAGAATCTACACCTTTGACCTCTTATAACATGTTGCCCCTGAACTCCATTTCTAAAAACTTGAAACGACAATCTTCTTGCTTTGGAGTTGGTAACCGAATGAGACATTTCCCCATTCGACCCAACGGTCAAAAGTGTATGTTGGTTTGGAAGTGCCGACAATAAGGCCTCATATGTACCTACCTCAACTGGAAGTTAATTAGAGAGAGCACACACACGATTGTGGAGAATCCGATCAAAGCACTCACACACAAACACACACAGACACACAACTGGCTAGCTGCCAACTTACGGAAAATTGTCAAACAACAAAGATACCATGCCTTAAAGGTTGGTGCTCAGCCAGGTCAATCTCCAACCGCAGAAAGTTGTCCAAGTACTTGATGCCCATGAGAGATGGGAATATAAATATATAACCCACGCACAGTTTCGTAATTAATAAATAAAACAGTTTCACTCCATTGCAGCCAGAGAACATTCATTTGTTCCATGGATGCATGCACCGTCTTCTCTACTTAATCAGTAACGTATGCGGGTGTTATTTGGTTACTTTTCCTTAATCGGACACCTAAGTATATTCGATTGGTGTGCGGGTAGGTGTGAATCTAAGACTAAACACCAAAAAGGCATGTGTATTAAAGAGATTGGCCTATGTCTTCAAATCGAATTAACTACTCCACGCTTAATGATGAATACAATCAGGAGGACTTATGTGTCTAGTTAAAAAATTAGTAAACACACACTTTCAATAACCATTACTAAATCAAGGGAGGTTTGATTTTCAATCCAATTTTTGCTGATGCGTCATTGTAGACTTGTTAATGCAACAAACGTTTTGTTGTGTAAAATCTAATTGACATAAGTTGGAGAACATAAAAAACGAACCAACTAACATCCACATCAGGTAGACGTGCCTGAATTGAACATAGCAACACCTATATCTGAGTGGTATGTGGTTAGGTGTGAATCTAAGAACAAACACCAAAAAGACACATGTATTAAAGAGATTGGACTTCGTGCTCAAAATAATGCTAACCATTTTAGGCTCAATAGTCAGCATGATTGGGGGGGACCTACATGACCACTTAATGAGCACGAGCATCTTCACTTTGATAATGCATAAGTAATCCATACGAGCTCTGAAATTTATGAGGCAAACAACTACGGGCATGATATGGATGCGTTAATCATCTCGCACTAATCGTGTGTACATATCCTACGAGAAGTGGGTGCAGAGAGAAAAGTATCTGAACAACCCGGCCCACACCTAAGCTTTTTATGCCTTTAACTTACTCATGCAGCAGCCCTGCTGCTGTTTGCACGGAAACCTACATGTGTTTCATGTTGCGCTTTTGTTTGCAGCACCGCAGTGGCAGCCATGGTGGAATGGGTTCCGGATTCCGAAGCTCAGCTCAGCTGTTGAACTTCTTCAGTATGTAACTTAATGAATAATTAAACGGAGCTCAGCTGTTGAACTTATTCAGTATGTAACTTAATGAATAATTAAACAAAGAAACAGTAGTACAAGGCGGGGATAGACTTGTACTACACGGGTTTCTGGGTTGCAGGTTGTATGAATGAATGAATGCACCTCCTGCCAGAGCTGGCCCCCGCCTCGCCCCCACCCCCACCCGCGGGTGCATGCACGAGGGAAGGAATGGGACACGGTTGCTAACTTAACTTACTGCAGCTTGTTGTTGCAAGTTGCAGTGGTGGGGGCATCATCATCATCATCATCATCCATCATCAGCAGGAAGGTACTCACTTACACTGGACTCCAATTAACCTGGGACAGGAGAATCGATTGAGTCAAAGGACCAGCTTGGGTGGGGGCTAATACGCTTAACTGGACGCTGTTTCCGCACTCGATTTGGATTTAGGCATGTGCTTGGATGATTCGAGCAGGATTTGATGCCATGGTTATGGTGTAGTGATGGTGGGGGAGGGGGGGGGGTGGTGTACAAAGGGTAGGGGGACTTGGACCATCAGGGCTGCTGCAGGAGTGCTAATAAGCTAAGTAAAGTAGGTTGGTGACTCGGTCGGTCAGAGGCACAGGGGGAAGAAGTTAGAACGAACACACTTACTTGCACACAGTCTATTTTGTTGTTTGTTGTTTGTTTGTTGCGGTGATGAGAGAGAGGGAGGGGGGAGAGAGAGAGAAAGAGAGAGGGTTTGGCAAGGGAAGTGTGTTGGAGTTTGGAAGGCTCTCTGAGGACTGATGTGTGGAGGTGAGGGGAGGGCAACTTCAGCCGGGGAACTCATGAGTGCTGCCGTTTTCATTGCCCGTGGATTCAAGGATTGGGAGTTTGACATATACATCCACCTGCAGAGCGAGTGTAGTAATTAGGATCACATAGGAACCAGGAGGAGGAGGAAAAAAAGTTGGATCAACCCCGGTACTGAAGAAGGTACCTAACCCTCCCTCTCTCTATCTCTCCATGTGGAGGTTTATTCATCTTGTTCTTGTCGATCTGGAGAATGTGAGGTTAGGATATGTGTGTATGTGTGCACATGTGTATGTATATGTGTGTATGTGTCCGCATGTGTATGTATATGTGTGCATGTGTTTGTATGTTGTTTTACGTGTTTGTATGTATGGGTTTGTACGTGTTTGGATATGTGTGTGGAGGGGGAGGGTCATGTGTGCGGCACTTTTTCTTGGTTTGTGGTTTGGTGTTGGTGTTGAGACCTGTGGAGCCCTATGTTGCAGATTAGGAAGGCGGAGGGGGAGGTTAATCGGCTACGATGTGTCACGGAAGCTTTCTTGAGCGTGCAGCGGTTTCGGTTCCCGACCTCCTTCGGTATGTGTCGCCATCGACCTCTTTGTGTTCTTTTGAGGAGTTTTATAGTCCAGGGGATGGAGTGACATGCCGAGAAGCCTTTCTCGTACTTAATCTGTTTTGGGATGTTCGTGGAGGGGTTTGGCCATACAATGGCTGTGAAGAGAGAGAGATATATGTGCGTTGATCTTCGCAGTAAGAAAGAAGATGTGTGACATGTCGAGACACATCGTACGCATGTCACTGCCATGTCGCATACATGTCGCAAGTTTCTTGGGAAAGAAAGCTTAAGGAAAGAAATGAGGATGTGTATCGGATGGCATGTCATAAGAGCTTTTCTCACAGGGCGAGTAGGCCTTTCTTTTCCGGTGACTATGGCCGCCATGGCGGCCATGGTCTGATCATATGTGGTAATGGATGAACAGGTAACTTAGAGCAAATTTTGATGCATGTGGACCGCTTGTCTACTTTGTGAGACAGGGATGCAGTCGTGGACTACAGCTTGGAGACTCAGTCTTATGATGATCTACCTCCATTCAACCCATCGTTCTATGGAAATGGCAGCAGCAGAACCGATCTGCTGTTGGTTGACGACGCTGTGCTGTCACCTCAGCCAACTGTGTCTGGAGAAATTTTGGCAGAGTTCATCGGGAACTCAAAGGAGGTCGACTCCACCGACGCCCTCGAGGATGACGAGGAGGTGCTTGGGATGTCTGGGTCTCTTTCAGCATGGTTCGATTGCATAGTGAAAGAAGATGCTCTTCAAGTCTCGAGTCCTACTCATACTAATAAGAAAGGAGCTTCTACGACACTTTCCAAGATGAGCTCCGAGGATAACTCACAGTATGCAGATTCTGCACCAACAAAGAGTCGGAAGGCAAGGAAATCCGCTGCCAAAGAGAATAACAACCATGGTGAACATGATTCGGAGATGGATGATGTGGCCCCTGCACTCATCGACGAGAAGAGGAAGAGAAGGTATTGGAATCCTCAACTTTACCCCTTGCATTTCAAATCAAACATTCCTTTGATTTTTTTGCTTATGCATTCAAGTCACATCTGAGTGTCAAGAGGCACTCTGGTCAAGTATACTTTGCACCTTTGTGACATAAGGTATAGACCTCAGGGCCTCCATAGTGACAAGACGTTTTGTACGATCATCAATTCCTTGATTTCTTTCTTTCTCTGACTTATGGATGTGGTGTGGTTTGCCAATATGTCTCAAATGCTCAGGGGAGAGAACCTCCATCTCCATAGCATATATAATGCTCTCTCGTGACATCTAAACCTGATGGCGAAGTTTGATACTCAGCCAAATAGAAGTTGAGGTAGGGAAAGGGAGGAGAACCCTGCAGATATGCATGCCATCCATTTGCAGGGTGATAGGTTCATCATCACTTCACTGGTATTTGTCACGAGTGATACTTACTGGTATCGGTATTGAGCACGGCCATAAGAGAAGAGAAGAGATGAAGGGTTTGTGCAGCTGTCCAAATGGCAGCTTGTTTCTCTATGAATTAAGGTTGTTGCACTTGGTTAGTTAATTTGTGAAGCAGAGAGGTTGAGGTTTCTGTCCTGCTTGGCTGATTGCAGGATGTCTTCAAACCGAGCCTCAGCACAGCGATCAAGGCAGCGAAAGCAGGACCGCTTGGATGAATTGGAAGTCCTGGTATGAGACATCATCCAAGTCTGCCAGACCTTCCTTTTTGAGTTTATCACTATATGTATCTACAACTGGGTAAGAAGTCAAGTTGACATGCTTCACTGAAGCAATTGTTGAGGTCAGAGAAAAATAGTGGCTTCAAAACCCAATTTTCAGTATGAATATCTTCACCTTATTGCACCATGCAATCCTTCAACGTCTCTGCTTCTGTTTACCTATTTTGGTTCTTGTTGAGTGGCAGTTTTAGTGCTATCCTTTTCCCAATCAACGAACCACAAGATTGCCTGTTGGAAGTGTCTTGGTTCTACATGGAATCCGAGTCTGATTATATTCTGGTTCTCTGTAGACTGCCCAGTTGCGACTGGAGAATGCGACTCTACTGCGCAAGTCAAAACTGGCTGTGCAGATGGCAAAGAAATATGAGACAGAGAAGAACAACCTGGCAAAGAAAGTGGAGGAGTTGATGAAAGAGCTGAAGTTGGCTCGCTGCCCACAGCCAGGTACACCAGATTCTGATGGGGATCGAAGTGCAACCAGTCAACATATGGCCTCTTCTGGTGTCTGTGATATGGTCCGTAAACCAAACCTCAGCCATAGTTTCTACTTACAAACATTGACAGTTACTTGTCTATCAGTCATAGGATCATCAGTTATGGGGATCTTATTTGTTGTGTTATTTTCCTTCACAGGTTGAAGGAGGTTTGAGTGATTCTGCTATTGAAGTTAAATCCAAGGATGATATGGGCCAGAAACTTCAGCTGTCCCCATGTAGCTTCCCACCTCCCAGTTCAAAGTCTCAGAATGGGCCTCCCCTGAGTCCTTTCTCAATGAAGAAGCTTGAAGTGCCAGTCAGCGAGGAGATGCCACAAGCTCTCTTTCAGGAGTTGTTTGATTCGATTGAGTCACAAAACTTTGAAATTGGCTCAGTGGATGCTGTGCAAGACATCATCCCACAGGAGTGGTTGGAGACTTTTGCGGAGTGCTTGAGTGCTTGATACAGGAACTGGACTTCGATCTGAACTTTGTAACTAGTAGACATTTTCAGTTGCACTGTGAGGGATGATCAGACATCTGAACACATGTATGTGCTTGTACTTGAAATTCAATAATCCTGTCTTTGGGCCTTATGAAATACCACAGGCAAGAAGCGGCTTTTGTGTTACCTGCTGAATGCGATTCTGGAAGTCATCTTCGAGCCTATCCAGGCCTATCTTCTCAATTTTGTCTGCGGGGTGGCCAATTCCAGCCTCTCGCATTGGCTGGCCAGGTTGCAGTGCCAAAGTTGACATGAATGCCACACTGGGAATAGAAAAGCTGTTCAAGAGGTTCTTGTTGTCCCCATTCCCCAAGCTTGTTGCTTGATAATGGTGGTACCTACAAGTGTACATTGTCAACTGAATCCTGGCGCGTATCGGAAACTTCTTCCTGTTGCATTGATGATATGTATAGAAGTAAAGAGAAACAAGGATTTTATTTCCAAATATGTTCTTGCAGATTCCTTCATTGACAACAGATTGCTCCTCCTCCCTGGAGTTCTCAAGGAATGTTTGATTCCTACTGGCTTAAGTAGCAAGAAGAATCTCTTGTTTTGTGCATATGGTTATGAAGTTGAACAAGTAATTGGTGCAAGCCACATTGTTTATTTGATTTCTGTGGTTTTCGGGTGGTTTTCTGAAATCTGGTGGATTATCACAACACCATCACACTTGCTAGAAGATAGAAACAAGAACCATGGACCTGCAAGTTCTGTCATGTCTGTTGGAAAATAAGGGCGCTGAGATGTGTAGTTACATCCAACCACATACAACTGCCACATAGAGTTTGAAGGCACTGCAGAATTTTACAATATATGATGTGAGGGTGAAATACAAATGATGATCATGCATGCGTTTTCCCCAAAGATGCACAACTGAAACAAAGTGTTTCACCATGGGTTTGGCCAAACGACCAAACTTGTCTGTGGAATTGGAAGTGCTGGAACATGTCGTTCCAACTTCTTATTCCAGAGAAAACTTTGGTTGTTGGATCAGCTCAAGAATTGTCTTATCCTGTTAGGAATTGCAAATCATGCAGTTTATCATTTCAAGTTTCAAATTGGAGTTGACATGCAAAAGTTATAAGAGGTCAAGGTGATGATTCATTTTCTCTTTAAGTGATCACATAACTTAGGCTCTCCCAAATTGTGTGAACTATTGAACCCAGAATGGTTGACATATTATAAGCACATAGTCCAAGCTCCTCACAACACGTGTCCTTTTGGTGTATGTTCTTAACTATTGTAGAGGCCTTCCATATGCCACTCACATATAAGTGTTTGATGAAGAATGATACCATATAAAGCCCAAAGACCTTCTATAGAGATGAATTGGGGATGATCTCTCTGAAGGCATCATGCATGACTTAAAATTCAATAGCAAATTTGTTCATAGTTAATTATTACCTTTAGCCACGAGTTCAACAATTGGACATGTTTAGAATCTTAATAAATTTTTGTAAGTAATTAAGATAAGTGCACCTGCTTTGGTTTGTGGCCTATTGTGGACACCTAAAAGTTAGGGTATATTTGGTCACAAAGCATATGTTGAGTAAATAATCCACCAAATATAAAAACCAAGTGGAGGCATAGCAATGACCTATGTGCATACACAACAAGTCCATTGTGTAGCACATTGTGGCAAGAAAATAAGTGAAGGCTCCAACATAAGTAAGGCCATGGATTTGCCAATTTCACACTTCAATGAACTATATAATGGCATTGGAAGCATGCGTGACATGTATCTTGAGGTCTCACATTCTCACAATCATGAGGCAAAACATAATATGTTATTAAAGAACCACTTTATCCCATGCAAAAAGTGGGGCGTGACTGATGAGATGGGCAACACAAGTGGATGCACTTGTATGACCACAATGGGTTATGAGAACTTTGCGCTCAAAAATCCCATAAAAACATGGAGATATGATTCGAGTAATTTGAGTTACATGGCTACCAAATCAACTTTTAAATTGTTGAACTAACGATAAGTATTGATCAAATACATCAATTGAGAGTACCCAAAGTTGTCAAAGTGTCCACAATAGGCATGGTTGCCTTAAGTAATGCATGTGTTTATTGTGCACGCAAATGGAAGCATGTACACGCAACTCACACTTGTTCAAAGCCGTATATATCATGGGCTCCACTCCACAAATCACCTCCAGGTTGCTTTTAATGACGGCTGCTCCATCACTCTCACCAACCACAAAGTTAGGTTGTCTAAGGTACGTGGGCCTAACATAAGTGGTCACTCTTCTTTACCAAACCTCTAGTATTTGCCAAGTGGTATATGGAAAGGCTACCTAGTAGTTATGAATGGACACCAAACTGACCCATGTTACAATGAGATTGGACTATGTTCTCAAAATATGTTAGGTAATATTTCTCAGTTTTGTATTGAACACAATTGAGAAGAAAGAGAATTATGTAATCAATAAAAGAGAAAGAAAATTTTCATGTTGATCTCTTATAGTTTTTGTACCTCAAATCCAATTTTAAAATTTGAATTTTGAAATGACAATCTTCATGATTTGCAATTGCTAACTAGATGTAACAATCCTTGATCCAATCCAAAGGCCAAAAGTAGATGTGGAGTTGGATGTCCTCACAATAGGGTCACATACCTTGCTTTGTATGATTGGCTAAGGCTAGTGTGAGGAAGCAACTTTGTTGAAACTAGAATAGACATACACCTAGCTTAAGGTAGATTGGCCATAACTGTGTGTGTTTCCCATGATAACCCCACTTCTCTTGGGCTAATAAGTGAGACTTGTTTTGCCTAATAAGCGATTTTGTTGTGTTTATTCCTTATTTAATATGAGGAAGCACATTATCATTCATAATCGATGACTATGTCATCACTTGATCACTACATCTAGTAATGGACACATGTTGCCCTACCACTAGTTGCTAGCAGGACTAAATGTAGGAGCACCTTAAACCAAGAACTTAAGGTATTTGGCAAACATGTGGTAGCTATATGAACCAAAAAAAAAATTTCCCAGGTAAAAAGAAAGAAAGAAAAGACTAGGGATATTTCATTTTTTCAAAAAAATTCCCCCCTCAATATTGAAATAATGCAAATTTTTGAAGTGAAAAATGTGTTGACACCCAAAATTGTTAGGGGGCCTTAATGTTCACATGGTGAACATTCTCAAATCAACATGTACTTATCATGCAAGATTTTGAAGGTGTTGATTTTGGGTGTTGTCTTGGTTTAAGGTGCTCCTACTTTAGGCACGCAATACAATACCTGACTTGGAGGGCTCCTCCCATCCATAACCTAAGTTCATAATTGTGTAAGTTGCAGGTCCTGATTAGCTTGACTTAATTTAGGGTTTCAATTGGTTTTTGATGTGCAAACTTTCAAGGCGAGATTCAGAGATTGAGAGTCACTGCAATCTCAATCCAGCAATCTCAATTTCAATCGTTAGAAGTATGGATTGTCAACTTTTCATGACATCACCATCATTATAATCATCTTCATGATAGTATGGGTAGAGATCGTGGTTAGGGTTTCATTAGGGTTTTGATCTGCTTCCAAGGAGACTCAGAGATCGTCCACATTTTTGTCACTTATGCACTTAATCTTGACTTCCATATCCATTTCCATTTTCACAAGGCCATATTCAATCTACCAACTTCAAACTGTGGAAACATGATGGGGGACATTTTCGGCAACACGAGCTCCGACAGCGAAGGCGACGAGGGTTTAAGGCCCAAGGGCGTTGCAAATTCGAGCGAGGAGGAGAAAGAGAACGATGGCACCGAATTCACACCACCCGTGCCTGAATTGGTTGAGTCGGAAGCAAGCCACGAGGTAGGGTACGAGCCCCGTAACGGCCCGCCGATTTTGGTAAAGCAGATTCGAGAAAGAGGTCTTTCGTTCCAGCTATGGCCGGCTGCGACAGGGTTGTGCTGGTACTTGGATAATGTGTACAATGGATGTGATTTGCAAGGGGCTAGGGTTGTGGAGCTCGGTGCAGGAACGGGGATGGTAGGGGTCATGGCTGCCCGCCTTGGCGCACATGTAACCCTAACCGATCTGCTACATGTTTTACCAAATTTACAGAGCAATTTGGAGCTGAACTCCGATGATGTGGAAGCTTGTGGCGGGAGTTTGGAAGTTCGGCCGCTACGGTGGGGAGTACAGGAAGATATTGCACCTCTCGGTGCACCATTTGGTCTCATCCTCGCCTCGGACTGCGTGTATTATGATACGCTGTTTGAGCCCCTCATGCAAACCTTGAAGTGGCTATGTGGGATTGGTGTTTCCGGTAAGGCTGTCCATGATGGAGATCATAGCAATGGTGGAACAGAGGATGGAAATGTTTGTGTGCAAGAGGGTAAGGTGGATGGACCAATTGTGGTGTTGGCTCACTTGAGGAGATGGAAGAAGGATGGCCATTTCTTCCGCATTGCAGGAAAGTTCTTCAATGTAGAAGTGGTCCATAAGCATCCCCCTCCAGAAAATGCACGCATTGGAGTTGTGGTGTATAAGTTCACACGGAAGACATCGCCTCGATGAAGGCTTGTGGTGCATAAAATTGTCAAATGGAAGAACGTTCATCTGTCGACTGACCTTGGACTGGGCATTGAATTTTGAGGTGCTGCTTTATTCACGCAGAATGAAGCCTTCAACAGTTCGGATTACGGATGCCACTGAGGTAAATAGATCACAATGCACGAAACTTGTGGATAGAGAATGTGCATCTTGCTTGCCTGCTCTTTGAACACAGTATGTCCAATGTCAGAAAGATAAGTGACAAGGATGGGTGTTAACTTAGCTTGAAGCATAATCCAGAAACCTTGTATAATCTTGTCTTTGAAATTGTGCTGGGACATACTTGACAATTTATCGTAACTTATTATCACTGATTATATCTAGAGGTTGAAGTATTTCTATGTATATTAGTAGGTGATGTCACCCTGCCAAATAGATCGAAATGTAACTGAATTGATTGCTTTCTTGTTTCTTTATAGGCATTTCCTTGGAGGATGAAGTCTATTTTGGAAATTCATAAGCATTTTGTGAAACTTCTAGAGCTTGAGGACAAGGTTCTGAATTAAAGACTTACAGATTGATCAAGATCAGATTACCCTATGGAGTACCTTGAATATGTACTGGTGAGTACAAATTCAGTGCTGTACTTCAGTAAGTTCAAGCCTGGTTAGGGGTTTAGGGTTGTAGGGTTTAAGGATCAAAATCTGCCTCGGTGCAGATTCTTGGTTGGTAAGGTGGCCTAGGGTGTATGGATCATGTAGATCATCAAACATACATCCTTATTCAGCCCAGTGCACGGTCACCTGGACTATTTTCAAAAACCACCTCTTGGAGGTAGGCCTAACACAAAACTAGGAGACCATGGCGCTCCGAAACCTCACAGCCGTTGATTTATTATATTCTATCATGGGGGAGGACCCCACATGAATACAGATTCATTGAAATAGCAATTGGTTGAGGACCTGGTTGCATATGGCTTCACACTACACTGGAGAGTCTGTGACCACCCTACATGGTTTTGGAAGTGTCTTGGGATGGTCTTTGAACACTTCTTTTGGGCTCTCATTTCATGGTCATGGTTCTTGGCTTGTGTGTGAAGTGGCCTTAGACATGTTTGACTTTGCCAATCTAAAATTTTCTCTTATAAAATCTAATTGATGAATATCTAGAGTGTAAGGGCGGTCTTCTATACCTATGCATAGATTCAGCTAACATATATTCAATGGAATGAAATCTATAGTCTCATTCCCATAGAATAGGAAGGTTGGTGTTCTTAGTAGGTCATGATCAACTGAACTTAAATTTAACCCCAACTTATGGGTGTGGGTTGATGTGGAACCTCTCATGGCCTTTGAAAAAAAACGTATGGGGTCATGTTTTTACTAGACCCCCTTCACCTTGGTAATAGTGGTAGGGGCTTAGCTCAAAGAGATGTGCATCTAGGCCTAGCCATATGATAAGTGTTGTAGCTTAGGCCATGTCCCATGCCAATTGTCTATGTGAATGTGAAGTATGCTTGGCATCCCATAGGCCCAAATTAGAAATGGTGATGCTTTTCTCATTTCTATGAGCAAATTTCCTTCCCATGTCTTGGGAGGTACACCTAACGAAATCCAAGAGATTGTGACGCCTAAACTTCCTAATATTGTCATTAGAAAGTCTCAACATCTATTAGCACCTATGTAAATAAAGGGGGGTGTTAAACTCTCCCCAATGAGTTTTTTTGGGAAGGGGTCTCTTTATATGAAGGTAGCTTGAGAAAAGTTTTTTTGAACTTAATTGAAAAACATTGCATACTCTGCCCAACTTTAAAAAGAGTTGCCCTTCATGCCTTGTCCACAAAACCCATATTGAGTGCACCTCAACTTCAAGGCCAAGAATCCAATATATATGTTCACTTCCACTTAGTAAATAAGCAATTGATTGGGATTTCATTCCCAAAGTGAAAATGTTAATAAAGCATGTAATTAACTTTGAATTTTATAATATGAAAAATCCTCATTACATTGATTATCCCAATTATAACATTACTCAATAACATGGGCCCCCAGATATAATAGTGGGATGTTGGGAGCTCACTATGAATTTGAGTCTCCTTGCACAACTTTTCGAGCATCCCACTATTATATTGAGGGCCCACAAAACAAAAGTTGAACACTAAGGGCCGCTTTACACTAGGAGTCACGGCCATAAAATCTTGGGGCCAACTTAACCAATATTTGAGTTCTTTTGAAGCTCGAGCCAGCCGCAAGTTTTGAAGCTCGTTGGCCCCAAGGCCCTTTGTTGGCCCCCCAATCCATGAGGGTTCCTTTTGTGCCTTGGGGGCCATCTCAAGGCCAACATTTTATAGATTAAAAATATTCAATTAATTATTGGCCTTGACTCCTAGTCTAAGGCCCTTGCCACACGGGAGGAAACTTGCATGAACAGCACTGAGTTGCATGAATAGCATTGGTTCAAATGAGCAAGTGGTTGCCACATGAGAGGAAGTATGGGGAGTGGCAACAATGACTTTTTAGCTTTGGATTTTGCTTTGGGTTTAGGGTTGGGATCTACTTGGCAATAAAGTAGAGTGACATGGCACAATAAATGTAGTTCAATACTTCCGGGCACTAGTGCCCGGAAGTACCCCGGTTCAAGGAGAAAAACAAGGAAAAGGAGACTTTTCAAAAGCAAAGTGCCATGTTGGAGGAAGTTGGGAAACTTCCTGGGCCTCTCGTGTGGCAAGGGCCTAAAGCTCTTCGGGTTGGCCTTAAGCTCTCAACCAATAGGATTGTGAGATTTCCCTCGGCCCTTGGCCTCGACTCCTAGTGTAAAGTGGGCCTAAGTAATGTTATGATTAGGGAGGGAGGGCTAATAATGTGTTTTGGAAATTAGTTAAGGTGATACTAAATTACTATATGCTATGAAATTAGGAAACATTGTCCATCTTGACACTATTCATTGACATTATTATTCATAGTAGAACTATTTACTAAATGTACTGGCTCTATTCACCTTGGCACTATTCATTGACAAGCATGTGTTTGCATATAATTTTGTTTTTAATCACTCTACAAGCACCTTAGAACATGCACTAATTTTGTGAAATGTATGGTAATTAAGCATGTATTCATGAATCTAGTATCACTCAGTCTAAATTTCAGCCCTCACTACTATTGGGATTTGGCAAAATACAGCGTGTTTCGGGAATTAGTGCCACATGCACTCATTGTAGCAATGATGTACCTCTTTCACCTGTCATAGCAAAATCTAAGCCAATGATTGGTAACTTCTTCTAGTACATAGATGAAAGGGACATAAACTTCAGTTTCCAGGATATCACATCCCAACAAGGAGAGACTCCACCTTGTTGACAGACAAAGGTATAGATATGGGAAGATTTACAAACCTGTCTTTGATAAAGCACATTAAACCCTACGGGAAATTCAATTAGGATATATCCTACAGCTATGCCACCAAAAAAATGCGGCTGTCAACAATGAGGGCAACAAATTCAGCCGGAACCTGGAAACATGCTAAATAAACTGAATATATAGCAAAAGTGCATGTCACTCTACAACTTGAGGCTGACTGCCCAGTGAGTGAAATCAACTCGTTGCCAGGATATCACATCCAGTGTGTTGGGGAAACTGTTCACCTCCTTAACAGAAAGAATGGTATACACGTGGAAAGATTTTAAACCTGTATTTGATAAACTACATTAAATCCTACGTGAAATTCAATTAAGATAAATCCTACAGCTATGCCACCAAAAAAAATGTAGGCTGTCAACAACTGCACAATGAGCGCAACAAATTCAGCTCGAACCTGGAAACATGCTCAACTATACTGGATATACACCGAAGTGCATGTTACTCTACAACTCAAGGCCTATTGATTGTCAAGTGAGTGAAATCAACTCGTTGCCATTGGCTGGTGGAGTTCCAGGCCGAGCTGGAGCAGCAACTGGGTTTGCAGTAAATGCAGGTGTTGGAGAGAGGTCCATTAAGGCAGAAGCTGAAGAGGACGCAGGAAAGCCTGTGGGAGAAGAGAAAAATCCTCCCAAGGGCTGCGAAGTACTGGGAGGAGGTGTTAAAGGTCTCGTGGCTTTGAATCCATCAAGGTCTGAGAAATCTGCAATCGGCTGCGCCACAAATGGAGCCATTCCAAGTGCTTCAAAACCAGTCACTGCACCTGGAGCTGGTCCAAGTGGTTGTTGTGTGCCTGGAGGGAAGGATAATCCCATGGGTTGGAAGCCCGGTGCACCTGGAAAAGTGACTCCCATATTGAGAGTGCTTGGTGGGCCACCAACCAAAGCACCTGGAAACTGCGTCTCAACCATCATTGAAGGCCCAGGAGCACCAGCAGCATCAGGATTTTGAAGCCCAGAAACAGGACCCTCGATCATGAGTTGCTGCTGTCCCGGTTGATCTGCTGCTACTGCTGGAGGACCTTCGATCATGAGTTGTTGTCCGGCTTGATTTGCAGGGGCAGGAGGGCCTTCGATCATAAGTTGTTGTCCCGGAGGTGCTATTCCTGCTATGAGGAGATTGGCTGCCTGTTGTTGGCCCATTGCATTTGCCTTGAGTGGTGGTGCTCCTGCTACCTTTACCCCAGATGTCAGAATGCTAGGTGGAGCGACTATTTCAATCACTGGCCTTTTTGCCACTGCTTGCTGTGGATTTGGGGTCCCTGGTATTGATTTGCCTTTCTCTGGAGTAACAGGGGGGGTAGCTTCCATTGGTGCAAGAAGGTCAGCTCCAGAGACTGGAGTCAAGTTTAGAGGCTTGGGTTTCACTGCGTCCCCAACTCCATGCTGCTTCTGGACAAGCTTGTTCCATTGCTGCATGATTAATTTGAGCGAGGGTCTCCCATTTGACTGCAAGAACATTACGCATCAGTACACGTTAGCACCTTGAACCTTATCATGTGAGTCATTCGTCCCTGAACCTTTCTAAGAGATGATGGAGATGAGAGCTACACTGAATATGATATTTAGTGTCACTTACTATTTGGAGTTACACAATGCTATATCTTTTTACTATTGATGTAATTTTTTAACAAGTGAAACTGTTAATGTTCAATAACGTCCAAACAACCAATTTGACATTTGTTGGTAAAATATGAGATATACAGTAAATAGATATAGCAGTATAAAAGTTCAAATTGTAAGTGACAATAAATACAATATTTACTGTAGTACTCATATCATTCACTTGCTATTATTTTCACTCAAACTTTTCCAACAAGGCAACGCATATCAAGGTAACACGAGCACTTTCCCCCTGCTAACACACTAAGACAATGGGTGATGAACAGTTCTCATTTTTCTCAACAATTCTGTCATTCTTCTAAAGTGAAAGTTCTCAAACGGGCAAAAGTTAATACATAATTGCAGGATAAGTTTGTAAGAAAATAGTTACTCACATGGGCATGAAGAGCAGCCTCAGCAAACATGCCTGTATCCAACCAAGATTTTTCCATGAGATTGGGGTCATTCAGAAGAGCAGCTGCAAGTGCTGCCTCACGGCCCTGTCCAGCAGAGAGCATGGTGTTCACTTGCACCTGCAAAATTATATCACGTGTTCATATGTCAGAAATACTGACAAGATTTTGCATTACAAGGTATACCAGGTGTATTTTCTTTAGACATCAGCTTCAATGGCATCAGTGCTGTGTGGACATGCAATACTTGGCTAATAATGAATCGCAGTACTTTCCGAGCTTTTCAACAGCATAAATCTTAACAATTGGGTTTTTGAATACGGTTTTGAAGTAATAAACTAGACCATTGAATGCAGCATATTGGTACCATTCCTAGGTTGAGTTATTCACGGTCTGAAGGTTCCATTGCAAGTTATGACCGTATGATGGCCCTAAGGAGCAGACATAAACATACAACAAAGTAGTTTCTGCTTTATCAAATCCAACCTATTAGACATGAAGTTCTGATTGAGCAATTACCGCCAGTCTGGTCAGTTCCCCATGAGTTGCAAGGCGTAGTGACAATCTTCTAAGTTCATTTGGTTGAAGAGCACCTTCAACAGCACCAGCAGCTGCAAGCCTTTTCAGAGCCTGCCCAGCTATGTCACCCTGTGCAGTAGCATCAGCAGCATCAATCAAGTCCAGAAACTCACTAGCAAATTTCACAACCCCGAAAACAGCCTCAGCCTTTGCCTCTTGGGTTGCTGTAAGAGAGAGTACTCCAATGCCATCGGCACTCAGCTCAATATCCTGCCCAATGCTCCTACTGTTGCTCAGGACTATGAGGGTTTGCAGAGCTCTCTTCAAGTCTCCACTCTGCATGGCAAGGTCAAACTCCAATCTGCAGGGCACATACATATATTTAGTTGAAAAGACCAATGGATATGTCAAGGGGAAAATAGGGGGGAATGATTCACTGCAAGGGTTAAGTCTCTCTGCATTTGTAACCTTAGATTTCAGTAGCTACACTAAATATGTTATTTAGTGTCATATGGTATTTAATGTCACCATGGTAACTTTTCGGATGACACTGCTTATGAATAAGCGAACAAAATACTGTCATGGATGATGGATGATGGATGAGTTCATCCATTGGCCAAAACCCTACCTTCTCTTGTCAGCAACTGGTGATGAAATATTGTCATGGATGATTGGAATTTGGATGAAAAAGCATTTGGTAAGTGACAGTAATTGCAACACTGTAAATCTATAATCCCCCCCAAAAATTACGAGTGACAAATAATGGTGGGTTAACATTTAGTGTTGGTGACATTATATCACGGTTTACAATTAGTATTGAGCCAGACAATTAGAATGATGACACTAAATATCATATTTAGTGTAGTATTTCCGTGGAAGGTGTGCACCATAATAGAGAAGTCAGGACAGATAAAAACTAGAAATTTATTTTGCTGTTGCCTAAACAGAGTAGCCCTAATATGTTTACAAAGTAGCTGAGAAACTCTGAGTTTCAAATAATGGGCTCAAATTACTTATAGTAATGCACATGATCTGTCCTCACTCCTGAGCCAAGGGAAAGTGGCAAAGAAATGTAGAAAGAGCAAAGAGAATCTATATTTGACCTTTTTGAAATGCCAGGAAGATGAAGCGCTTCAGTTGCATAACCCATGCCAACCATGAAGTGTGCCAAGTCGTCATGGTGCTCTCTCCCAAGTCGAGAAGCCCTGCCATTAGGTAAAGAAGTCAACATAAAGCAGACTGCTATTTGCCTTCATACAAGAGCCACAATACAACATAAATCTGCCAGCTCAAAGGGACATGCTTAGGAATGCCATAACCATCTCAAAATCCAATGAGATGTGTGCCTTGGGAAGGGAAACTTACCATTTCACAGCACTGACAGCATCTCCATATGCAGCTAGGCATCGACATCGAATTCCTGGATGACTTAGTGCTATTGCATGTGCTGTCATGTACCTGTTAAAAACAAAACAAATTTCAGGATGATTTTCACACATGAGCAACTAACACATGACCAACAACATTAATACCGATAGAAGATAAAAGGAATAGGTTCCAAAGCAAAACTCTACAGAAGTGGTCATCTTCGCAATTTGTAATTGCAACTCAAGTGATTCTGAAAAGTGGAGATAGAATACCTGTCAACCAACCAAAGGACGCCATCCTTCACACCCACAACCACAAGGGGTCCGACTGGACGTTTCTGCTCTGGTGGCAATCTGGAAACAGCAACAGAAACACCTCCTCCAGCTACAGCTGGCTCATTATTCACTCTCCCTCCTTCCAGATCCTTCAGCGGATTTGGCACTTCTCCATCAGTTTTAGTAATTTTATGCAGGGAAACAAACGGGGGTACTGAGGGAGCTGTTTGAAATGAAGCCAGCCTGACAACCTGTAGCATGGGAGGCCGCAAGGCCATTCTGTCTGTTATACTGACTGCTTTAGGCCCCTCCACAGTCAGCAATGCCAGCTCGCTATTTTGTGCAAATACCCTTGACTGTGCCTCCAGAGCCTTCTGCTCTTCCTTCCTTCTTTTTCTTTCTAGATCCACAGGACTCACCCCAGCATCCACAAATACACACCTGGCAGAAGAATAAAGATTGGCCTTAATTTAGGTCATGCTAACATCCGTCAGAGTTATTTATGAAATTTAAACAATGAGTCATATTGACTATCCCTCAGTTAAAGCAAGCACTTAAGCTTCAGGTTCTTCAAGTATTGAACTTGTCACAAAAAAGTAATCTCACTCCTTGCTTGCTATCATGGTGATCTGCAATTCAAACCAAGCAGTACAGGGAAGTACCAAAATGATAAATTGACAGTTTTGGGGGGGGGGGGTTTGCTCACTCAATTGTGGTTGGTGTGGCCAGAAATAGCTGGCGACGATGCCACATACCACCTGTTGCAGCTCCAATAGCTACATTACCTAGGTATCGATACTGTGGTCGCAATGCTGAGATGACAACATACTTTTGATAAGCAAGAGCACAGTATTCTACAGTCTGGTCCCAAGCACTCCATTCTGGTTGTGGCAACATCCCACTCACTGCCTTGAAAGTTTCCCAACTGCATTACACAAAGGACAACCATATCACTTTTCAGCTCACATGAAAGATTAACAGACCAGCAGATCCTTGAAGATTTGACATGTAGAATGAATAAATACGTTTGCAGAGTGGAATGTTCAAACCTGTGTTGAAACAAAAAAGCTTCAATGTCAACCACGATGATGACCCAACTCATGCTGACTAAACCATGACTTTACCTGTAAAGTTGAAAGTTCTGTGGTGCTTCTGTGGTCTTCCCACTGCCTGCGGAGGGGTCCTCAAAGGAGCCACTTGCACCCGCCGCTGCTGAAAGTCCCAGATTTGTAGTACTGTGTCGTCTAGGCATCTTGTATATGACTCCCAAAAGTGCACCTCCTTGCAATCCAATCACCTGGTCAAAATACAACACATCAGGAACAGTTCTTTCACCAGGGCGCTAAATTTGCAATAAACTTCTATACATGATTATACAAAGTGTTGTATATCAATTCATAGCATGTGTAAGGGTGTTCTCTTTCTATTCTAGCTTCAAGATTAAATCCAAAAATCAAGGTCCTTGATCACATGGCATAAAGTGCCCAGCAGATTCAAGTGGCAAACTCTCATTAGTCGACACCTCATGGTAACCTATCTTTGAATAAATTCTTCTCCCATCTACCAAGATTCAACTTAAAAGACCTTCCCAAAAAGAATCTCACTGCGTGTATGCTCTCCAAGATGCTTATGTAGGGTTAACACCCGCTACACTACTTAAGAATGCAATGTTTCATCACTACAACATTTATGGTATTTAGTGTCACGTACACAGTTTGCAAAGGGCCTAAACTAGATGCCTAGAGGTCTCGAAGTTTCACATCCGCTAATTGCCAATATGATACTATTCATCAACATAAGTAACTCTTTTAAGTGAAATATCATTTACATTATGACATTGAGCGTAGCACATTGGGATACTTAAATGATAGTCTTGCGTTTTAGTATGCAAGGAAAAAATATTATTCAGTATACTAATGGCATGTGTCACATGTTTACAATTTCATATGCAAGGGGAAGATATTCTTGAGCATACTAGTGCCAAGTGCCATTTGTGTACACTTTAGTCAACTTGTAGCCCATTGTGTAACATAGGAATACACCTCATAACACTATTAAACACTCATGCCAATATTAGTAAGCACACTTGAACGCCAAGTGTCACAAGGTGACACTAATGGTGAAGTTTGTTGATCATTAGTGTAACCTAGCATACGCCTCAAAATAGGGTAAATGACACTATTACATATGTGACACTAAGTACCATAAGTAGTGCACTGCATTTGGCCTAAATTATCCTCCTAATCAATTAGACCTCCACAAAAGATATTCAACCATGGTAATCAACTTACTGGTTCAGCTCGTTTCTCAATTGACTTTGTGAGAAGATTTACACTCCCATCCTCAAAAATGATCCGTATCTGTACAGTCGCAGCAGCAGCAGCCGCGGCTGCAGCAGCTTGAGCTTGTGCAGCTGCCGCCGCCGCTTCCTTTGCTTTTCTGGAAGAGCCACCTTTTGGTGGTGGAGGTGGCCTAGGAACTGGAAATGCCTCTATTATAGCAAAACGTTCTTTGCAAGAGTCCCATGCAAAATGGCGGGCTGACCCAGAATCAATCAGTGTCCAGTCGCTACTTCTGTAAACAGCAAATGACGAAGCATCTGGCCATACAACTGACACATATCTGTCATACATTACAAAGGGTCAGTCTGGTCCTTTGAAGCGAGCAGAAGGCTTCAAACAAACTGCACAATGCCAATATGAATTTGGCGGTCAAAAACTTCAAATGGTTCACACTTACTTTCCAGAATAGCTGGTGGACAGGACAGAATATGAATCATGACTTGCAATTGCCACTCGTCTACGTCCCTGCTTCACCTGCACATGCAACAAGTAGAAAAAGTTGTTAGTAGACATCTAAGTGGTGTCATAGGAAAAAAGAAACTCAACATCTTGAGATATCCACATTCCGCCACTAGGCATAGCTCTTCTTCAGTGCAATATTTCATTGTTGACCTGATTGCAATATCTCTGATTGAGGGCATTAAGAGCATTGTAGTCTTCCTGCAAAGGGGGTCTTGTGTTGCAAAACATTATGCAACCAATAACTATTCAGAGAACTATAACATTTTCAGTCAATCCCACAAATTAAAAATCTCACTCAATCGTTTCACACTTGGCTGATGCCCAAAATAGTCAATACCAAGCCATAAATGGGTGCCTAGAGAAATTACAGTTCCAGAAAGTCACAAGTAATATATATGGGTTATCACAGTTTGTTGATTGTTTGTAGGAATGTTTTAAATGCACAAGTCTATCTTTGACTCAAAAGAATTGATGTTCAAAATGTTCATGTGTCATCCATTGTTAGTACAACAAGAAACAGGTCAGGAGAGCAGTTTTTGAATCACTACCTGCATTTGCGGAGTCTCTGGGGTCTCATTCCGTGGACGACCATTGAGCTCAATCAGCACACCTGTATTTGAAACAGTAGGATTTGTAGGTGCTGCAAGCTGAAAGGTCAGCAACCGTAGCTCCCTTTCGCTGGAAAACACAACAGAATGCTCTTTGCTACCAGCTGGAGTGACAAGTGAAACAGCTGCTGGCAGAGCCCTGGCATCAAACTCGCTAAGGATTACCCCGAAATTGGTGCCACTTGCAACTAAATGAGGCTGGAGCGGGTGGACTGCCATACAGTATGCCTGAAAATTGGCCACATCTATCAGAACTTGAATGTCAAAACTCTTCACAGCTCAGTAATAAGGAGATTAACACAATGTATCTTGAATTGAGTGCACAGTGTTGCACAAAGTGGAGCCTGCCACAATACTACAGTAGTACAAACGGATGTCCTCGTGAATATAAAGGTATTGACACTCCAACGTGACAAGACTGCCTTCAGGAAAGATCATCACATTGAAGGTATAACAGAAGGAAAAGATAGGAAGGACAAGATTTACCTTCAGCTTCTTTCCAGTTGCTAGCAAGGGACTTGGAACTTGTGAAGTCAAGTCACACAATGGTCTAGTCGTGGCTCCATATGCAGAATGCTCTATAGCCCTGCCATATAAATAAACAGAAATGTAAGATAATTGAAAGATGCCAGGTAGATGAAAACCAGAGTGACCTGATGAAAAAAAGAAAGTTTCACTACACTGATTCCTAGATATGTGACAAAATGTTTAACAGCAAGCCACCTTATCATTACCAATGATGTGAATACTGTAACAGACTCTCTCATATACACGTTCCTCATGAATTTCGTCCTCACCAGATGTGTGGATCCTTGACACAAACAAGTAGGTCAAGATTGGGAACTCGAGGATGACACCAAGATGCTACACTGTGGCATGACATCTTTGCAACTGGCTTTATACGCCGCAATTCCTGCATGATATGCCATTAAGATACTTCCATCACTTTCTGCCATTATGTATACGTCAATCTAAGCACTACCAAACATCTTGTATGAGATTATGATAATTTTCAATAGTACACACAATATTTGATAATATGGGTTGATAAACTGCTTACACACTGTACTACTGATTAACCCACAAGCTACACTGAATTCCTAAAGTAATGCGGGTGGAGAGAAGTGCCAAGTCAACTGTGACACCCATCTATTAGAAGTTCACTTTGAGTGTCATCATGAAATGAACTTGAGGGCTGTGTAACATCATTCAAGTGGAAGCAATGATAAGCCTTGAATATTAGCTGGGCCACATCCTTTGAGAAGCTTTGTGTGTTGACAAATGGATTGACTGTGGTTCTCTATTTTGCAGACTTGCAATAAATTTGCTATACTAGAAGGAATTACTGGAAGTTGCAGTAATAAGTTTTACAACCTTAAATGTGGCTGTGTCCCAGATCGCTAAGGTCTTGTCTGCCCCAATACTGACAAGTTGAGGTGCACCATCCTGCACCCTTGCAAGTTCTAGGGCATAAACCCCTCCATCATGTGCCTGCATCAATTATAAACAAAACAAAACTTGCTTAATTACTTCTTCCCATTGAGCTAAATGTGAAGAGAGTCAGAGATACACAATCAAATGCCAATAATATTCACCTCACACCCAGCTACAGTATCACCCAGAATAAGTTACAATGGATACACATAAAATAATTCACGTCTCACATATACGTCAGAAAGATAAAGCTGGTAGGAGCAGGAAATGAGTACAAAAACGAACAACC
This sequence comes from Polytrichum formosum, assembly GCA_964035585.1. NCBI lineage: Eukaryota > Viridiplantae > Streptophyta > Polytrichopsida > Polytrichales > Polytrichaceae > Polytrichum > Polytrichum formosum. Next base: position 12,709,728 of record OZ037935.1, on the reverse strand, counting down.
TTGACTGAGAGCTTGGGTGTGACCTCCCTTTGCGCCTGGGCACCATCAACGTTCCATAGACTCAACGTTCCATCATTGCCTCCTGAAACCAACAATGTCTATACAAACACACAATACCAAATGTGAGAAATTAGAATAATTGAAAAGGATAACTTATTATTGCAAAAACAATGATCTTGATTCCAGATTTTTCTCAGAGTTAATCCTCAAGGCAGCCCTCTCCATGAGAACTTCTCCGATGTACTCCAGTGAGAAAGAACCTTCTGAACAACATCAGTAGAAAGTAATGTGGAAAGCAAGAAGAACCTCGCCAGATGAAGCCAAAAATGTCAGGAGGCATGAAACAGGACCCTTGTGACCACTTATATATCGCCGTACCAGCTGCACCACAACTTTCATATTAGGACTTGCATTTCCTCTGCAAACAAAAATTCTAGCTCTTTCAGGACGACTAAAATAGGCTACTTCTGTGTGCATTCTAGATTTAACTATCTCTGAGATGTTCTGAAAAGGACTACCAGATCCTGGTGCATAAAAAGGTCGAAGTTGACAACTAAATAGCTTGACATGCCGCACTTTTGGGAAAGATTATAACCTGCCATAGTGTCATAGAAAGAACTCTGATGACTCCATCAGAACTCCCAAAAGCAGCAAGAGGGCCCTCAACAACACCTGAGCGAGGTAGAAATACCACACTGTAGGAAAAATTGGAGGAGATTTAGTTGAATAATCAGCCCAGGGTTTGGTATTTTGTAGCAATATATGACAGCAAAACCCTTCAGAACAAACATCTGGAATATAACACAACAATGTCAACGTGTTTTCTTATTTGACCAATATAGAATGGTTTCATTGCATCCATGGAGTTACCAGAGAGGAGACTTGTTGTCAAAGGTAGCCCTTGGAACATCTCGGGCACGCATGCTGACCAAGTCTAAGAAAATGACTTTATTCTCACAGCACACCACCAAGAAGTGTCTTCCTTTGATTGTCATATGCCCTCCCCCTATGGGGGCATACTGCTGGTTCACTGACACAGGAGCTTCCCCTGCAGCTGAACGGCTCATCCATGCTTGCCAAAATCGTACATCATCATCGTAAAAGGTGACATGCTTGACACTGCAAGATAAGAGATCAATTTATCCTTCATCCAAAATGCAGTACAATGTAGACCATCAATCATCTACACAAATGAATTCAAGAACACACATTTTGAAAGCATTATCCAATTCTGGAATGATACTGATATCTTATGACTGCTCAGAATCTGGTCAACACAATAACACATAAGTGCCACCAGCTGGAATGGCATCCGGACTAGGCACAACATTCCCAACTCCTCAGATCCACATTCTGGGATTCATAAAATTGGACCACAATGAAAACCAAATGGAAAGAAGGGACAAATTTGCTTACCTTCCTCCCCGAATAGCTTCAGGAGTAGCCTTTGATTTAGGCTCTGTATGTAAAAAAATTTAAAACACACAATCAGCAAAATGCAGTTGGCATGGCCTACTGTAAACTTGCAGCTATGATTCAAGCTTTCTGTATCTCACGCTGGAATACTTGATTCAACTACTAAATTAGTTCATGTAGATATTTGATCCAAGTACAAAGAGTAAGATAGTCAGAAATATTTGAGAGAATGAGCCTATGTACCTGCTTCTCCTTCTGCAAGCTTTTGGAGCTGCACACCCACCAGTCGGCGCTCATCAACCCCCTTCACATTCACCTCATACACCACCTGCAAACACATTTACCCGTCACCAAACCAATTAGCAACTCCCAGGGACCAATTGCAATGGCAGCACCCATGTGCAACTCAACTTTAGTCATAATAATAGTCAGGTCAGGAGCATATAAAATTCACACTCATGCAATATTGGTCTTCCAAAGAGATTGAAGGTTCAAGTTATGAGGATGTGGATGGATTCTGCCATATTATTCCACCAGTTTCAAGGGGAATAAGAATAAGTGGTGATCAAAATGTTGAGGGTAATTGAACCTCTCCTAGTAGTAACCCTAATGTACTGCTTCCCCACAAATGTCCCAAAAATCCGGTAACCTACTCCCAGATTGAGCTAAACTCTTGAGTCCAAGCAAAAGAAGCCCTATCAAAAACTCTTTGCAAAGTTGACCTAAGCTGGGAAAATGGGATTCAATCACTCAATCCCAGCTTGTGAACAGGGTAAAATTCTGGTCACCCTCGAGAGTCAGCTTCCTCATAAAAACTGCAATGACAACGATTACTTCCTACCCAGAGCCTCCATTTGATTATGAGTAAGACTACCCAGTCATTGATGAACCCCCATGCCTTGACCCCAATCCCAGACATGTATAAGTTATCGCTGAATCTGTTTGCGTCTGTTCAGAATCCTTCAAATGACTTCACCTTTCGATCGCCCTAAAATGGGCTAAATTCTTGAGTTCAAGCAAAAAAAAGGCTTTTCGAAAACTGATTGCAAAGTTGACCTGAGCCGGGAAAATGGAATTCATTCAATTAGAACCCAGCTGTGATCATCTCACTTCATTGTAAAATTCTGGTCACCCTCGACAGTCAGCTTGCCCACAAAACCACAATGACAACAATTTCTTCCTACCCAGAGCCTCCATTTGATTACGAGTAAAACTACTCAGGTCCTCACGAACCCCATATCGTAACCCCAGACCCCTGCATCTGTTTCCGTACGTTCAGAAGCCTTCGAATGAGTTCACCCTACAAAAATCCAGCTTCTGATCTTGCAACAGGGTAATATTCTGGTCACCCTTCAGTGTCAGCTTGCCCATAAAAACCACAATGACAACGATTGCTACCCACCCAGAGCCTCCATCTGATTACGAGTAAAGCAACTCAGTCCTTGACGAACCCCACATCTCAACCCCAATCCCAGACATGTGACCAATCTCTCCATCTGTTTGCGTAGGTTCAGGAGCCTTCAGATGAGTTCACCCTAGAAATGTCGATCGCCCTAAAATTCCATATTCACGTCCGGATCTTCTTCCCATATAAAATGTGTGTGAGAGGAGAGAAACAGAGGAGCAAAGGAAGGTTGACAGAGAGACAGACCTGGCGATGCTCCCAGTCCCAGACAACAACATTGTCGCTAGCATCCGCAGTGACAAGCCATGGGTAAGTGGGATGCAGCAGAAGTTTCACTACTTTGTCCTGTGTGGGCCGAAAAGCCCTTAGCCTCAGCATTGTTCCCCGCCCTTGTTGCTCCTTTTTAATCTTCTTCTTCTTCTTCCCTCGCCCTCATCCCGCTCCAATCTCCTAACTTAGATCACACCCCGCCCCATCCAACACTCTCACCCCATCATCAGCCACCTTAGCTCCAACTCAAACCCCAAATCTCTCGTCGGCTTTGCACAATCCAGCTCCCTCTTTCATTAACCGCAAGAAATCATCAAGGATCCACATAGCACATCCTAGGACACATAATTAACCCTCCCCCTCTCTCTATGTCATACTTGGATCTCTAAAGGCACCAAGAAGGTTAGGTTGATATGATGTTGATGAGTGAGTATTGCGCACCAGAACAATCGAGGGAATGTTGAGGAAAGCTCGGGCGGCAAGTTGATGCCTCAGGATTCGGTCATAAGCATAAATGTGTTCGATCGAGTGTAAGTGCAGGTGTGATGAATCTGTGAGAAGATTGGAGCTGGAAATGATGCGAATGGGCTTTGATTGAAGCTCTGTGCGTGATTGAGGCGAGAAGTAAGGGAAGCTGAGGTGGAGAAAGTTGAGGGAGGACTTGCTCTTTGCTTCATCTAGGTTTCCGTTCTCGTGCAACTCTGAAACCCTCAATAATGGTGGGTTTCCAGAGTGAGGGGCCTGAATTGGAAAACCTGGGTTTTCGTCCTCTTGGGTTTTGAGGGCCAGGGCTACACTAAATATTGTATTTAGTGTCACCAAACTAGAATTTGCTTTGCTCAATACTAATCGTAAGCCGCATGTGTAATGCCACCAACGCTAAATGTAAACCTAACTAACATAATTTGTCATTCCTTGTAATAGCAACATTTGGGATTATAGATTTACAACGTTGCAATTACTGCCACTTACTCAGTGATTTTCTTTTTCTTTTTCTTCTTCCAAATCTCAATTATTCATGACAATATTTCATCACAAAAATGTAAGGATGCATAATATATCAACCTTTGATTCAATAATTGACATAGAAGAGTGGGCGAGCAAAAGCATGCATGCAACCTGCACATCAGCAATAGGCAGAGCATGTAGGGTTTTGGACAATGGATGAACCACAAGTAAGTTGGGATGACAATGCTTGTAACTTATTCCTAAAAAATGTCACTAGAAAAGCTACCACAATGTCATAAAATACCATATGACATTAAATACAATATTAAGTGTAGACGCTCACCTTTGTGATTTGGGCCCCTACCATTGTTACCAAGATAAAGGGGCTCTAGTAAAAACATGACCCCATGGGTTTGTGGTCTATTCATTTCAAGGGGGTTCCTCTAGGCTCATCCAGAATCTTTGATGTTACTTTTGGAATCAATATTTTCCCCAAAAAACAACATGTTATATTAAAATTGCATGTGTTTTACCTCGGGTAATAGTGATGTGGGCATAGCTCAAAGAGGTGAGCGCAAAACCATTCTAAGTTCAGTGATTAGCATATTTGAGGGGACCTAGATATGATTATCTAATGATGTTCACTTTGATAATGAATAATATATTCATATGAGCTTTGGAAAATTACGAGGAAAGTGGTTACAACCTCGATTTGTATTTGCTAACAAACAATGCACGTGACACTAAATACATGTTTGTTAGCAAACCATGTTTGTACTACACATGTATTCACAAACAATGCACATGACACTACATACATGATTTGGAGTTGCTAACCATCTTGTATTTAGTGGCACGTGCATTGTTTGTGAAGGGCCTAAACTAGATGCCTAGGGATCTCAAAGTGTCACATTTGCTAATTGCCAATATGATACTATTCGTCAACATAAGTAAATTTTTAAGTGAAATATTATTTACATTATGACATTGAGCATAGCACTTTGGGATATTTAAGATGATGGTTTTGCGTTTTAGTATGCAACGGGAAAACATTATTGAGCATACTAATGACATATTGTTTACAATGTAGTACGCAAAAGGAAGATATTCTTGAGCATACTAATGTCAAGTGCCATCAACTTGTAGCCCATTGTATAGGCATACACTCCATAATATTATTAAACATACTCATGCCAATATTAGTAAGCACACTTGAACACCAAGTGATGATGAAGTTTGTTGATCATTAGTGTAACCTAGCATACACCTCAAAATAGGGTAAGTGACACTCTTATGCATGTGACACTAAATACCATAAATGGTGTAGTTGCATGTTTCGTATCCTAGGAGAAGTGGGCTAGTTGGGAAAAGTAACCATTTAAAACCCATCTCCCAAATGCCAATCATAATATTGCAAGTTAACAGTTAGTAAGGTAGATGGGTCTTAAATATGTCTCCTTCCGACTAACCCGCTTCTTCTATGATATGAAACACATGATTATCATAAGACGGTTGGCAAATCTAATTCGAGGTTGTAGCCATTTTCCTCACGATCTTTAGAGCTCACATAAATAAGTTATTCATTATCAAAGTGATCGTTTTTGAGTTCATTAAATGGTCACATAGGTCTCCCCAATTATGTTGACTATTGAGATTGGAATGATAATCGCATTTTAAGTGCGTGGTTAGATTTTTAACACGTGTCTTGTTGGTTACTATTCTCATATCAAAATGTAACCACATACCACTCAAATATAGATGCATGCCCAGTTAAGAAAAATAACATGTGTCATCCTAGCCCATTGTATTCATGGACTACAACTTTAACATGTTCCTTCCTAGTGGTTCAAGCCAAGTTGGAATGATTAGAAGTGGTGGGGCGACAATCTTATTACCACCATCCCCGAGCAAATGTTTCGTTGTATATTAAATTACATGGTCTACCACATAAATCCAAATATTTCAAACAATAGTTTAGTGACTTGTGGCATTTCATTTCAAAAGTAAGGGCCAATTTAGACTACAATGAAGAAGTGCACCAGTCAAGAATTTTAGGGGAATGGAGCAATACGATTGGCTACGAAACGGGTTCTTCCTTGTTCAGGGTTTCCACTATGGCCAAGACTTTTCCAATGGAGAACTTCAAGCATGAATAAAAAAAATGGCATGGTTGGCCAACACGGCAACACTTTTGGCTAGGGGAGTTTTCTGGGGGTCAAGTTTCTTGGGCAACCTCAAACCCTCAAACAAGAAACTTGGCCTCTAAAGAACTCCAACTCGAGTTTTTTTTAAATTAAAATTTTAATGATTTTTCATCTTGTCTGCCATACCAACCATTGCCTCAAATAGCCTTGTCCTGGGCTAAAATTCTTGACCGACTAAAGCACTTCTTCATTGTAGTCTAGACTGACCCTAAAATATTATTGTACTTAGTTTTGTTGGTGTTATAGTAGAAAACATCACGAAATTGTGAAACCCACAAGTGGTTGGGTTTCGAGTGAGGGGCTTGAATCGGAATAATTGGGTTTTGTTCTTTTTTGGAGGGAGGCGGGGGATCCATGTTAATCAAAATACCTCACTTTAGTAATACTTGATATGTGTCGACTTGTGATTTCTTAGTCTACTACATCAAGAAAGAAAAAATTGCACATCTCAAGTAATAGTTTTGTGACTCGTGGCATTTCACTTCAAAAATAGAATGCCACTTTACTTAGTTGTTTTGGTGTTATAGTAAATTGTCACGTAACCTTGAATCCCATATTGATGCCGGCTCTATTGTTTTGGTTTTTGAGGCTAGGCCAATGAGAACACCGCAAGCTAACACTTAGTATGTCAACTTGTAATTTATTAGGCTACCACCCAAAAAAAATTGCACCTTTCAAGTTATAGTTTTGGACCTCGTGCCATTCCCGCTTCAAAAATGAAATGTCAAACTCATTAGTTGTTTTGGTGTTACAATAGAAATTGCCATGTGACCTTGAACCCACAATAATGATGGGTTTTAGAGTCATGGATATGAGTCCAAAAACTCGAGGTTTCTCATGATTTTGGCTAGGCGAACCCTAATACCATAAGTTAACACTTAGTAGGTCAAATTGTAATCTATTGGTTTTACCATATCAATGTTTTGCAGGTTCATAAGCAATAGTAGTTTATGACTATAACTACTTAATAGTGGTTTATTCACAATGTTGATTTAAAACTCTAACCTCTTGGTTTCAAGAGACAAGATTGCATCCATACAGTTGTAATGTCAAAAATTCTTTAGCTTCATATTAAAAAAGAACATGACTTCAAATATTCAAAAGATAATGACACTATGTATTTGAGGGAGTCCAACTTTTGTTAAATTTGTCACAAATATGTGCTTTGAATCTATGAAAGCCTACAAACAATGAAATATTGCATGTAGAATATATAAATAGATAGATAGATAGATCTCGGGGAGATCACTCCATTGTAGAGTTGAACAACCACGTGCGATCATTTTAGATGTAAAAAATGTAAAAAATGTAAAAATCATCACCAAAATGGGTCACAATTTTATCAATTTTTTTTATGAGTAGATATAAATGGTACATGTTACATAGTAAAAAATGGTGACTAAATTTGATGATTTGCTTTTTTAATAAAACATACCGTTTCTAACTAGAATGACGCATAATTGAACTAAAAAAATTGCTACAATTAATGAATATGACTAAAAATTTCAAAAAAATATACAAAAGATACCATCAATGGTTGTGTATATGTAGGAAAAATATCGTAAAATTTAAAATTATTTATGACATGTAATATAGGGGTAGCAAACTTTGTTCGCACGTGGTGTTCAACTCTACAATGGAGTGATCTCCCCGAGAGATAGATAGATAGAGATTTCTTGAGTAGATCTAAGCTTACATTCAAGCATAGTCATTTCTTATATCCACCATAGAACCAGATCTATGGTGGATATTTGTTAGGTGAAACTTACCTAACCCTAAGGTAATTAGTCCTTTGGGGTTATATTTTATTATCATTTTGATTCTTTTATTTATTTATTTATTTTGAGATAGAATGCCGACATGCCAGCGCCAAAGCATAGGAGGCAATTAAACATGGCAAGTTTATGTCAAGTAGAGAGGAGATTTCACAGCCGGGAATCGAACCGCCAACCTCTTCCTTAAGATTTGGGTATCTCTCCACCATCATCCAGTAGTTTGGGGTCGTCTCGAACCAATTTCGATTCTTTTATGGCAGAATAAGAACAGAGTATAGAGAGACCCTCCACCAATAAAAAAATCCCCTGGTATGTACAATTTGTGTTTCCGGAGGTTAGATGCATGTTATATTTCTTGGTTGACAAAAAATGACAAGCATGCATCCACTCTCGGTATGCATACCAAGTCTCTCTGCAATCTAGTTCAGTAAGCGTATGACTGCACTGCACTACTCTCACTAACTTATCATTTTCTCCACCTTCCTCAAAGCACTCGCTGACCACATGCTTGCTCTTAGCGAAGAGTAATGAAGCCAAAAGATTAATGCGAGTCAATGAGAGCAATCAGAGTCCCAATGCAGGTGAGTCAGTCACTTCACATGAACCTAGAGTTAGTGTTGAATTCTTTCTATTTTTTCCGATCGAAGTTAACGCTAATTGTCGCTGTGCGGGCATCGTCGCGAATTATGGTACCAAAGTAATGGCTCATCTTTTTCTACTTCACTCGTGCGCAATTCAGGACTTAGGTTCAGCCTCGAAAAATTCATTGGTTGTACATAGTATTGAAATTCATATACCGTACTTGGACGTCAGGGTCAACACCTCATGCCGAATAATTAATTAAAGTGGAGAAAGTGGGTTAGGCATGGTAAAAATAAATTAATACAAATTTCAACAATTTCAAAAAATATTTGTAAAAGATTCAACGCTTTAATACAAGGCTAGTTCACAACAATGAAAGATTTTTTTTTCACCCTTTTGTGGCGGCCTTGGTGTGTTTAACCTAATTGAATGCCCTAATCTCAATTAGTGGTCCTTTGTATGTGTTACTTTTGGATCCTAAAACGCCACTGCAACCTCTGGGTTTGCCATGATTTTGGCCACAAGCTCTTTAGGGGTTAATTCAATTTGCTTTGCAAACAACAGAAAATTCGGGCTCATAATGTCCGGTTTTTTAAAAAAGAATTTTTTTGCACAAACTAGTTATGATGCTACAATATGCAATATTTTGGGATTTTACTACATGAAGTTGGCTCAATTTTGTAATATTGGGCATGCTCTTCAATGAATAACTTTTCTTTTCAACTCTCTTCTCCAATAATTTCCGATTTTTTTCAACTTCTATTTTTTTATTTAATTTTTGCCGACCCTGACGGCCGAGTACGGTATCACGGTTTGCTGAAGAATTTGATTGATTGGTTGTTACAAACATCTGCAATTGCTCTAACCATGTGACGGAATTGGCGTGCGGCTCAGCTCCGAGCTGACGATGATTTGATTGCGGTACTGCTCTTCCCCTTTAGGACTGCAGCTATTTCTTAGATTGCTGCTAATGCTGAATGTTGTGAATTGAGAATTAGTAAATTCGTATATCGGAGGAGCACATGCTTGGAAAGAGAGAGAGAGAGAGTTGCATTAAGAGGAAATTCATTGCTACAATTCATGTTTCAATTAAGTAAGGATTTTACACTTTCAGAATGTGTATGAATCAAAAAAGCGAACCGGAACCGGAACCGGAATCGGAGAGAGAGCTGACTGATCTTGTCTTGATCAATATCTAGTCCTGATAGGATATGTCATCACTATACAGGTAGAGTTAAGTTATGACAACATACATCCCTTGGTAGGGTCCTGATAATCAAGTTTATTAGTTACTATCCATTCCCCATCTTGTAATTCCACCCTTTTTCCACAAAAAACTGTTGGAATTGGGTTCATATATATTATTCACCTCTAGCAAATTATGTAAAGCATACATATGCATACATAATGTTGTAGCATCAATGTATTGAGTGACCGAGTTTATATTTCAGTATATATAAGGATATTATACTTACATCATTGATTTTGAAATAGTTTTGTCAAGAATGTAATTCAAGAAACTCAACCAATCACTTAGACCATTTCCTGATATCAATTGCTCCACAAGTATTGTAAGTCCCATAGGCTTACTTGTGTCTGCAAATTAATTGCATCAGAACTACCATGTCTAAGCAAGGTTAGTATATTTCCAGTATGACCTCGACACAGCTCCAGAGTTCCCGTATTTTCAAGTAAACCATAGTTCATTTCTGTGATCATATAGCACAATATAATGACTGAGAGTCGAGTACCCATGTCCTGGCCGCGAGCGACCTTGGGTCCAGGATCTGGTTTCCTCAACTACTTACATTAGTACCATTCCCCTTCAATGTAAACATCAAACACATGCTTACATAAACATAAATATATCAGTCAAATTTTCCCCTGGGGAAATCTGATTAACCTGGTTATATTCTGATACAAACCAGAATAAGCGTATACCACATTTTCAAGAGATCAAGGCCATTTTCAGAGATATATGTGACCATTTATAGAGCTCTCTTAACTCTATCCTTTAATTTTTTTTGTAGAAGATCAAGAATCTCATACTTAATTCAATTTACCTTGTATAGTTAGATAGCTATATTGGTAGTCTTTTTCTTGATCTGTTTATTATAATCCCAACTGCTATATTACCACAAGGTGCATAGAGCTCAAGTTGAGGATCAATTAGAGAATGTAGAGAGAAAGATTGGTGTAAAAACAAGAAATACTCAATTTCAATTCCGGACATAAAGCAAGTAGTCTTTAGGAATTGAAATGAGTGGACAAATCTTCGGAAGGCGTGTAGCACTTGTAGAAGAGGTCCTCACTTGTGCCCATGCTCCCCAAGAATACCACAAAGTATGTTAGTAGAGCGTACAACAGGTGTTAGCAGACCTCTTACTTGTTATCGATGTCAACAAGGCTATACCACTTCCTTAGAGGTAGGTAATATACACCATTACTATATTCTCTTGTTATCCATAGTCATAAACATATTGACAGATAATCATGTAACTTAAGCAAGATTTGTGCTAACTTAAGTTCTTAGTCACTTTCCAAATGTAAGCTGTCCGCATACAAGGTTTATATCTCCACCTTGAAATCATCAGAAGCTGAGCCTGGTTTGCTCATCTTGCCGTTTTAGTATCAGTATTAGTACTCACAGTAGCAGATTTCTGAGAATATCACTAAGCATGCAAGAATGCAGAGTAAGTGCCACAGATTTCTGTAAGCTCTGAGTGCAAAAGATCATGTAGCGGCAAGCTGTCTAAGTAAGCTCAGAGATGCACACTCTTGCCGTGAATCCTAGAAACTTAGAAACTCCCAACTCTCACTTAGGAGCAGGTGCAGGCCACTCTCTGTTACCGGAAGGCAATCAGTGCCGCGAGTCTCAGAGACTTGTATCTCTCCCGGGAGGGAGCGTAAGCAGAGTGTGGTTACTGAAAAGCTACAGTGCCAGACTTGCTGGTGTGCTTAAATGTTATTT